>JAFEMH010004566.1:0-202910 GCA_022495995.1 Adenophora triphylla var. japonica
ACCGAAATCCGTTAACCTGCCCGCTTCCAGTTAACCGAACTCGTTAAACTCCCCGTTGCCGTGCCAACGAGACGCCCCGGACTGCCCCGTGCATCCCGACGTCGAACCGTACTTAACACGTGTCATCACACGTAAAAGCACGGCTTTCCCTGAAAAACGCATTTTCCGGCACTTTCCGGGGGCGTTTCGGACATTTTCCGGACTGTTATTTTAAAAAACGGACAAAACCGGGACCGGGGAACAAAATCCCACATGGCTGGTGACTCAGAGGGGCACGTGGCAGCCATGCCACCTCCCTCTAGTCACCCTTCAATCAAATTCAAAGGGAAAAGACCAAAATACCCCTGATTTGCAAGCCAAGTCCTACGACTCCCCGCGCACTTTTCCCGAAATTGCCAAAGAAGTCCCCTGCATTTCCAAAATACCCAAAACCCCCGGATTCACCCAAGTCCGTCCTGACTCCTACCGCAATTTTCACCTATAAATAGAAGTTGCCGTCAAAGCTTTTCAAAACAACAAATTACTCCCAAATTTTTACTACCCTACTCGGCACAAGCCATTTTCACCCTTCCCGAGCTCCCGTTTGCCTCGATTCGCGTGAAACTTTCGTATTTCGATCAAATACGCACCCTACTACTTCGAAACAACCTTTCGAATCACTTTCCGTGTCCCGTACACACCTCCCGAGCTAAAGGAGTCGACCCTAGCCATAGGTATAACTCCTCTCTCTAAATCTCTCGCTCCGTCTCTGCTTACGCGCCGCCGCTATAACCGTTTCGAACGTCGTTATCGAAATGTAGACGCTCCGTCTAACGGGGTCCGATACGTTTTAGCCCTCGATCCTCTTTCTACTTTCCGTAAGAGAAGTAATCACGGGTTAAAACGGCGTTCCGACCCCGTTCCGTTTACTTTTATTGTCATTTATCAATTCCGGATCGATCGATCCGTCGATCGTCATTTTAATTTCTGTTATTTACAATTCCGAGCCGTTTGGCCTCGTTGATCGTCATTTACAATTCCGAGCCGATTGGCCTCGTCGATCGTCATTTACGAATCCGGATCGTTCGATTCCGTTGATACCGCATTTTAAATACTGTCATTTACAAAGTCCGACCCGTTTGGATCGTGATAGTATTTACTTTTCAAAGTCCGAGTCGCAACCCGATTCGTTGATCGCATATCATTTAATACGCATTTTTCCCGTAAAAATCGTTAACAATGTAATGCCCGGTTCAAAACCGGAGTTCGTCCGTCGAACTCTCTTTCAAAACGCGCGAAATGACGTTCGGCCTCCGAATGCTCATCTTCAAACTAAAAGCCGCCATTTGACACTTAAAATCATTTAATACGCATTTTTCCCGTAAAAATCGTTAACAATGACTCGCACGGTTCAAAACCGACGTTTGCCACGCAAACGCTCATTTCAAACTCAAAATCGACGTTTGCCACGCAAACGCTCATTTCAACTTAAAATCGACGTTTGCCACGCAAACGCTCATTTCAAACTCAAAACCGACGTTTGTCATTCAAACGCTCGTCTTTTCAAAAGTCACCTAATCAACGTTTGTCATTCAAACCAAGATTAAGCTTGTCATTCAAGCCCCCATTTCAAAACACACACACACACACACACACGATTTCGAGAAAGGTAGAAAGACTCGTCATGCGAGGCGTTTCGGCGATCTCGTAATACTCTACCCGAAACGTAACTTGACCTCCGAACCTAACAATCTCGGTACAAAAGCTTTTACTCGCTTTTGCCGCCAATAAAAATGATCCCCTTTTTCAAAGCCTTTTCCTAAGTTTTTGCTACCAATAAAAACGACACCTTTTCACAATAGCCGTTTCTCAACGTTTGGGCTCAAAATACAAAAACCGCGTGGCGACTCCTCATTTTGTTCCTTCCCATGAAGCGAGGTCTCGTACACCAACCCCCGCGAAAGACAACCGCGTTTCCGCGCCCCCGCGCGAAATCCCGGTAATTTCAATTGGCGACTACTGGGGAAAAGATACTTTTTTCAAAACTACCGTTGTTTTCTAAAAGCCTTCCGTGGGTCAAACTTTCGTTTACCCTTCCTCGTTCGTGTGTGTGTGTTCCTTTAAACCTCGAACGGTTTTTGTTTCAAAGGCATTACATTGTCAACTTTTCAAAATCTTACCATGTTTGTGCATCCCCATTCATGTTTGATTTTCATGTCAGTTCTTTGAACCGTGCATCATAAATTCTTTAAGACACATTCGAAAAATCTCTTTTACTCGTAAAAGAATTTTAGTGACCGCACACTACGCGCACTTGCCGCCTCTAACACCGCACTTCACGTGCACTTGCCGCCGGTACACCGCACACTACAACCCCTAACCCGGGATGGCCTTATCGCTGCACTCCGATTGGTCTCGCTGTACACCTTTCTGGGGCGCACGGGTCGTCCCAAACATCCCATCCTAGCCCGTGTAAGCTACGCACTCTTTCAGTGTCACACTTTGTCCAAGACCCCGCTGGTTTTTGGCTTAGCTCGTGTCATAAAGCCTAAGTGTATGTTTTTCACGCCGGGCCCCGCTCCGAGTCAAGCTCGAGAGTTTGAGACCGAAGGTCGTTCCCGACCCGAAGTCTTGAGCTTTTCACCTTGACTTTGACGCGAGCTCGCCGAAAAATATACCCGAAGGTTCAATGTGACGCCGTGTCACCAAACTCGCCGTATGTATCGTGCCGCCCACAACTTGGCCAACGCTAAAAAGCTAAGGTCTCTCGCACAAGCGAGTCAGAGAGGTCATGCCCAAATTTTGGCACGATCCCCGCCTTAACTTAAGGACGTTGACTTCGACCGTGGCCCGTACGTCACACACGTTGAAAGTTTGCGTGATCGCCTAGCCTTAAGTTCACTTTTTCCTTTGTCGGTGGAACTCGCTTGCCTTATCGACCTCGCCGGATAGTCCGTCCCGAGAAAGATGATCTACAATGGAAACGAGGGGCTTATAAGCGTAGTGACGAGATCCACCGATTAGAGCTCTAGGATTAGTTGCGAAAGAAGACTCGCTCTTTTCCAACCGATTAGACTCGAGAAAACGCGCTTTAAGTAAACATTAATCGGTAATCGCACATTGCACAAGCCCGAAAACCTTGAGCCAAATACCCTTTTCCGAAGCCTAAACCCTTCCTTTCGTTCCCCGCAAATGAGCGTAAAGTGGTTCGATTTCCGGCCGCCGCCTTGCCAGATCACCGTAACGGCAAGCCGTACAGCTTCTTCTGGTTCCTCGCTCCTCACCTGCATTTCCGACATGTCTAGCTCACCGAGAAATCGTGACGGGAAGGACCCCGCCACCGGTAATGTATATGACATTGGAAGAAGCCATCCGGGCTTGTGAGGTTCACAAGAGGCGTAAAGAAGATCGCAGAATTTCGTGGTACAGCCTTTCCGAATGAGCGTGGTATAGCAAAGCCTATCCCCGCCGACGGTACTTTGTCCCGGTCGAGGATGACGATTCCCCGAAACCAGCTTCACCAAACCTTCAATCAGTTCCTCCCCGCCAACTTACTTCGGATGCCTTCCAACCAAGGAAACAAATGACCTAGGCTCCATGTTGCCACCTCTCGTGGCAACCCCGCCATTTTTGGTCGCCCAAGGCTACTCCTATCACTCAATACCACTAGCCGCACCGCCGACCATCTCAGATGCCAATATCCTCAATACCCTCCCTGTTCGTCCCGTTGCCTATACACGAATCTCTAAACACCGGGACAAACCCCGATACAGCCGTAAAAGGCTCCCATATATCCACATATATCAAGCCTTCCACCTCCAATCACTACCGCTCACGTGGTAGCACCCGGCGCCGAGCCTCACAAACCCACCACTGACCCAACCTTAGCCTGGATGGTCGAGCAAATGAAAGACCCGAAAGCCACCATGAGCAGCTCAAAGCAGAAACGCTCAAATCCACGTATCCGGAATGGTCACGCCTCTCCCCGCCAAGTTCGAATGCCTGAGATGGACCGATTCGACGGAACCGAATGTCCTCAAACGCACGTCGACACCTACGTTTCGCATGAGAGCAAAAGGAGCAACCCTCCAAAGAAATGGCCGACCACTTCCAAAGATACGCTTAAAAGTTCGCCGTTACGATGGTTTCGAGGGTCAAGCTCGCGGATCGCCACACTCGGGAACAGATTCGCAACATCTTCCCCGGAACGGCAGATCCAACTTAGAGCGGGAAACAAGTCGCGAGGACTTAATCACCACCGAGCGTAAAGCGGATGAAAGTGTTTGGGAATTCTACAAGAGATGGAGCCGGAAACTCTCCGAGATCATGGAGCCACTCTCCAAAGACGAATGTATGCGGATCTTCAAGTCCCGCTTAAGACCGTCCATCGAACTCTCATCGGGCCACAATTTCTTCCTGCATCTCCGGCCATGGTCAATGCCGGCTCACGCTCGAGAAGGATCTCAAGGAAAAGTTGGCTACCGCACGCCCATACGTATACCGCCAAGCCAGCTGCATTCAATCCCGCACCGGCCCCCGCAAAGGGAAAGATACGTCCGTCAACTACGCCCATCGTGGACAACAATGGTAATGTAAAACCCAGCCCCACAAAGCAACAATTCTACTCGATGCGCCGTACACTTCGACAAGTTGGACATGCCACCGAGCAAGATGCCGGAAGGGTTAATCAAGGAGGGTCTCCTTAAGCCCGTTGCCAATTACAAACCCAAAATTCCCGTAGCCAATGCGACAAGAGCAAATATCGCGCTTCCATCGCATCACGGCCATACCACCGACAATTGTTTGGGGTTACGATACGAAATCCGTAACTTGATAGAAGAAGGCAAGTTGAGCGCCCCGTGGCCCAATACGCCGAAACCCTTTTCCGAACAATAACAAATGAATTCCATTGAGCGGGTGCCCAAGAAGAGTGCCACTGTAACCCGCCCGCCTCTTTCACTGGATCCTCCTCTAATGTCCACATCAGCCTACGATGTTTGCGATCGCTCCGCCCGCCCGGAGTACGAGTCCCGAGAAACCGTCCGAGCAATCCTCCGAGAAAACAAAAGAAGAAATCCTCTCAACAAAGAATCGAGAGAAAGATACGAAGCCGGGGATACCAAAGGTAGGTACACTGGGAGAACCCTCCGGAGGTTCGACTACTACGCATCGTACTCCAGCCTCCTTGCCTCCAGCCATGCAGCCTTTAGAGCAGACAGTGGAAAGCCGAAAAGTCCCGCCGAAACCGTAATTCAGACTCGGGACACCTAATACCTCGCATCTTGGTAATCTTATCGCGCCGTAAGCCTAACCCTCCGCGGATCGCCCAAGATTCAATTTGTCCAGCCTTCCGAGCTCGAACCGCAAAGGAAGATCAAGGTCGCCTTGGCAATCGCACTCGATCAATGTGCTAACTAAGGGCGGCAACCGCCACAGCAACCTCAACACACTCCCGAGGTTCCAAAGAAAGGCTTTACCTCGCAAAGAGGAAGACAGAAACGGATGGCCGGATGACTCTCCTTCTACTGGGATAGAGACGAGATCTACGACTCCCGCTTCGTATGGCAAGCATGATCACGTTCGTGACGAAGACCTACCGAGAGATGCCTGGGCACAACGAAGCTCAGACATCACTCTCAAACTCAACACCATATCACTCCCTGAGTATTGGTAGATAACGGGTCAGCCGTTAATGTCCTCCTCTCAAAGATGATGCGAGCTCTCCGCATCCATGAAAGCCATCTCGATTCCGTCGCCGACTATCAAGGCCTACGACAACTCGTCTCGCCCCATCCCGGGGACAAGTGACTCGAACTCGGTTCGAAACCCAAATGGTGCCAAAGAAATTCCACGTGATGGACATTCCATCCGAGTTCACAGCTCTTTGGGACGCCTCGCTACACCACATGAAAGCCATAGCTTCCACTCTCCATCGCCGTGTTAAGTTCATTAACCGGCAGGAGATCTTGAAGTCATCCGAGGGGATAGTTTCCTCATAGGAAACGAAGCCGAGACAAGAGCTGCGTGTCCGCACTCGTGCACCGGGGGTACTCTCCTTCGAATCAACCAAGGGACTACCGGCAAATCTCATCGTAATCCTCGTAGTCCGAGATGCTAACTATGTAAACGTACTCGAGCAAAGTGCACTCGGCGCCCGATACATCAAGTTCAACTGTCGTTTCCAACATTTGGAGGCAGATTGGAAGGAAACGCCGAATATCGCCATGATACGGCACATAAACCCCGCCTCCAATCGGAGATTTGTCAAGCATTCTCCAAACCAACTCTCTCGCCCCCGCTGTGCGAAGAGATTTTTGTGATAAAGGTCAACAAGCACCGCCATTCTCGTGATGAATGCATGGAAGTCGTATGGGATGTCCTCCACGAGGAACTACCCGCCGCACCCCTCTTCTCCAACGAAGAGCATGATGTTTTCCTAGCCGCTCCAACAACGCAACCTGACGCAATACGCCCCTACGTTTGGATTGAGCGATCGATGACGATGAATCTGACTCTCCGGAGTCGAGGACGCGGCACCCGCAAGCGCACTCCGCATTCACATGCTCGCTGAGGACGGAACTCCTTCCGATCGTGTCACCTACGACCAAGGTTCCAATACCATGGAAATTGTCAAGCTCAACGTCCAAGCATGCATGCCTATCCGACAATTGGAAGTTACCGGTTGACACGACGAAGAATCCTCTCGATCAAGTGATCGACGACGACTTCGTCAACATCATCTATTCCGTATATCCCGATGATACCAAGGATCCGGTCCTTATCGTCGATTCTCGCAATACCAAGGTCACCTCGACGATCGCCCGCTCATGGTAAACGAGGCTGCCAAGCGAGCTCGCAGCTCATCACTACTTCCGAGTACCAGCCCTGGGCTGCAACCGGCCCGTGCCGTCGCCAAGCTTATACCCTCAAGCGCCGCCAAGGCCAAGGGCAACAGCCGAAGGAGACCAAGCTCCTCACCCCGCTACAAGTCGATCAACTCGGGAACGCTTCCGGCAGCCCACCCCGAAAACATCTCGTGAAAGTCTTCCCGCAAGGCGTAGCCGCCTTCCGACATGGGAAATGACCACCTCAAAGATCAACATGCTCCAGCTTCGATTCTACACCCACTGCCACGCCCCGGATTCGTACATCCCGCGCCGATCGCTAGCTCGATAGACTTCGCGATCGAGCGAGATCACGAGACCGTCAACATTGCAGAATTCAATACCCCCCGGGTCAATCAAGCGTATATGGGCGAATTTCTTGGTAATCGAGATCAAGGAAGGCCGCATGGAATGTCCTGGCCCGACTTCCTTCGTCAACGTAATCCAAGTGTTTCCGCCATTCGGCGATTTGAACGTAATCACGGCTCGGACACTAGCGACGATGCGCACCTACGGAGACCGCTAGCTCTCGCAAGGAAAGCCCTCATGGAACTAGCCGCTCAAGAAAGTCGTCTTTGGGACGAAGATCAAGCTCGAAAGACCTACAGGACCAAGCCCTTAAAGTGTCACAGCAAATTTCTGCATTTAAAGCTAGAGGCCACTCTAGACCGCCGACCTCAAGAGCTTTGCTCATGGCAACTTCCCGACTACCGTCTCTGTTCTCATCCAACCCCTCTCGCTGTGCAAGGGTGGTCAACGGTCCCGATGACCTAGGAGATGGAACGACACAGCCAGAACGAATCCTGCCGCTTACCTTCCCGAGGAAAGCAAGTTCTCTCGTGAAAGCGACGATGAAGACGATGAAACCATTCTCTTCCAAGCCGGCATGAAGTCAACAAAACCGACTCCCAAGTGGTCCTCGGGAGGATGGGAACGGATCATTTCCGCACTTAAATTGAAAGGCCAACTCAGTGGAGGAAGGTCTATTTAAAAACAAGAGGAGGATGGAGATTCGCCTCGAGCAACTACTCAGTGGAAATTCCACAGCCTACGACATTCGCTACGTAAACGATCAACCGGGCAAAGAACTACCACATGGGCAGATGTTCGGGAAGCCGTGTACTCACCTTCCGACATACCCGCCACTCGTATAAAGCGTAGGAGAAAACTCTCCCCGATGGAGGTTTACTCTAGACCGCCGCACGCAGCTCAAAGAAGCACCGGCTATTCTCACATGGGAAGAAACGCAGCATTAACTCTCGACGCAGTTCCGCCGCAAGAAGGTTGATCTCGGGGCCCGTGAGCGGAGGAAAACTAGCAAACCACGAGTATTGCTGCACCCAACTCTCTGCATGCCCCGAGTATGCTCAAGAAGAAGGAAAGGAACGCGATATACCGTGAAGAGATCAAGGAGACCGTTCGCTAAGCCGAGAACTCTCCAACCTCCCCCGAGGGTTAGCAACACACGCTCGCCTGTGCAACCATTGTTGTGCACCGACATTCGAACAATCAAGGCTAAACCGTAGGCTACTCTCCCGCAGAGGCATCCAAGCGCATCCCGGGACGTAATCCGTCAAGCCGCCGAAGCTCCCGTGAATTCATCCACAATCAATGAGTTGAGGGAAGACATATGGCCCTATGCCACGAGGAATCCTCCTCTAACTATGGCTCAACTCGTAGCACTGCTCGTAAGGGACCAAACCCGATGTCGCCGTTCTAACCCGATCGGGTCAAATCCATGCATTACCACCTAAGGCCACCAAAGCCGACGGAGCTGCACTGCAATCCGCCACTCGAAGACGCAAATTCCTCGAAAGAGGACCCGATCCTCACTCACCAAGCAGACTCAGCGAACATTTCCCTCGTCTCGCCACCTCCTCTTATCCTCACAAGCTCAAGCTAGAGGAAAGCCTCGGCCCGTACCATGGTCCCCGTGGACGCAACCCCGCATGAAGTCATTCGATGATTGGCAACATCCACTATGGCAACATAATCACCTTCACGTATTTGGACCTTCCAAAATTTGGGGCCGATCACAACGAGCCGCTCTACATCACAAACCCACTGACGAGCGTCGCCTTCCCCGCGTGTTGGTAGACGGAGGTTCCTAATGAATGTCTTGCCCGCCAAGATGATGGACTCCGCTTGACATCAAGCCCACAGATCTTAAGCCTTCACCCACACCGTCAAGGCCTATGACTCTACTTCCCGTACAGCTTCTGGGTTGCTACTCTTAACATCTCGGTTCGGCAAGCGGGTGATCCCCACCGAATTCCAAGTGTTGGACATTCCAATCACTTTCACAGCCCATCCCGGGCGTCCCCGGCCGCATCAAATCAATGGCGTGGCATCCACCCTTCATCGTTGCCTTAAGTTCATGCAAGGCAACGAAGCTAACCACGCCTACTACGACAACGTCACCACCGAGGGGACCAAAGACTAACGACATTCCAAAGTGTTGGAAATCAAGCATAATGACGACATGCCATTAACTCGGATTCACTCGAGACCTCCAAGATCCAAATATGCAACGTGGACCTTCCACTGCCTCACGACTCGTATTCCTCCCGCCACGAGGATGATGAAACTCATGAACTTCATCCTGTGACTGGGCTCGCAAAAGGCTACAAGGCCAACACCAAGTTATTGAAGTCAAGGACCACACCACGGTCCAGTGGCTTCGCTACGTGCCAACACCGCCGACATCAAGGAAGACAAAAGGCTCGCCCGCACCAAGGCAAAGCAGCCCGCAAAAGGGGAACCTCCGACGGCACACCCAACCTCCGCCTTACAGCCACCTCGCTCATTACTTCACCAAGGGAACCGATGCCAGAACCGAGGGGACCGACAAGGGAACCGACAGAACCGAGGGGACCGACAGGGAACCGACAGAACCGAGGGACCGACACGGAACCGACAGCAGAACCGAGGGGACCGACAATGAACCGATGAAGATGAGAAAGAAGCAGGATAGTCAAGCACCAAGACTACAGAAGAATGGAACAGCCTAGCACGGACCTCAAGCGTTTCAGAGGACTCAAAGCTAATCCGATAAGTGGAGCGTTCCTCGACATCACAACTCTACTGACCAACCGCCACCACAGCCCAAAGATGAGTACACATTCAAGGGAATCCTGCACTTGGAGGAGCAACTCAAGGTACTCTCCATGGGAAACAGATTGTTCGGATCACCGCCGAGGCCACATTCGAGACAAGTAAGTCCAAAGCGTAAGGAACCGTAGATTCATAGAAGACGCTCTGGGACCACCTTTACAGTAGTCTGCTTCAAGAAGTCATGGAGCCGCCCAACTTGATCGATCGGGCTCCGACAACAAGATGATTGCCATGATAGGGACAGCAGAGCCAAGCCTCTCGATCCCCGCACCCTCCTCAAGCATCCAAAGAATGCCATCAAGAATTGGGTAACTTTCACCGACCAAGGGCAAGCCAGTGCAGAATGGAAGACAAGCCGGGCCCGCACCCACATCTCCCTAAACCCGGTCTCAAACCCTTCGAGCCGGCCCTGTCGAGTCCAGGCCCTTCCGAGTCATCCAACGGCCTTACGCCTGAGGACTATAATGTTGTAGCCAATCATGTATTCCCGTTCTTGTTTAATGAAAAGTCTCGACCTTTCTGAGTATCCTCTCATTGCCACTTTAACAACCGATAAGTTAACAAACAACTTAAAAGACGTTAATAATTCAATTGATAAAGAAGCGTACACATTAAACGAACAATACATTAAAGAAGTTCTCGAGCGTGTAGTTGACCAAGAGGACAACCGGCCCAAGCCGCCGAAGAGGTTATGACCAAAGTGAACCCGGGGTCGCGCAAGAGCCTAAAGAGACACAAGTGGCGCTTCGCCGATGCGTAAAAGAAGCCCCGATAAGCCTCCTCCGGAGTATGTTGACGTGTTCGCCGGTCATACCAGACATGCCAGACTCGATCCTCAATCGTGGAGCATGTAATTCCCCGGATCCCGAATCCAAGCCTGCCAAATGTAAGCCGCGCAAGATCAAGCCAGAGTGGTCCTTGCAAGTTAAAGAAGAAATTGAGAAAATGCTCCGAGTTGGTTTCATCAGAGTGATTGAGTACCCGACTTGGCTCTCCAACATCGTGACGGTCACCAAGGCCAACGGAAAGGTCGATGCCGTGTGGATTTCCGGGATCTCAACAAGGCCAGCCCTAAAGATGATTTCCCACCGCCTAACATCGACATGCCGGTCGACACCACGGCAAATTTCGAAGTAAAGTCCTTCGTGGACGGGTTCGCCGGATACAACCAGATCAAAATGTCCGAGGAGGATCAAGCCAAGATCGCCTTCACCACTCCACGGGGACATACCGTTACACCTGGCCATGCCGTTCGGTCTAAAGAACGCCGGGCTACTTACTACCGGGCCGCAATGCCTCTCTTCCATGACATGATTCACAAAGAAATCGAAGTATATGTCGACGACATGATCATCCACTCCAAGGGATCGACATGCAAAGACATGACAGATTCGAGGAAGTTCTTCAACAGACTGTAAAACACTCCATGAGGCTAAACTCCGCAAAGTGCACCTTCTAAGGCCAAGCGCGGCAAGGTACCGGGGTACATGGTTACGTAAAGAGGTATCGAAGCCGATCCTGTGAAAATCAAGGCCATCATCGACATGAAGCCGCCTCAAACCCCGATGTAAGTGAAGAGCTTCATGGGAAGACTTCAAGACATCGCCGCTTCATCAACCAGCTGACATCTCTCTCGCGAGCCCATGTTCAAACCGATGAAAAGAATGCCGACATCAAATGGGACTCCGAGTGCCAAACAAATTTTTGAGAAAATCAAGACCTACTTGGTTAATCCCCCACTCGTGCCCGCCACATGAAGACAAGCCACTACTCCTATATCCGACAAGAATGTACACGTCAATCGGAGCAATGCCGGCACAAGAACGTAAAGATTCCAAGGTTGAGCATGCAATCTACTTCGTAGTCAAGCTTCAAGGAAGTGAACTCGCCTACTCAAAGACGTGAGAAAACTTGTACCGCCTTGTATGGGTAGTCGGGAAACCGAAACACTACATGCAAGCCGCATCTGCTCCCGGTCTCCAAAGTGGACCCCGTCCGATATCTCTTTGACAAGCCATCTCTCGTCGATGCGACTAGCCAAGTGGTCATTCTTCCCGCCGAGTTCGACATCAAGTACATGGTCGAAAATCAACAAAGGGCGCAGTAATGGCGCATCGCCCGGCCGACTTCCCAAGCAATGAACCTAAGGGTCCCGATCCGCAATTTCCTGACGACGGAATCTTTTCACTTGACAAATAAGAAACCGCCGGCAACTCTTCTTCGATGGGGCAGCCAACAAGAAGGGGAATGGTATTGGAATGCTCCTTGTCGATCCCAAGGACGAGCATACTCCCATAGCCATCAAGTCGAATTTCGAAGCAACCAACAATGCAAATAGAATACGAAGCCTCACAAAGCAGTTTGGAAGCCGCCTCGAGCGCAACATCTCGTAGCCGGATGTATATGGAGACTCAAAGATTGATCATCAATCAAGTATCCAACAAATGGAAGACGGTAGATTCTCGCCTTCGAAGTACCACGCGTACATGGAGGAGCTCATTGCTCGCTCAAGGACATCTCTTTTCACTATTTGCCAAGAGACAGAACCGCTCGCAGACGCCCGGCAACCTCGCCTCTTGTCGAAATTCCCGATGGGAAAGCAAGAAACCCTCGTAATAGGCAGACGGGAAACACCCGCCTATTGCCGTGAGATCGAAAAGAAAAAGAAACGATCGACGAACCCCGGTACAATCGTATTTACCAAGCACTTCCAAAGCGGAGAAGCTTCCTTCACAAATGAAGATGGAAAATACAAAGAAGGGATCAAAGCCAAAACATGATGGCATTAAAACGCCCGGCATCCCATTTCGTCATTCGGGGGTATGTTATACAAGAAGCGCCACCAAGGGCCACTCCTTCTGTGTAAACAAAGAAAAAGCCAGCGAGCTAATGAACGAAGTTCACAACGGAACCCGCGGTCCGCACATGAACGCCCGAGCATTGACACGTATCATTCTCCGTATGGGATACTATTGGATATCAATGGAAACAGACCGCATCCAGCTTCGTCCGAAGCCGCGATAAATGTCAACGGTTCTCCAACCTCAATCACATCCCTCCTCATGAACTCTATTGCATGACTACGCCACGGCCTTTCGCCACATGGGGAATCGACGTCATCGGCAAGATCACTCCTCCAGGAGCAATGGTCACGAGTTCATTTTAGTCGCAGCCGACTACTTCACCAAATGGGTAGAAGCCGATCGTACAAGGTACCGAATTCTAAGAAGGTGGCCGAGTTCATCCGAGAGAACATCATGTGCCGATACGGAGTGCCCAACGAGATCATCTCCGACAATGGGACCCACTTTGAAGGAGATTGTGACCAACTACCGACCGAACCCGTAGTCACACGTCACAAGTCTTCTCCTTACGTACCACAAACCAATGGTGCAAGAGAGGCAACAACAAGACTCTCGCCATGATAATCGTAAAGATGACCACTCGCAGGTCGGGACCGGCCCGAAAAGCTACATCTAGCCCTCTCGGGGATACCGAACGTCAGTCAGAACCGCCACAGGGGAGACTCCGTTTGCGCTCACCTACGGAATGGAAGCGATGTTACCCGTGGAATTGGAAATTCCATCCCTCTGAGTCCTCTTGGAAAACGGGATCAACGAAGTAGAATGGCTACAGAGCCGTCACGACGAACTTGCTCTACTCGACGAGCGCAGATTGAAAGCCATGGAACACACTTGAGCCTATCGTGAGCGTAATGGCCCGAGCATTCGACAAGAAAGTCAAGATCCGAGACATCGTAGAAGGCGACTTGGTGCTAAAGGAAAAGCCTCCTACGCGTACCAATCCCCTGAAAGTGGGAGCCTACCCGGATAGGACCGTTCGTGGTACAAAGAATCTTCTCCTGAGGAGCCATGAAGCTAGCAGACGTGGACGGAAACCCTTTCGTTAACCCCGTGAACGGAAGCAAGCTCCGCAGATACTTCGCTTGAGGAAGAGCACGAGTCAACTCTCCTTCCCCATACACCGTCCCTCGCAAATTAAAGTGCTAAAAGAGTAATACCCAACCGGATACATTCCCGCTAATGATCCAGTAAAAACAGGTCGCACTTCTTTTGTCTTTGTTTTTCTCAAATTCACCTAAAAGTGTCGAACTACGGTGACCTCGAGCCCCTTAGTCCAATTGTAAAAGGGGAACGTAGGCACCATCATTGGTTCGGTCTAAAAACAAAAAATACAATAAGCATCAATTGCTTGTGTTTCGAAAAACTCTTTTCATTTAACCTACAAATTCATAACGGTTAAAACATTCTTTGATGAGTTCAAGCACGGCCAACTCTTGACTCGCTACACGCTAGCAAAACTACAATAAAACATTAATCAATTAATGTGTCTCGCAATGACAATGGGTGGATACTCGGGACAAGAAGGTCAACCTAGTTTCCCGTACTAGGTCCTTCATCCTTCTTCCCCTTCCCTTTTCCCCGCGAGTGTTCTTCACCTTCGCAGAAATATTCCGTAGGCCTTCTACCCGGCTCGTGGACTCTTCCCGACGCCTCCGTCAAGCCCGCGGCCGTCAACGCAGCCTCTTTCTCTAGCTCGTCTCGAGCCACCTCGCTTCGAGCCATCATTGCAAAGGCTTTGATTGGCCTCCCGATCGCACTTGCCACATAATCGCCCATGGCATCGCCCGTACGATTCCTGTGGTTAGCCCTTGCTTCGTCCTCCTCAAGGTCGAGCCGTCTGTGTGATCAGCACCCAACACCACTCCGTCTCCACAAGATAGCCATCTCGTGTCTCCCCTATACACTCTTCGTACTTCCGTATATCAGCGTCGACGTAACAATGCCCTCTCTCCGGTGAAAGAGAACCCCGGGCAGAAAGGACGCGTATTGCCACCACGGTGATCAACAATAGCGTCGAAGGATCTTCCATCCGCAAAGATCCCACCTCAAAGGTAGCGGCATAACTCGTATCGGGCCAAGGGCATCTCGCTTCCACTCGCATCGCCGCAGTAACCAATGATGGAATATAGAAAGACGTCTCGAGATGCCCCGACACTCGACGATCAATGTACCCTCCCGAGCGGTCCTACAAGTTCTGTAATTTCCAATGGGAACCCACCATCGCAAATGATGCGTGCAAAGTCTCGGCCATCCAGAGCTCCAGCCACTCGACGCCCTATCACCAGAGGACGCCGCGAGAAAGACCAAGCGTCACAAGACATTGGCACCTCAGCATCATCTCGCAGCCTCTCCTCAACCACATGGCCGCATAGCGGGACTCCTCCCCACATGTATCGGCTACGGCCGCCATCCGGCCTATGCCTGTGAACGTCTCGCCCAAGACCAATGGCACGATGTCTCCCCACTCCGCATCGCTCACTAGGTCCAAGACACCGTGATGGCACACACCCAGAGACGTGAATGTGAACAGAGTAGCAATCGCGCACAGAGCAAACGCGTCCCACGAAAAGACGCTCCTCGCCTCCGGCAAATCTTTCTGGGCAAGCCCCGAAATGTCAACGTAATCGGTATCCTCAGACAAGCATCCCGTATGCTTCTCCAAATGAGATACCAAACAAAGACACTAGCTTCTCAACAAAGGGCCATGCCACCAAGATACGGAAGAACTAGCCGTTCCGCCTCAGTCCTCCTGCACGGCCCGGAAATCTTCAAACGTAGGAGTGATTTCGTTGTACGAAAAGCCGTACACATTCCTCCGTACGTCCTGCAACCGAGACGCGGCCTCAAAAGATCCCAATCTCGGCATGAGCTCCTTCAAAGCCCAAACAGATTTAATCCCGTAATGTGCCTTCGAAAACCTTTTGTTCTCGCCTCGTGTGGTTCCGTACCCACGATCGAAAGTTGTCCAAATATCGCTCTTGCATCCGAGACGATAACTTGGGAAAGGGAGCCATGTCGAAAATGAAAGGAACCTTAAGAAATGGAAAGAGAATTCAGCATGAACAAAAACTATGCGCAGCTTAAACAATTGCAAAGCCGAAACCGCAATTTAAAGAATCTGAAATTCATTCCAAGTCCGGCCGACTTCCCTCTCGCAGCTTGACTTGTCAACTCTGCAGCCTACCGCCCCTAAATTGGAAACATTTCCAAGCCACTCCCTCGTTCACCTTTGAGAAATCTCGCGTGCCGCCCATGGTTTCATGCAACAAATATCGCATCCCTTCCGCCCCGGCTCGTGCAACAAAGGCAAATAATTAATAATTAGTGCATACATGCTTAATTTTTGACCCGTTCAATTTTTAATGCATTTCTTATTTTATTTATTTTTGATTAACCTACTTCCTTATTTGCCAAAAATAATGTAAGGTGATCACAGTAATAAATATGCGCATGTGTTCCCGCCTCCCACGGGCGCCTTTTTGCAAATACAGCTCAAATCAAAATTTGTTCCCGACAAATACATGCATTTTGTCTAAACAAAGCAAGAATAAAGAAAGAAAGCAAGAAAAGGGGACTACTCGAGTCCCGCTCGTCATCCGTACACTCGACGCACCGCTCCGCCGCCGCCGGATCCGTCGCAAACAGAACTCGCCAAATTCCTCCAAATGAATAGGCGAAGGGCCTCCTGAGTACGCGAACTCGAGGACTCCTCTCGCGCCCGAGTGCGCGTAAGAAGGAGCTCCAAATCCAGCCTGCCCGCCCGCGAACCGGCCGAACCCCGCGTAAAGTCCTCCCCACCGCCGCGGGAGCAAAGGCGACCTCGCCTAGACGGCCCCCGATCACGGACGTCCACGCTCCTCCGGAACCGCACCGCATGAACTCCACGAGCCTCCTAGCGTAGGCGGACCACTCCGTCCACCACTCTCATGGCGTCATTGTACGTACGCGATACCTCGCGAACCAGAAAGTCATCGAAAGCAAGCGTAGTACAGATGCAACATTTGCGTAATGCTACTATCAAATGCGTAAAATCAAAAAGGGTGCTCACCGAAGCATTGGGGTCCGCCCGTATCGTGGTCTCGGCCGCCCGGGAGCGGGATCACAAGTCGCCACGCGAACCATCCAGCCTCGTACGCTAGCCTAGCTCGCGGACCGGAAAATCTCGAGGACCTCCAGTGGACCTCGCCTCTCTATGCCGCACCCGCGGGCTCCTCACTCATCCTCAAGAAAACATCATAGGCGGCCCCCGCTATGATGTACTTGAGAAGTATACGCCCGTATGTACCTCCACCATCCATCGCATCTCCCTGGATGCCGCATGTGCATCGGAGGATCCACCGGCACCAAGGGAAGAGACCCCGCCTATGCCGACGAGTCACCCTCTCCCCTGCATACATGGCGTCGCAGCTGAAGTCCCACCAGAGCTTCCGCCTCCGTGTAGTCTCGCCGGCACCGAACCGCGACATGATCGAACCTACTCCACTGTGTCACTGATCCTCTCGTAGAACTCCCGGTTCAAGCCGTAGATATCTCCTCGTATGACACTCGAGTGCCAACTTCGAAGAAACCGCCCTCTTCGCCTTCTTTCCGCCAAACCGCATGGCAGGGAACAGGGACTCGGTACGGCTCCTTGATGTCCCAAGCTCGCGGATCGAACACCTCGTAGCACTGCACTGCCAAGAGAATGGAAAGTTATGTCGCCTACAAAGCGTATACATACGAGTACATAAAAGAGGCAAGGAAGAGAAAAAGTACGTGAACTTACATCCAAGACAAAGCGTGAAGGCGCCTAAAGGAGTGCTCCTCTCCCCGCGAGAACTCCGTCTGTGGAGTGGTAAAGCTCGGCCACCCAGCCTCCCCCACGCAAACCCCTCACGGCATCCAAGTCTACCAAATACCCGAGCAAAGGGAAGTGACAAGACGTGTCGAAGTCGGGAATAAAGTCGCCGACCGCAAACCAAAGGAACCTCGAGCCAAGGCTCCGCGGTCATCCTCAAGGACCCACCCAGATAAGCGGCAACACCCGCCTCCGTATGCCTCTCCATCGGCTCGTACCGAATGCCTAAGCCCCCGGCATCGGTAATATCAAAACCCGGCAGCCTGCATAACCGCTCCGGGTGTAACCATCAACCCACACCGCCGTGTTGCCATAAGTCGGCAACCCAATGATAGCGGCAAAATCCGTGGGAGTCACCGTCGCTCCCCATCTCGAAATGGAAAGTGTGGGTCGTATCCCACCGCAACTCGCCGCCGCAACATACATGGACTCGCCTCGGCGTATCACTGCCGCAGCCTACAAGACTGATAAACCCAGCCAACCCGAGTCAAGCACCACCGCCGCGACTCCTCTCTCCCTCTCGAGCCACGTCCGGATAATGTCCCACAATGCTCGCACCGCCTCAAAGGCACCCCGACTCTTCTCGGTTGTGAGTATCAACCTCCCCGTCCCCGCAGCAAACAAGACAGAAGCAACGTCAACAGAATGCACCAACGCATGTCAAAAGGATGCAATGCAGATACGGTTCTCATTCATTTCCTACGTATATTCAAATCATTTCGAAAACTCCGTCGAATCCGGAACTTTCAAAACATTTCGAAAACTCCGTCGAATCCGGAACTTTCAAAACATTTCGAAAACTCCGTCGAATCCGGAACTTTCAAATCATTTCGAAAACTCCGTCGAATTCGGAACTTTCAAAATCTTTCGAAAACTCCGTCGAATCCGGAACTTTCAAAACATTTCGAAAACTCCGTCGAATTCGGAACTTTCAAAATCTTTCGAAAACTCCGTCGAATCCGGAACTTTCAAATCTCTTTCGAATTTTTCGAAAATTTACTCCGTCCCGAATTAAAGCTACTTTAATTTTGGAAAATGCATCTAGACATGGAATTTTGCAACCAAAATTTTTATGTCATCCACCCATAGTGTCAATTGAACTACATCCTAGTCAATTTCGACAAAGGTTCATAGCAAAGTCAAAAGCCCCAATTCGGGCACCAAAATCCCTAAGTTCATTCCTAGCAAATTTCTAACATTTAAAGAATGCACATTCTTAAAATTAATGGAATTTGTAGGAAGCTTACTTGTCTCTCGATCCCTCCCTTGGAGTTGTGGCGATCCCTAGCCGGGTAAAACTCCGCCGGATTCAATGGGTGAACAATGGTTCGAATGGTCCGAACCAACCGCGTTCTTTCGTCATCGGTCCTTCCATGACGACCCATCGGTTCCCATTCACCTTCCATAGCGATTTTCCTTCACAAATTCGAGCAAACCTTGCAATTTGGGGTGGAAAATTTTCTCTCCTCTCTCTCTCTCTCGTCGGAAATAATGGGGGAAGGGGGATGGTTTGCGTCGGACTTGGAACTGATTTGAACTTAGTCAAATTCAGTCCAAGTCCGGCCGGACTTCTGCTGCATTTTAAAAAAAAAAAGATTCCTTCCATTTTGGTCCCTCAACTTTTGGCAATTCCAATTTTACCTCTTTTGGGCCTCCCCAAAAGTATAAAATTCCCCAGTTAGACATTTCTAACACCCCCTCCTCCGAGGATAAATTCCCAGTTAGTTTTCACTAACGCTCGTCTCCTGACGTTAAATTCAGTCCAGTTGACGTTTGACATTCAAACGTTCAATCATGTCTCCGGACATTCCAGTTAATATTCCGTCTCCCGACGTTAAAATTTAATAATGGTCTTCACCATTAAATCCTCAACCGCGACCTTTCACGGTCCGATTCCAATCCTTAATCGCGACCTTTCACGGTCCGATTCCAACTCTCAATCGCGACCTTTCACGGTCCGATTCCAATCCTCAATCGCGACCTTTCACGGTCCGATTTCAAATCCTCACCGCGACCTTTCACGGTCCGATTCAAATCCTCAATCGCGACCTTTCACGGTCCGATTTCCAATCTCAATCGCGACCTTTCACGGTCCGATTTCAATTCTCAATCGCGACCTTTCACGGTCCGATTCCAATTCTCAATCGCGACCTTTCACGGTCCGATTTCAATCCTCAATCGCGACCTTTCACGGTCCGATTCCAATCCTCAATCGCGACCTTTCACGGTCCGATTCCAATTCTCAATCGCGACCTTTCACGGTCCGATTTCAATCCTCAACCGCGACCTTTCACGGTCCGATCTCAATCCTCAACCGCGACCTTTCACGGTCCGATTCAAATCCTTAATCGCGACCTTTCACGGTCCGATTTCAATCCTCAACCGCGACCTTTCACGGTCCGATTTCAATCCTCAACCGCGACCTTTCACGGTCCGATTTCAATCCTCAATCGCGACCTTTCACGGTCCGATTCAAATCCTTAATCGCGACCTTTCACGGTCCGATTTCAATCCTCAATCGCGACCTTTCACGGTCCGATTTCAATCCTCAATCGCGACCTTTCACGGTCCGATTTCAATCCTCAATCGCGACCTTTCACGGTCCGATTTCAATCCTCAATCGCGACCTTTCACGGTCCGATTTCAATCCTCAATCGCGACCTTTCACGGTCCGATTTCAATCCTCAATCGCGACCTTTCACGGTCCGATTTCAAGCCTCAATCGCGACCTTTCACGGCCCGATTCCAATATCAATCGCGACCTTCACGGTCCGATTTCAATTCTCAACCGCGACCTTTCACGGTCCGATTCCAATTCTCAACCGCGACCTTTCACGGTCCGATTTCAAGTCTCAATCGCGACCTTTCACGGTCCGATTCAATCTCAATCGCGACCTTCACGACTCACCGATTTCAATCACCCATCTCGACCTTTCACGGTCCCATCTCAAACAGTCAATCCCGACCTTCGCGATCCGACCTCCACTCTTCTATCGAGACCCTTGCTGTTCGTCTTCTCGGCAACAGCAATAAGCCCGAACCCCAAGGCACGAACGCCTTGCAACAATCCCTCTTTGGCCATCCTCGTAAGCCTGATCGTTCCACCTCAGCGGCAACAACAATAAGCCCGAACCCCAAGGCACGAACGCCTTGCAACAATCCCTCTTTGGCCATCCTCGTAAGCCCGATCGTTCCACCTCAGCGGCAACAGCAATAAGCCCGAACCCCAAGGCACGAATGCCTTACAACAATCCCTCTTCAGCCATCCAGGTAAGCCCGAACGCTCTTCCCCAGCAGGATAAACCTGGCAACAGCAATAAGCCCAGCACCCAAGGCACGAACGCCCTCGTCAACATCGCAACTCCGGTTTGAGGTGCCACACGCCCTCGAAGGTTTCGTAAGTCCTGTGATAAGACGCTCCCTAACAGCCTCCATTCGTGCATGTACTCGCGAATGGTCTCATCCAGGCGAAGGGTCTCATCCAGGTTTAGACGCCTCCTAACAGTCTCGCTCAGGCCAAGGTCCCCATGCGCGGCCCTTGTCCCCTTTCGAACTACGATCGGCTTGATTCCCGCTCGGGATACGTAGGAATCCTTTTCGCTAAGGGTCCACCAAATGACCGCCTGTGTCTCTTTCAAAGTAAGGCATCCCGATTTGGATCCTTATCTTTTCAATCGACCCCACCTCCTTCGGAGGAGACGTCGCCGAGGGGCTAACCGTAAGTACCCAAATCCGATCGTCCAAATCCGTTCGAAAGTTAACCGAAATCCGTTAACCGGCCCGCTTCCAGGTTAACCTAACTCGTTAAACTCCCCGTGCTGTGCTAACGAGACGCCCGGATCGCCCCGTGCATCCCGACGTCAAACCGTACTTAACACGTGTCATCACACGTAAAAGCACGGCTTTCCCGAAAAACGCATTTTCCGGCACTTTCCGGGCGTTTCGGACATTTTCCGGATTGTTATTTTAAAAAACGGACAAAACCAGGACCGGGGGACAAAATCCCACATGGCTGGTGACTCAGAGGGGCACGTGGCAGCCATGCCACCTCCCTCTAGTCACCCTTCAATCAAATTCAAAGGGAAAAGACCAAAATACCCCTGATTTGCAAGCCAAGTCCCACGGACTCCCCGTGCACTTTTCCCGAAATTGCCAAAGAAGTCCCCCTGCATTTCCAAAATACCCAAAAACCCCCTGGATTCAGTCCAAGTCCGTCCGGACTCCTACTGCAATTTTCACCTATAAATAGAAGTTGCTGTCAAAGCTTTTAAAAACAACAAATTACTCCCAAATTTTTACCACAGCCACGGCACAAGCCATTTTCACCCTTCCCGAGCTCCCGTTTGCCTCGATTCGCGTGAAACTTCCGTATTTCGATCAAATACGCACCCTACTACTTCGAAACAACCTTTCGAATCACTTTCCGTGTCCCGTACACACCTCCCGAGCCAAAGGAGTCGACCCTAGCCATAGGTATAACTCCCTCTCTCTAAATCTCTCGTTCCGTCTCGGTTTACGCGCCGCCGCTATAACCGTTTCGAACGTCGTTATCGAAATGTAGACGCTCCGTCTAATCGGGGTCCGATACGTTTAGCCCTCGATCCTCTTCTCTTTCCGTAAGAGAAGTAATCACGGGTTAAAACGGCATTCCGACCCCGTTCCGTTACTTTTATTGTCATTTACCAATTCCGGATCGATCGATCCGTTGATCGTCATTTAATTTTCGTCATTTACAAATCCGAGCCGTTTGGCCTCGTTGATCGTCATTTACAATTCCGAGCCGTTTGGCCTCGTTGATCGTCATTTACGAATCCGGATCGTTTGATTCCGTTGACACTGCTTTAAATACTGTCATTTACAAGTCCGACCCGTTTGGATCGTGATAGTATTTACTTTTCAAAGTCCGAGTCGCAACCCGATTCGTTGATCGCATATCATTTAATACGCATTTTTCCCGTAAAAATCGTTAACAATGTAATGCCCGGTTCAAAACCGGAGTTCGTCCGTCGAACTCTCTTTCAAAACGCGCGAAATGACGTTCGGCCTCCGAATGCTCATCTTCAAACTAAAAGCCGCCATTTGACACTTAAAATCATTTAATACGCATTTTTCCCGTAAAAATCGTTAACAATGACTCGCACGGTTCAAAATCGACGTTTGCCACGCAAACGCTCATTTCAAACTCAAAATCGACGTTTGCCACGCAAACGCTCATTTCAACTCAAAATCGACGTTTGCCACGCAAACGCTCATTTCAAACTCAAAACCGACGTTTGTCATTCAAACGCTCGTCTTTTCAAAAGTCACCTAATCAACGTTTGTCATTCAAACCAAGATTAAGCTTGTCATTCAAGCCCCCATTTCAAAACACACACACACACACACACACGATTTCGAGAAAGGTAGAAAGACTCGTCATGCGAGGCGTTTCGGGCGATCTCGTAATACTCTACCCGAAACGTAACTTGACCTCCGAACCTAACAATCTCTGGTACAAAAAGCTTTTTACTCGTTTTTGCTGCCAATAAAAATGATCCCCTTTTTCAAAGCCTTTTCCTAAGTTTTTGCTACCAATAAAAACGACACCATTTTCTAAAGCCGTTTCTCAACGTTTGGGCTCAAAATACAAAAACCGCGTGGCGACTCTGTGAATGTGTGCCCAAATTTTGTTTTTGTTGGATTCACGCGAGTTTGAAGACATCCGGTTTAATTTGAAAAACGGAGTCGCCACGCCATTTTGATTACCTCAAATCTTTGAAAAAAAGGTTTTATGGGTTCGGAGGTTAAGTTACCCCTTGGGAAGAACATTTGGCGTTCACCCAAAGTGCCTTGCCGGAGCAAGTCTCCCATGATTTCATTAATCGTGCTTGCTTGCGTGCTTTCTTGTGTGCATGTGTTTGAAAATAAGGAGGGAATGTCCCAAGTCGTCTTCCGGACGTACAAACCATTTGTTGGTTGTCGCTCGGGATTTCTTGGAATTTATGTATTCGGGATTATGATCCCGCCCTCATCTTGTGACTTGTGATCATCGCATTTTAACCTCGGGACCCTCGGGACTTGCGTGATCGAGAGAATGACTCTCTTTATGGTCAAAGATGAGGTTCTTTAGAAAAAGGAAAGTCCTTAGCCCATCAATCCTACGCTTTAAGACGGTCGAGCTCGTATAGAGGCTTCATACTCTTTCTTAAGCGATAATCGGAGATATAGGGTTCAAGGTGTCCCTTTCTAAAGAGATTATGAAACCTTTATGGAAGGAACGATGTAAAGATAGGATCTTTTACATCGGTCCGTTCCTAGGTTGCTAATGGGGGAATGGGGGAAATGTATGTAAAAAATGACACTTTAATGAAAAGATGACATTTTTGGGTTGCAAATGATGCACTTAGTTTAAAGAAATGATCTTTATTGCAAATGATGCATAAAGATTTGATTTTTATGCAAATGATGCATTTTTGTTGAAGAAATTGGCATTCATTATGCAAATGATGCATAAAGATTGCATTTTGAAAAGCATATGATGCTAGTTTATGGTAAAGACATGGTCTTTAAAGCAAATGATGCTTGGAAAGATGATTTTGGATGCAAATGATGCATTTTGATTGAAAAGATTTGATTTTTATATGAAAAGGATGCATAAAGATGACATTTTTATTTGAAAATGGTGGTTTTAGGTGCAAAGGATGCACCTTTATGGGAAAAGACTACATTTTTATGACAAATGATGTCTAATGCATGCAAAAGGGGAAGGGGGAATACGAAGATATGATCTTTAATCTACCAAGTCCCAAGCAATATAAAAGTAATGCAATGAGCAATTTATAAAGCAATTAGGATGCGAGGTTAGGGCGTGCAAGGTTACCAATGGCTTCCTTCTTCTTCGTCGGGCGGAGCTAGGAGGAGAGGTTGGTCTTGGATCTTCAAGGAGGAGGGAGGGAGCTTCTTGGCCTTCTTCTTCACCTTCTTGGATCTTCCAGCAGTGTTCTTCACGTCTTTGGAGTGTTTGTGGGTGATTTGTGTGTTGATTGTTGATTGTTAAATGGGTAGAGGAGGGCTCTATTTATAGGCAGTCTGGATAAGGCTAATGAAGCCGTGCGGCTAAGGGCAGCGAGCTAATGCAGCCGTGCGGCATTATCCACAATGACTCAGCATTCTAGAACCATGCAAGATGGCAAATTCTAGAACCTTCCCTCCTAATTAAGAAAAACGTGTTTCTTAATTAGGAAGGATTCCCTTCAGCCCTTATTTAATTAAAAACAGTTCCGGAATGTTTCCGGAACACTAGGAAGGTCTGGGGAATTACCGGAAAACTTACCGAACTTGCCGGGAAATTTAACCGGAAGGCATGAGCCAGATTTGGGTACTTACAGAAGCCCCTCGACAACGTCACTTGCAGGGCGAGTGGGGTTGTCGATAAACAAGGATCCAATCTGGCGAACTGCCGAGATGGATTGGGTGACCACGGTGGTCGAGTGGCTGGACCTTTGGAAGGCTACCTACGTTTCCCGGAGGAATCAAGCCATAATCGTAGTTCGGAATCCACTGGGGAAAGGGGGGCGTCAAATGTGACGAATTGGCTGAACCTAAAGTAGGCTACCTACATATCCCGGAGGAATCAAGCCAGGTCGTAGTTCGAACTTTGACTGAATCGAAATGTTATTCTTCCAACTTGGAATAACGGAGATCGAAAGAGAGAGCGAAATGTCACTCTTCCACCTTGGAATGACGGAGATCGCGAGAGAGATCGAAATGTCATTCTTCCACCTTGGAATGACGGAGATCGAAAGAGAGAGCGAAATGTCATTCTTCCACCTTGGAATGACGGAGATCGCGAGAGAGATCGAAATGTTATTCCTTCAACTTGGAATAACGGAGATCGAAAGAAAGAGCGAAATGTCATTCTTCCACCTTGGAATGACGAAGATCGCGAGAGAGATCGAAATGTTATTCCATCAACTTGGAATAACGGAGATCGAAGGAGAGAGCGAAATGTCATTCTTCCACCTTGGAATGACGGAGATCGAAAGAGAGAGCGAAATGTCATTCTTCCACCTTGGAATGACGGAGATCGCGAGAGAGAGAGCGAAATGTTATTCCTTCAACTTGGAATAACGGAGATCGCGAGAGAGATCGAAATGTCATTCTTCCACCTTGGAATGACGGAGATCGAAAGAGAGAGCGAAATTTCATTCTTCCACCTTGGAATGACGGAGATCGCGAGAGAGATTGAAATGTCATTCTTCCACCTTGGAATGACGGAGATCGAAAGAGAGAGCGAAATGTCATTCTTCCACCTTGGAATGACGGAGATCGCGAGAGAGATCGAAATGTCATTCTTCCACCTTGGAATGACGGAGATCGAAAGAGAGAGCGAAATGTCATTCTTCCACCTTGGAATGACGGAGATCGCGAGAGAGATCGAAATGTTATTCCTTCAAGTTGGAATAACGGAGATCGAAAGAAAGAGCGAAATGTCATTCTTCCACCTTGGAATGACGGAGATCGCGAGAGAGATCGAAATGTTATTCCTTCAACTTGGAATAACGGAGATCGAAAGAGAGAGCGAAATGTCATTCTTCCACCTTGGAATGACGGAGATCGCGAGAGAGATCGAAATGTTATTCCTTCAACTTGGAATAACGGAGATCGAAAGAGAGAGCGAAATGTCATTCTTTCACCTTGGAATGACGGAGATCGCGAGAGAGAATGGATTTTATAAAGAAGTAGGAAGGACTCGATGATTTTTGTAAAGAAAGTGGGACGTACCCGATAATTTTATAAGGAAACGGGGCATACCCTGATAATTTTTTTGTAAAATAGAATTAGAAATGCCAAAGGCAAATAAAATGAGCCACAGGGGTAAATTTGTAAAATAAACCTCGGGGGCACTGGAGGGAAAATTTGATCGAAAATGATTGGAAATGCCAGGGGCACAAGGGGTAAAACAGACCTATGAGGGATAAAATCGTAAAATTGAGCCTTCAGGGGCAAAATTGTAAAAACAAGCCACAGAGGCTTAGTATGTCGCATGACATAATAGGCCCATTTGACAGATTCATTAAAATTCGCACAGTCGTCATTTTGAAACTCAATTGGACTTGAAATTGAGAGGGAGACGACAGTGAGAAGAGAGAGAGCGAACATTGAGAGGGAGATTCGAGAGGGATCGAGAGAAATCAAACACTTTTAGTTTGATTCAATTGGAAAATGCCTCCTAGGCTCTATACGACCAAAAGGGGACCTCAGCACGCCGAATTAGCTAATCGACGAAAGGGGGTGACCAAAGTGGTCGGTTAGTTGGACTTTTATGAAAAGTTTATGCACCATTGAGGAATGAGGAAAGAAAAAGGTGACCAATGTGGTCGGATGGCTGGACCTTTTTATGAAAGGCTACCTACGTATCCCGGAGGAATCAAGCCTTGATCGTAGTTCAAACTTCATCTAGACAGTTAGGAACGATGTCTAGGATTCTTGAGGTTTTGACAATTAATGGAGGTTGTCACCTGAGGAAGCTGAAGCTTACGTCACTATCGAGTAGATAGAGGCAGCTATAACTGGAAAACTTGAGCATACTTTTCAATCTGTGATAGAGGTAGCCAAAGTTGGATTTTTGACAATTAGGAAACTGTCGCCTGGCGTTATTGTGAATGTGGTGCCCAAATTTTGTGTTGGATTCACGCGAGTTTGAAGACATCCGAGTTATTTGAAAAACGGAGTCGCCACGCCATTTTGATTACCTCAAAACTTTGAAAAAAAGGTTTTACTTGGGTTCGGAGGTTAAGTTACCCCTTGGGAAGAACGTTTGGCGTTCACCCAAAGTGCCTTGCCGGAGCAAGTCTCCCAAGATTTCATTAATCGTGCTTGCTTGCGTGCTTTCTTGTGTGCATGTGTTTGAAAATAAGGGGGGAATGTCCCAAGTCGTCTTACGGACGTACAAACCATTTGTTGGTTGTCGCTCGGGATTCCTTGGAATTTTATGTATTTGGGATTATGATCCCGTCCTCATCTTATGACTTGTGATCATCGCATTTTAAACCTCGGGACCCTCGGGACTTGCGTGATCGAGAGAATGACTCTCTTTTGGTCAAAGATGAGGTTCTTTAGAAAAGGAGAGTCCTTAGCCCATCAATCCTACGCTTTAAGACGGTCGAGCTCGTATAGAGGCTTCATACTCTTTCTTAAGCGATAATCGGAGATATAGGGTTCAAGGTGTCCCTTTCTAAAGAAATCGTGAACCTTTAATGGAACGATGTAAAGATAGGATCTTTTACACCGGTCCGTTCCAAGGTTGGGGGAAAGGGGGAAATGCATGATGAAAAATGACACTTTAATGAAAAGATGACATTTTTGGGTTGCAAATGATGCACTTAGTTTAAAGAAATAATCTTTATTGCAAATGATGCATAAAGATTTGATTTTTATGCAAATGATGCATTTTTATTGAAAAGATTGGATTTTTATGTGCAAATGATGCATAAAAAGGACATTTTTATTTGAAAATGGGAGTTTTAGGTGCAAAGGATGCACCTTTATGAAAAAAGACTACATTTTTATGACAAATGAGGTCTTAATGCATGCAAAAAGGGAAAGGGGGTGATAAAGATGTGATCTTTAACTATGAATGCCAAGTCCCAAGCAAGATATATGAATGCAATGAGCAAGTATATCAATTAAAAGCAAGGTTAGGGCGTGCGAGGTTACCAATTGCTTCCTTTGCTTCTTTGGTTGGAGCTAGGAGGAGAGATTGGTCTTGAATCTTCAAGGAGGAGGGAGGGAGCTTCTTGGCCTTCTTCTTCACCTTCTTGAGCCTTCACCAATATTCTTCACGTCTTGGGAGTGACTGAGTGTATTGCTATGAATTGTGTGTATTGTTGTTGTTGTTGAAATGGGTAGAGGAGGGCTCTATTTATAGGCAGTCTGGATAAGGCTAATGAAGCCGTGCGGCTAGGGACAGAGAGCTAATGCAGCCGTGCGGGCTTATCCATTGTGACTCAGCATTCTAGAACCATGCAAGGTGGCAAATTCTAGAACCTTCCCTCCTAATTAAGAAAAACGTGTTTCTTAATTAGGAAGGATTCCCTTCAGCCCTAAATTAATTAAAAACAGTCCCGGAATGTTTCCGGAACACTAGGAAGGTCTGGGGAATTACCGGAAAACTTACCGAAATTGCCGGAAAATTTAACCGGAAGGCATGAGCCAGATTTGGGTACTTACAGAAGCCCCTCGGCAACGTCACTTGCAAGGCGAGTGGGGTTGTCGATAGAAAAGGATCCGATCTGGCGAATGCCGAGACGGATTGGGTGACCAAGGTGGTCGAGTGGCTGAACCTCTGGAAGGCTACCTACGTATCCCGGAGGAATCAAGCCAGACCGTAGTTCGGAATTAGGATCCGCTGGGGGAGGAAGAAGAGAAACTGGTCTCTTGCTGGGGAAAAAGAAGAGAAAATGACCTAGGAGGTCAAGCAATTGATCCTACTGGGGATATGCTAGGAGTGACCAAGGTGGTCGGATATCTGAACTTCTATGAGGGGTTGCTTTATCACTGAGGAGTGACAAAGAAACAGGGTGACCAAAGTGGTCGAATGGCTGGACCTTTTATAAAAGGCTACCTACGTATCCCGGAGGAATCAAGCCAGACCGTAGTTCGGAATTAGGATCCGCTGGGGGAGGAGGAAGAGAAACTGGTCTCTTGCTGGGGAAAAAGAAGAGAAAATGACCTAGGAGGTCAAGCAATTGATCCTACTGGGGATATGCTAGGAGTGACCAAGGTGGTCGGATATCTGAACTTCTATGAGGGGTTGCTTTATCACTGAGGAGTGACAAAGAAACAGGGTGACCAAAGTGGTCGAATGGCTGGACCTTTTATAAAAGGCTACCTACGTATCCTGGAGGAATCAAGCCTTGATCGTAGTTCAAGCTTTGACTAGATCGAAATGTTATTCCTTCACCTTGGAATAACGGAGATCGAAAGAGAGAGCGAAATGTCATTCTTCCACCTTGGAATGACGGAGATCGCGAGAGAGATCAAAATGTCATTCTTCCACCTTGGAATGACGGAGATCGAAAGAGAGAGCGAAATGTCATTCTTCCATCTTGGAATGACGGAGATCGCGAGAGAGATCGAAATGTCATTCTTCCACCTTGGAATGACGGAGATCGAAATAAAGCGAAAAAAGGTCGAAATGTTATTCCGTCATTCGGAAATAACGGAGATCGAAATAGAGCGAAAAAAGGTCGAAATGTTATTCCGTCATTCAGAAATAACGGAGATCGAAATAAAGCGAAAAAAAAAAAAATGTCGAAATGTTATTCCTTCATTCGGAAATAACGGAGATCGAAATAAAGCGAAATGTTATTGCCTTCTGGCAATAACTGATAACGGAGAATTTCCCGGAGGAATCGTTATCCCATTTGGCGATAACGTAGAATTTTCCGGAGGAAACGTTATCCCATTTGGCGATAACGGAGGATTTCCCGGAGGAAACGTTATCCCATTTGGCAATAACGGAGGATTTCCCGGAGGAAACGTTATCCCATTTGGCAATAACGGAGGATTTCCCGGAGGAAACGTTATCCCATTTGGCGATGACGGAGAATTTCCCGGAGGAATCGTTATCCCATTTGGCGATAACGTAGAATTTCCTGAGGAAACGTTATCCCATTTGGCGATAACGGAGGATTTCCTGAGGAAACGTTATCCCATTTGGCAATAACGGAGGATTTCCCGGAGGAAACGTTATCCCATTTGGCGATGACGGAGAATTTCCGGAGGAAACGTTATCCCATTTGGCAATAACGAAGGATTTCCGGAGGAAACGTTATCCCATTTGGCGATAACGGAGGATTTCCTGAGGAAACGTTATCCCATTTGGTAATAACGGAGAATTTCCTGAGGAAACGTTATCCCATTTGGCAATAACGAAGGATTTCCGGAGGAAACGTTATCCCATTTGGCGATAACGGAGGATTTCCGGAGGAAACGTTATCCCATTTGGCGATAACGGAGGATTTCCCGAGGAAACGTTATCCCATTTGGCGATAACGGAGGATTTCCGGAGGAAACGTTATCCCATTTGGCAATAACGGAGGATTTCCGGAGGAAACGTTATCCCATTTGACAATAACGGAGGATTTCCGGAGGAAACGTTATCCCATTTGGCAATAACGGAGGATTTCCGGAGGAAACGTTATCCCATCCGGCAATAACGGAGATCGCGAAAAGGTTGGATTTTGTAGAGAAGTTGGAAGGAATCAATAGTTTTTGTAAAGAAAAGTGGGACGCACCCGAATAATTTTTTGTAAAGAAAACTGGGATGTACCCTGATTATTTGAAAAATAAAATTGAAAATGCCAAGGGCAAATAAACTGAGTCACAGAGGTAAATTTGTAAAATAGGCCTCGGGGGCACTAGAGGGAAAACTGGATTGAAAGTGATTGAAAATACCAGGGGCACAAGGGGTAAAACAGACCTATGAGGGATAAAATCATAAAATTGAGCATCAGGGGCAAAATTGCAAAGAGATGCTGGTCCCTTACTATAAGGATGGAAACGGGGCGACCTAGGAGGTTAAACGGCCGATCCTATTAGGAATGTGCCAAATAAAAGGGGGGTGACCAATGTGGTCAGATAGTTGGACTTTTATGAAAAGCTTACGCACCATTGACGAATGGGGAAAGAAAAAAGGTGACCAATGTGGTCGGATGGCTGGACCTTTTATGAAAGGCTACCTACGTATCCCGGAGAAATCAAGCCTTGATCGTAGTTCAAGCCTCATCTAGACAGTTAGGAACGATGTCTAGGATCCTTGAGGTTTTGACAATTAGGAAACTGTCGCCTGGCGTTATCTCGTTATGACGGAAGTAACGGAGGCGCTTTTGGGAGAAAATGTTATCATTAGCAATTGGCACGTTACTTGAGCCTAGGGGTGATTTTTTTTATTGGAAACATGGTAGGGATTGGGTCTGGATATACATATGGAATGTATTTGGGAATTGTTTAAGACGGGTTTCAAACAGGTGGGGTCGTATCCCTTGGGAGCGGACTGAACTGCTGTTGTTGCTGAGATGTTGTCAACGCGGACTAGAATTCCTTCTTGGGCTGAGACTGGGTTTAAACCTCGGGTCTTGATTAAGGTCCTTTTCTTAAACTCTGGCGCTTGAAGCTGATGCTGACAGGCTTTTATAACCAAAGCAGATGTTGAAGTGACCAAACCTCTCTTCTAGGGATGGATGTGACTTATCGGAGCCCCGGTCTGAGGAAAAACTTTCTGCAAAACCCCATGTCTTACTAAAGCAAGGAAAGATCCTTTTATTGGCAAAGCCCCGGTTAGATGAACTGAGTAGGCAAAGTTTTAGGTTACGAACAAGTGACTTGGTGAAGCCCCAATCTGATGACCTAACAAAAATCCCAATATGATTGGTACTGCGGAAGTGATCCTGGGGTTAATCTGACCAAGACTGGATCCATCTAGGGACCTAGTGAAGAACTCGATGCGAACCCCAAAAATGGCTAAAGAAGCCCCAGTTTAAAGGAATGACTTGGCAAAGACCCAACTTTGAAGAGTTCCAAGGCAGCCCTAATGCGAATTGTAGCAGAAGAGGGAAAACCTATCCTTTTTTCTCTTTTTTTTTTATTTATTTTTTATTTTTATTTAGTCAATCAGTCAACCTTAAGAAGATGTGAAAGAAAAGATTTTAGAAATGTATACATGCAGGGGCATATTTTTTCGAAAGGCGGGAATAAATCCCGATTTTGTGTTATTTTGATGGCCTTATTCGATGTAAGCACAAAAGCTCGCTTTGGGTCTGACTCTTTTGAGAGAGTATAAGCGTAGAAAGGTTGGTAAAAGTGTATGGAAGCCCCTACTGACAGAAAATCAGTGTTTAGCACTATTTTTCCTAAGATGTAGAAAGAGAAGACTTGTCAAGACATCTGAAAACTTGTTTTATTTACAATGATCACAAGATTGCTTAAAACCCTTTATTGATGTTCGGGTTATTCAACCACTAATCTCGATATGAAAAAACATTCTTATTAGTCATGAGGAGAAAGTCAACCAATGCCGCGGATCAAGATTGGCTGGTGTGAAAGAAAGGTTTGTGTATAGGGAGGTCATTGATGAGACCGGGTTTTCTGGGTTTTGACTGTGTCTATGGGAGAGAGGTCATTGATGAGACCGAATTTTCTGGAATTTGAATATGCTTATGACCGGACCATTGCTGGTTGCCTACGTTCCCCTCATTGTGAGGAGCTCAGGTCGCCGTAGTTCGGCCTTGGCCGGACTGCTTTGGAAAATGGGATTTTTGTGGTTCCTTTAGTGAAAAGGCTCGGATGATGAGGCGTGGGCCTCGGGATGGCTCCTTGACCAAGTCATTTTTGGACGACTGCTTCTGATTTCTTCCTCTTTCATTGGGGGAGAAAGGATTTGCACGTGCCTACAGGCTTATGAAATGCTTCTGGCTTTGCTTCGACCGCCCCATTGTTATCGACAACTTTCATTCTCTGAGCTTTGATTTTGCCTGTCCGTCAAGCTTTCGATGGGCGGTGCTGGGTCCTTGGCCTCATTTTCTTTTTCTTTTTTTCTTTTATTTTTATGTGCAACCCTGTTTTTTGCCTAGACCGCCCTTTTTTGGGATTTTCAGCCTAGCTGGGCATTACTCTTTTTGCACCACATCTTTTTCTTTTTTTTTTCTTTTTATGTGCAACCCTGTTTTTTGCCTAGACTGCCCTTTTTGGGATTTTCGGCCTAGCCGGGCATTACTCTTTTTGCACCACATTTTTTTCTTTTTTTTTTTTTTTTTTTGAAGCACCTGAGGGCCAAGGCGAGCCCCTGCTTGAACTTTCTTGATATCCTTGAGGTCTAAGGCAGGCTCCTAGGTCGTTGTTGACACGGGGTCAATCTTTCGAAGCTGAGTGGCCTTTTGTTGTCCCTTGATGTTGCCGCCGTCGTTGACTTGGTCAAGATGAAGGTGGGGGCATGATTGGGAAAGTGTATGGTTTAATGAAGGCCTTTTTTGTGAAGCAAGGAAAGTGTATGGCTTGATGGAGGCCTTTTGTGGGGTAAGGAAGGTGTATAGGGAGAGCATTGCTTGACTTTCTCACACCGATTAATCAGAACGTGAATTATTTCGAGAGATTACTTGTTGAGCAATGCGAGTGATCATATAAAATAAAACCATTTCATTAAATGTAATGTAGGTGTGCAAATAATGTCTTAAGTCTAGCAAGAAAAGAAGAAGACTCTTTTATAGAAAATTGAAGATTAAATACAATGTCCGTAGAGGACTTGATTTGAAAGAGAAAAGTACTAGAACCTACGAAGGTTGACTGAGAGACTATTTTTCTCTTTTTTTTTTAATCTTGCTTAAGGATAAGTAGACCCTAGTCTAGCTACTCTTCGCTGGTTGGACTGCCAGGTAACTTGAGCTTTCCTTCGTAGATCAGCCACTGAATTTCTTTCTTCAGATCCACACACTTGTCTGTCACATGCCCAAAATGCTTGTGGTACTCGCAGAACTTGGTCCTGTCAACTCTACTGGGGTTTCTTGGCTTATAATTCTCGAGAGGTGTGAGAAGGCCTCGTTTCACCAAATCATCGAAAACTTTGCTCATGGGCATCCCGAAATCATCAGACTGACGTTTCTGACCTTGTACATCCTGAATCGACCACTTACCATAGCTTTCTGTTTTTGGCCCATGGAGGTTCTCGAGCTTCCCATTTTCTATCAACTTCTGAATCTCATGCCTCAAATAGGTGCAATCATCAGTGTTGTGCCCATGGTATTGATGGAAAAGACAATGCTTGGATTCATCCAACCGAACATGGGGATTCCTGGGTTTCCAATTCTCCAGTGGCTTTATCAGCTTTTCTTTCATCAGCTTTTCCAACATCTTGCTTAAAGACATCTCCATGTTGTCAAAATGAAGGGAGCGGGGTTTTCGGGAGACATTGTTGTTCTCAAAACTCATATTCCCATTGTCCAATTGGTTCCATTGTTGGATTTGGCTGAAGGAAGCTACGACACTCTTTCCTTTGTGAGGAACCGGTGGCCGACATGGGTACGGTTCTTTGTTTGGTCTTTGGTGGCGTTAGGTCATGCTTGGTGGAGTCATTTTCTTGCTTGGTTCGACGTCTGGGGTCAAGGGAGTATTGATACTCATCATGAAGTCAAACTTCTCTTGCATTTGTTTTACTTGTTCCATCAATATTGCCACATGGGGGTCAACGGGGACTCTCGGGTTACCGGAACTGGCAACAGAACTTGTAGTAGCAAACTGACGGCTGACTTCATTAAGTCCGGTAGGTGACAGCTGAAAACTCGGATCATCCTTTGGCAACTCATGATCGCATTCAGGCGAGTATAGGGGCTTCAGAACATAGCCACATATCTCAAAGCGATTATGTGAGGTTGGAGCATAAACTGGCAGGTATTGCTGAAAGTGAGAGACAGGTGGGGTGAAGTTCAATCCGTTCTGAGGAGCTGAGGGCGATGGAGCCCGGATGAGCTGGGATGTTGGAAAGGACTGAGGAGAAGTGGTCCTTGGCAAGGGATCATATGTGAATGGAGGAAGGTATTGGTTATAGGCAGGGGGGTCTTGGTCATAGGATGAAGGGACTGAAATCACTGTGTCCAAAGTCTCACCTTCGACTACCACCAGAGAACCGTTCGACTCAACTGTGACCTGAACTCCATGACGACGGAGTGCGTCAATGAGCATGGCTTGCTATTCTTGATGAATCTTATTGGCATTTTCCAAAGCCAGGACTAACTCTTCCTTCCTAACCATTTGATTTCCTGCACCCTCACTGTTTTCTGTCAAATCTGCCATTCTGACTCTCTGAGCTGATGAACTGTCTGAACCTAAGGTTTTCTGAAAAGCCGCTGACCCAGTATTCTAGCCCACTTCTTTCTCGCTGCGGGAAAGGGACAGGCAAGGTTTAGGCTCGGGGATAGGTAAGGTAGGTAAGATTTAGACTTGGAGGTAAGTGTTTAGGCTATAGGCTCAAGTAACATGCACTTATTGCTTAAGTTTTTACTCAAAACACATTTTCTCCTAATCCTAATTGATCGGAAAAGATGAGACCTTGAAAGGTCAAGATTGAAATTTGGAGATCGGACCGAGGAGGTCTCGATAAGGATTTGACCATGAAAGGTCGAGATAGGAAAATAGGAAATCGGACCGAGGATGTCTCGATTAGGGGTTTGACCATGAAAGGTCGAGATGGAAAATCGGAAATCGGACCGAGGAGGTCTCGATTAGGATTTGACCATGAAAGGCCGGAATAGAAAATCGGAAATCGGACCGAGGAGGTCTCGATTAGGGTTTGACCATGAAAGGTCGGGATAGAAAATCGGAAACCGGACCGAGGAGGTCTCGATTAGGGATATCAGAGATAGGAAAATGCAATTATGATTACATTAATTGTTCAAATTTACTTAAAACAATGTCTTTTATTTATTTCTATTTGGTTGGAAAAGGGGGGTTTGCCCTTCTTTTTCGCAACTACTCTAGATCCTGGATCAGTGGGTTCCGTCACTACGTCTATAAGCCCCTCGTATTCCACCTGTATTTCGACCTCCCAGGGTGGACAGCCCCGGGCGAGGGTCCTATAGGGCACGCGGATCCCACCAACCGAGAGTAAAGAACGCTCCTATCGGGTCTAGCGGGTCATAGGACTTTTCAACGCACGAGCGATGCGGATTATAGTCAAGGCAATACCGGGAAAGTCTCGTCTCTCTGCCTTGACGGATCTTTGACAGAGTTTCGCTTGAGCGAATGACGGTTTTTGACTTTCGGTAATGTCCGAGAGAATAATAGGCATGGGTCGGGCGGTAAAAAGCCGGATGACACAGTGTCACATTGAACTTCGTTGCATACGCAGTGCGTGAGTCGGAATCGAAGTCAATGCCGGTCAAGATCTTGCCAATTTTTCCTTGTCGGAATTTTGGCAGAGCTTCGCTTGAGCGAAAGATCTTTTGATTTTTGGCAAAGACTCGGTCTTGACTCTTACGCATTCCGTGCGGGTCAAGGTCAATAGTCAATGTCGGAGTCAAGATCCCACCGATTTTTCCTTGTCGGAATTTCGGCGGGTTTCGCTTGAGCGAAAATCTTGGCTTCCGTTATGAGCTAAGGCTTGACCTTTACGTGGGTATGCAACTGGGCTATATGACATGGACTAGAACAAAAACCAACCAAAAGTCACGGTTTTTTGAAACGTGTGACACGGACTGTGCATTGGTCGACACTGGCTTCCATGGGAAGTTTGGGATGATTCCGTGCGCGCCCGGGAGCATCGTAAGGCTGTCCGTGGCTGCACTGAACCACCCTCGGGTTTGAAGGACGTGCGTGCAAAAGTGTACAGATATATCAGTGCGCGTAGTGTGCGGTCTTCCTAAAAATGTTCCTTTTGAGTTAAAACAGAGATTTTCATAAATGTGTTTTAAAGGAATGATTTTCGGGACGGGGAGAATGCAACACATAAGCACGTAAATTTTCTCGGGAGCCCCAACAGTCATGGAGCCGAGTAGCCCCAAGCCGCTAGGACTCGCCAGATTAACCATGATTTTTCCTGGTGGAATTGCCACTGAGGTCGCCCGGTCAGAATCCAAGGAGGATTGAGCCGTACGACTACATGGATCAATTTTCCAGGTTCCACTCCTTTTGCTATTTTTCGGGTTATTTCCCGTTTCAAAGTATGCACAGTTTCCAAGATGCAAATGATGCAATGCATGGTAAAGAAAGCAAGCACGATTAATGAAATCGGCGATGGGAGTCTAACCCGCTCAAAGGGAAAAGCTTTCTATATTTTTTTCGAAAAAAGTGATACTGGTACGTGGATTGTTAAACCACCGGTTATCCCAACTCCCACGTCAGGGAGTGTACAGGAAGGGTAAGTGGTTTCCACCTATATACCGAGTATCGATTTTAATTTGTTTTGAAAATAGAAGCTTTTCTTCTTTGGGATATCCCCAGCGGAGTCGCCAAACTGTGAATGTGGTGCCCAAATTTTGTGTTGGATTCACGCGAGTTTGAAGACATCCGAGTTATTTGAAAAACGGAGTCGCCACGCCATTTTGATTACCTCAAAACTTTGAAAAAAAGGTTTTACTTGGGTTCGGAGGTTAAGTTACCCCTTGGGAAGAACGTTTGGCGTTCACCCAAAGTGCCTTGCCGGAGCAAGTCTCCCAAGATTTCATTAATCGTGCTTGCTTGCGTGCTTTCTTGTGTGCATGTGTTTGAAAATAAGGGGGGAATGTCCCAAGTCGTCTTCCGGACGTACAAACCATTTGTTGGTTGTCGCTCGGGATTCCTTGGAATTTTATGTATTTGGGATTATGATCCCGTCCTCATCTTATGACTTGTGATCATCGCATTTTAAACCTCGGGACCCTCGGGACTTGCGTGATCGAGAGAATGACTCTCTTTTGGTCAAAGATGAGGTTCTTTAGAAAAGGAGAGTCCTTAGCCCATCAATCCTACGCTTTAAGACGGTCGAGCTCGTATAGAGGCTTCATACTCTTTCTTAAGCGATAATCGGAGATATAGGGTTCAAGGTGTCCCTTTCTAAAGAAATCGTGAACCTTTAATGGAACGATGTAAAGATAGGATCTTTTACACCGGTCCGTTCCAAGGTTGGGGGAAAGGGGAAATGCATGATGAAAAATGACACTTTAATGAAAAGATGACATTTTTGGGTTGCAAATGATGCACTTAGTTTAAAGAAATAATCTTTATTGCAAATGATGCATAAAGATTTGATTTTTATGCAAATGATGCATTTTTATTGAAAAGAATGGATTTTTATGTGCAAATGATGCATAAAAAGGACATTTTTATTTGAAAATGGGAGTTTTAGGTGCAAAGGATGCACCTTTATGAAAAAAGACTACATTTTTATGACAAATGAGGTCTTAATGCATGCAAAAAGGGAAAGGGGGTGATAAAGATGTGATCTTTAACTATGAATGCCAAGTCCCAAGCAAGATATATGAATGCAATGAGCAAGTATATCAATTAAAAGCAAGGTTAGGGCGTGCGAGGTTACCAATTGCTTCCTTTGCTTCTTTGGTTGGAGCTAGGAGGAGAGATTGGTCTTGAATCTTCAAGGAGGAGGGAGGGAGATTCTTGGCCTTCTTCTTCACCTTCTTGAGCCTTCACCAATATTCTTCACGTCTTGGGAGTGACTGAGTGTATTGCTATGGATTGTGTGTATTGTTGTTGTTGTTGAAATGGGTAGAGGAGGGCTCTATTTATAGGCAGTCTGGATAAGGCTAATGAAGCCGTGCGGCTAGGGACAGAGAGCTAATGCAGCCGTGCGGGCTTATCCATTGTGACTCAGCATTCTAGAACCATGCAAGGTGGCAAATTCTAGAACCTTCCCTCCTAATTAAGAAAAACGTGTTTCTTAATTAGGAAGGATTCCCTTCAGCCCTAAATTAATTAAAAACAGTCCCGGAATGTTTCCGGAACACTAGGAAGGTCTGGGGAATTACCGGAAAACTTACCGAAATTGCCGGAAAATTTAACCGGAAGGCATGAGCCAGATTTGGGTACTTACAGTTATCTTGTTATAACGGAAGTAACGAAGGCGCTTTTGGGAGAAAATGTTATCATTAGCCATTGGCACGTTACTTGAGCCTAGGGGTGATTTTTTCTTGGAAACATGGTAGAGGCTGGGTCTGGATGTACATATGGAATGTGTTTAAGACGGGTTTCAAGCAGGTGGGGTTGTATCCCTTGGGTGCGGACCGAACCGTTGTTGTCAACGTGGACTAAGATTCCCTCTTGGCCGAGACTCGGGTTTTAAAACTCGGGTCTCGATGAATGTTCCTTTCTCGTACTCGGCGCTTGAAGCCGATGCCGAGGCTTTTATAACCAAAGACTAAAGCAGATGTCATAGTGACCAAACCTCTCTTCTAGGGATGGATACAACTTATCAGAGCCCCGGTCTGAGGAAGAACTCTCTGCAAAGCCCCATGAAAGATCCTTTCACTGGCAAAGCTCCGGTTGGATGAACTGAGCAGGCGAAGTCTTAGGTTTTGAAGAAGTGACTTAATGAAGCCCCAATCTGATGACCTAGCGAAAATCCCAATATGATTGGTACTGTGGAAGTGATCCTGAGGTTGATCTGAACAAAACTGAATTCATCTAGGGACCTAGTGAAGAACCCGATGCGAACCCCGAAAATGGCTAAAGAAGCCCCAGTTTAAAGGAATGCTTTGACAGAGTTTTCGAGGCAGCCCTAATGCGAATTGTAGCAGAAAAGGGAAAACCTATATTTTTTTCTCTTTTTTTTATTTTTTTTCATTTAGTCAATCAGTCAACCTTAAGAAGATGTGAAAGAAAAGATTCTTAGAAATTTATACATGCAGGGGCATATTTTTCGAAAGATGGGAATAGATCCCGATTTTGTGTTATTTTGATGGCCTTATTTCGACGTAGGCACGGAACTCGCTCTGGGTTTGACTCTTTTGAGAGAGTATAAGCGTAGAAGGGTTTGTAAAAGTGTATGGAAGTCCCTGCTGACAGAAAATCAGTGTTTAGCACTATTTTTCCTAAGATGTAGAAAAGGAAGACTTGTCAAGACATCTGAAAACTTGTTTTATTTACAATGATCACAAGATTGCTTAAAACCCTTTATTGATGTTCGGGTTATTCAACCACTAATCTCGATATGAACAAACATTCTGATTAATCATGAGGAGAAAGTCAACCAGTGTCACGGATCAAGGTTGGCTGGTGTGAAAGAAAGGTTTGTGTATAGGGAGGTCATTGATGAGACCGGGTTTTCTAGGATCTGACTGTGTCTATGGGAGAGGTCATTTGATGAGACCGAATTCTCTGGGATTTGAATATGCTTATGACCGGACCATTTCTGGTTGCCTACGTTCCCCTCATTGTGAGGAGCTCAGGTCGCCGTAGTTCGGCCTTGGCCGGACTGCTTTGGAAAATGGGATTTTTGTGGTTCCTTTAGTGAAAAGGCTCGGATGATGAGGCGTGGGCCTCGGGATGGCTCCTTGACCAAGTCATTTCGGACGGTTGCTTCTGATTTTCATCTTTCATTGGGGGAGAAGGGATTTGCACGTGCCTAAAGGCTTACGAAATGCTTCTGGCTTTGCTTCGACCGCCCCATTGTTATCGACAACTTTCATTCTTTGAGCTTTGATTTTGCCTGTCCGTCAAGCTTTTGATGGGCGGTGCTGGGTCCTTGGCCTCATTTTCTTTTATTTTCTATGTGCAACCCTGTTTTTTGCCTAGACTGCCCTTTTTAGGGATTTTCAGTCTAGCTGGGCATTACTCTTTTTGCACTGAGATTTTTTTCTTCTTTCTTTTTTTTTATATATGTGCAACCCTATTTTTTGCCTAGACTGCCCTTTTTAGGGATTTTCGGTCTAGCTGGGCATTACTCTTTTTGCACTACATTTTTTTATTTTATGAAGCACCTGAGGGCCAAGACAAGCCTCTGCTTGAACTTTCTTGATATCCTTGAGGTCTAAGGCAGGCTCCTAGGTCGTTGTCGACACGGGGTCAATCTTTCGAAGCTGAGTGGCCTTTTGTTGTCCCTTGATGTTGTCGCCGTCGTTGACTTGGTCAAGATGAAGGTGGGGGCATGATTGGGAAAGTGTATGGTTTAATGAAGGCCTTTTTGTGAAGTAAGGAAAGTGTATGGCTTGATGGAGGCCTTTTGTGGGGTAAGGAAGGTGTATAGGGAGAGCATTGGTTGACTTTCTCACACCGATTAATCAGAACGTGAATTATTTCGAGAGATTACTTGTTGAGCAATGCAAGTGATCATATAAAATAAAACTATTTCATTAAATGTAATGTAGGTGTGCAAATAATGTCTTAAGTCTAGCAAGAAAAGAAGAAGACTTTTTTATAGAAAATTGAAGATTAATTACAATGTCCGTGAAGGACTTGATTGAAAGAGAAAAGAACTAGAACCTATGAAGGTTGACTGAGAAACTATATTCTCTTCTTTTTTTTTTTTTTAATCTTACTTAAGGATAAGTAGACCCTAGTCTAGCTACTCTTCGCGGGTTGGACTGCCAGGTAACTTGAGCTTTCCTTCGTAGATCAGCCAGTGAATTTCTTTCTTCAGATCCACACACTTGTCCGTCACATGCCCAAAATGCTTGTGGTACTCGCAGAACTTGGTCCTGTCAACTCTACTGGGGTTTCTTGGCTTATAATTCTCGAGAGGTGTGAGAAGACCTCGTTTCACCAAATCATCGAAAACTTTGCTCGTGGGCATCCCAGAATCATCAGGCTGATGTTTCTGATCTTGCATTTCCTGAATCGACCTCTTACCATAACTTTCTGTTTTTGGCCCATGGAGGTTCTCGAGCTTCCCATTTTCTATCAACTTTTGGATCTCATGCCTCAAATAGGTGCAATCATCAGTATTGTGCCCATGGTATTGATGGAAAAGACAATGCTTGGATTCATCCAACCGAACATGGGGATTCCTGGGTTTCCAATTCTCCAGTGGCTTTATCGCCTTTTCTTTCATCGCCTTTTCCAAAGATCTTGCTTAAAGACATCTCCATGTTGTCAAAATGAAGGGAGCGGGGTTTTCGGAGACATTGTTGTTCTCAAAACTCAGATTCCCATTGTCCAATTGGTTCCATTGTTGGATTTGGTCAAGGAAGCTACGACACTCTTTCCCGGTGCCGAGCCGTGTACGGTTGCTGCTTGGTATTGGGTTATGCTCGGTGGAGTCATTTCCTTGCCTGGTTCGACATCTTGGGTCAAGGGAGTATTGATACTCATCATGAGGTCAAGCTTCTCTTGCATCTGTTTCACTTGCTCCATTAATATTGCCACATGGGGGTCAACGGGGACTCTCGCAACAGGACTTTTATTAGCAGATGGAACCACAAAGAATGTGATCGGGTGACACTGACGGGTGAATTCGCTAAATCCAGTAGGTGACAGCTGAGAACTTGAATCATCCTTTGGCAACTCATGATTGCATTCAGGTGGGTATAGTGGCTTCAGAACATAGCCACATAGCTCGAACTGATTATGTGAAGCTGGAGTATAGACTCGGCGTGTATTGGCCGAACCGAGGAACAGGGGTGAAGCCCAATCCGTCTCGAGTGAGCCGAGGACGATGGAGCCCTGATGAGCCGGGATGTTGGAAAGGACTAAGGAGAAGTGGTCCTTGGCAAGGGATCGTATGCGGATGGAGGAAGGTATTGGTTATAGGATGAAGGGACTGAAATCACTGTTTCCAAAGTCTCATCTTCGACTACCACCAGAGAACCGTTCGACTCAACTGTGACCTGAACTCCATGATGACGGAGTGCGTCAATAAGCATGGCTTGCTGTTCCTCATGAATCTTATGGGCATTTTCCAAAGCCAGTATTAATTCTTCCTTCCTAACCATCTCGATTTCCCGCACCCTCACCGTTTTCTCGTCAAACCGCCATTCCGACTTTTTGACGATTCTGCCTAAGGTTTTCTGCACTGAAAAGCTGCTAACCCGGTATTCTCGCACACTTCTTTCTCGCTGCGGGAAAGGGATAGGCAAAGTTTAGACTCGGGGATAGGTAAGGTTTAGACTCGAAGGTAAGTGTTTAGGCTGAAGGCTCAAGTAACATGCACTTATCACTTTAACTTTTGCTCGAAACACATTTTCTCCTAATCCTAATTGATCGGAAAAGATGAGACCTTTGAAAGGTCAAGATTGAAAATTGGAAATCGGACCGAGGAGGTCTCGATTAAGGATTTGACCGCGAAAGGTCGATGAGATAAGAGAATCGGAAATCGGACCGAGGAGGTCTCGATTAGGGAATTGACCATGAAAGGCCTAATAGAAAATCGGAAATCGGACCGAGGAGGTCTCGATTAGGGATTTGACCGCGAAAGGTCGAGATAAGAGAATCGGAAATTGGACCGAGGAGGTCTCGATTAGGGGTTTGACCATGAAAGGTCGAGATGAAAAAATCGGAAATCGGACCGAGGAGGTCTCGATTAGGGTTTGACCATGAAAAGTCGGGATAGAAAATCGGAAATCGGACCGAGGAGGTCTCGATTAGGGATATCAGAGATAGGAAAATGCAATTATGATTACATTAATTGTTCAAGTTTACTTAAAACAATGTCTTTTATTAATATCTATTTGGTTGGAAAAGGGGATTTGCCCTTCTTTTTCGCAACTACTCTAGATCCTGGATCAGTGGGTTCCGTCACTATGTCTATAAGCCCCTCGTATTCCACCTGTATTTCGACCTCCCAGGGTGGACAGCCCCGGGCGAGGGTCCTATAGGGCACGCGGATCCCACCGACCGAGAGTAAAGAACGCTCCTAACGGGTCTAGCGGGTCATAGGAACTTTCAACGCACGAGCGATGCGGATTATAGTCAAGGCAATACCGGGAAAGTCTCGTCTTTCTGCCTTGATAGGATTTTGGCAGAATTTTGCTTGAGCGAATGACGTTTTGACTTTCGGTAATGTCCGAGAAGATAATAGGCATGGGTCGGGCGGCAAAATCCGGATGACACAGTGTCACATTGAACTTCGTTGCATACGCCGGGCGTGAGTTAGAATCGAAGTCAATGCCGGGTCAAGATCTTGCCAATTTTTCCTTGTCGGAATTTTGGCAGAGCTTCGCTTGAGCGAAAGATCTTTTGATTTGTTGGCAAAGACTCGGTCTCGACTCTTACGCATTCCGTGCGGGTCAAGGTCAAAGTCAATGTCGGAGTCAAGATCCTACCAATTTTTCCTTGTCGAAATTTTGGCAGAGTTTCGCTTGAGCGAAAATCTTGGCTTCCGTTATGAACTAAGGCTTGACCTTTACGAGGGTATGCAACTGGGCTATATGACACGGACTAGACCAAAACCAACCAAAAGTCACAGTTTTTTGAAACGTGTGACACGGACTGTGCATTGGTCGACACTGGCTGCCATGGGGAGGTTGGGATGATTCCGTGCGCGCCCGGGAGCATCGTAAGGCTGTCCGTGACTGCAGCTGGAACCACCCTCGGGTTTGAAGGACGTGCGTGCAAAGTGTACAGGATATATCAGGTGCGCATAGTGTGCGGTCTCCTAAAAATGTTCCTTTTTGAGTTAAAACAGAGATTTTCATAAATGTGTTTTAAAGGAATGATTTTCGGGACGGGGGAGAATGCAACAGATAAACACGTAAATTTTCTGGGAGCCCCGTCCAACATGGAGCCGAGTAGCCCCAAGCCGCTAGGACCGCGGATTAGCCATGATTTTTCCCGGTGGAATTGCCACCGAGGTCGCCCGGTCGGAATCCAAGGAGGATTGAGCCGTACGACCGCATGGATCAATTTTCCGTGTTCCACTCCTTTTGCTATTTTTTCGGGTTGTTTCCCGTTCAAAGTATGCACAGATTCCAAGATGCAAATGATGCAATGCATGGTAAAGAAAGCAAGCATGATTAATGAAATCTACGACGGGAGTCCAACCCGCTCAAAGGGAAAAGCTTTCTTTCATTTTTAAAATTTTTTTTTTTCGAAAAGGGGTACTGGTACGTGGGATTGTTAAACCACCGGTTATCCCAACTCCCACATTAGGGAGTGTACAGGAAAGGCAAGTGGTTTCCACCTATATACCGAGTATCGATTTTTGTTTTGAAAATAAAAGCTTTTCTCCTTTGGGATGTCCCCAGCGGAGTCGCCAAACTGTGAATGTGTGCCCAAATTTTGTTTTTGTTGGATTCACGCGAGTTTGAAGACATCCGGTTTAATTTGAAAAACGGAGTCGCCACGCCATTTTGATTACCTCAAAACTTTGAAAAAAAGGTTTTATGGGTTCGGAGGTTAAGTTACCCCTTGGGAAGAACATTTGGCGTTCACCCAAAGTGCCTTGCCGGAGCAAGTCTCCCATGATTTCATTAATCGTGCTTGCTTGCGTGCTTTCTTGTGTGCATGTGTTTGAAAATAAGGAGGGAATGTCCCAAGTCGTCTTCCGGACGTACAAACCATTTGTTGGTTGTCGCTCGGGATTTCTTGGAATTTATGTATTCGGGATTATGATCCCGCCCTCATCTTGTGACTTGTGATCATCGCATTTTAACCTCGGGACCCTCGGGACTTGCGTGATCGAGAGAATGACTCTCTTTATGGTCAAAGATGAGGTTCTTTAGAAAAGGAAGGTCCTTAGCCCATCAATCCTACGCTTTAAGACGGTCGAGCTCGTATAGATGCTTCATACTCTTTCTTAAGCGATAATCGGAGATATAGGGTTCAAGGTGTCCCTTTCTAAAGAGATTATGAAACCTTTATGGAAGGAACGATGTAAAGATAGGATCTTTTACATCGGTCCGTTCCTAGGTTGCTAATGGGGGAATTGGGGGAAATGTATGTAAAAATGACACTTTAATGAAAAGATGACATTTTTGGGTTGCAAATGATGCACTTAGTTTAAAGAAATGATCTTTATTGCAAATGATGCATAAAGATTTGATTTTTATGCAAATGATGCATTTTTGTTGAAGAAATTGGCATTCATTATGCAAATGATGCATAAAGATTGCATTTTGAAAAGCATATGATGCTAGTTTATGGTAAAGACATGGTCTTTAAAGCAAATGATGCTTGGAAAGATGATTTTGGATGCAAATGATGCATTTTGATTGAAAAGATTTGATTTTTATATGCAAAGGATGCATAAAGATGACATTTTTATTTGAAAATGGGGGTTTTAGGTGCAAAGGATGCACCTTTATGGGAAAAGACTACATTTTTATGACAAATGATGTCTAATGCATGCAAAAGGGGAAGGGGAATACGAAGATATGATCTTTAATCTACCAAGTCCCAAGCAATATAAAAGTAATGCAATGAGCAATTTATAAAGCAATTAGGATGCGAGGTTAGGGCGTGCGAGGTTACCAATGGCTTCCTTCTTCTTCGTCGGGCGGAGCTAGGAGGAGAGGTTGGTCTTGGATCTTCAAGGAGGAGGGAGGGAGCTTCTTGGCCTTCTTCTTCACCTTCTTGGATCTTCCACAGTTGTTCTTCACGTCTTTGGAGTGTTTGTGGGTGATTTGTGTGTTGATTGTTGATTGTTAAATGGGTAGAGGAGGGCTCTATTTATAGGCGAATGGATAAGGCTAATGAAGCCGTGCGGCTAAGGGCGACGAGCTAATGCAGCCGTGCGGCATTATCCACAATGACTCAAAGATTCTAGAACCATGCAAGATGGCAAATTCTAGAACCTTCCCTCCTAATTAAGAAAAACGTGTTTCTTAATTAGGAAGGATTCCCTTCAGCCCTTATTTAATTAAAAACAGGTTCCGGAATGTTTCCTAACACTAGGAAGGTTCTGGGGAATTACCGGAAAACTTACCGAACTTGCCGGAAATTTAACCTAAGGCATGAGCGATTTGGGTACTTACAGAAGCCCCTCGACAACGTCACTTGCAGGGCGAGTGGGGTTGTCGATAAACAAGGATCCAATCTGGCGAACTGCCGAGATGGATTGGGTGACCACGGTGGTCGAGTGGCTGGACCTTTGGAAGGCTACCTACGTTTCCCGGAGGAATCAAGCCGTAATCGTAGTTCGGAATCCACTGGAGAAAGGGGGGCGTCAAATGTGACGAATTGGCTGAACCTAAAGTAGGCTACCTACATATCCCGGAGGAATCAAGCCAGGTCGTAGTTCGAACTTTGACTGAATCGAAATGTTATTCTTCCAACTTGGAATAACGGAGATCGAAAGAGAGAGCGAAATGTCACTCTTCCACCTTGGAATGACGGAGATCGCGAGAGAGATCGAAATGTCATTCTTCCACCTTGGAATGACGGAGATCGAAAGAGAGAGCGAAATGTCATTCTTCCACCTTGGAATGACGGAGATCGCGAGAGAGATCGAAATGTTATTCCTTCAACTTGGAATAACGGAGATCGAAAGAAAGAGCGAAATGTCATTCTTCCACCTTGGAATGACGGATCCGGGTAATTTCAGTTGTATCCCTTGGGTGCGGACTGGACTGTTGTTACTGAGATGTTGTCAATGTGGACCAGAATTTCCTCTTGGGCTGAGACTAGGTTTAAACCTCGGGTCTTGATTAATGTTTCTTTCTCAAACTCTGGCACTTGAAGCTGATGCTGACAGGCTTTTAGAACCAAAGACTAAAGCAGACGTCGAAGTGACTAAACCTCTCTTCTGAGAATGAATGCAACTTATCGAGAGCCCCGGTCTGAGGAGAAAAGTCAGCAAATCCCCAGGTTCTTATTAAGGTAAGGAAAGATCCTTTTATTCGCAAAGCCCCGGCTTGAAGAGGTTACTTGGCAGAGTTTCGACTGATGACCTAGCAAACGTCCCAATCTGATTGGTACTGCAAAAGTGATCATGAGGTTGATCTGACCAAGACTGAATCCATTTTGTGACATAGTGAGGAACCTGATGCGGACCCCAAAAATGACTAAAGAAGCCCCTTTTTAAAGAAATGGCTTGGCAAAGCCCCAACCTTGAAGGATTTCAAGGCAGCCCTAATGCGAATTGTAGCAGAAGGAGGAAAACCTATCCTTTCATATTTACTTTCTTATTTTCTTTAGTCAATCAGTCAACCGCGGAAAGATGTGAAAGCCAAGAATTTTAGACATTTATACATGCAGGGGCATATTTTTTCGAAAGGTGGGATTAGATCCCGATTTTGTGTTATTTTGATGGCCTTATTCGACGTAGGCACAAAAACTCGCTTTGGGTTTGACTCTTTTTAGAGAGTATAAGCGTAGAAAGGTTTGTAAAAGTGTATGGAAGCCCCTGCTGACAGAAAATCAGTGTTTAGCACTATTTTTCCTAAGATGTAGAAAGAGAAGACTTGTCAAGACATCTGAAAACTTGTTTTATTTACAATGATCACAAGATTGCTTAAAACCCTTTATTAATGTTCGGGTTATTCAACCACTAATCTCGATATGAAAAAATATTCTTATTAATCATGAGGAAAAAGTCAACTAATGTCGCGGATCAAGGTTGGCTATCTGTGTATGGAGAGATCTTTGATGAGATCGGGTTTTCTGGAATTTGGATATGTGTATGGGAGAGGCCACTGATGAGACCGGATTTTCTGGAATTTGAATGTGTTTATGACCGAACCATTTCTTGTTGCCTACGTTCCCCTCATTGTGAGGAGCTCAGGTCGCCGTAGTTCGGCTTCGGCTGAACTGCATTTGGCTTTGGGAAATGGTATTTGTGGTTCCTTTAGTGGAAAGACTCGAATGTGAAGATTGGGTGATAAGGCATAAGCCTTGGGATGATTCCTTCACCAGTCGTTTTGGACGGCTGCTTCAATTGCCTCTTGATTTTTATCTTTCATTAGGACAGAAAGGATTTGTATATACCTAAGGGCTTATGAGATGTTTCTGTCTTTGCCTTGACCGCTCCATTGTTTCATTCTTTGAGCTTTGACTTTTTTTTATGTGCCACCCTTTTTTTTTTTTTTTGCGTAGACCGTCCTTTTCAGGATTTTTAGCCTAGCTGGGTATTACTCTTTTTTGCACTATTTTTTTTATGTGCAACCCTGTTTTTGGCCTTGACCGTCCTTTTTCAAGGTTTTTAGCCTAGCTGGGTATTACTCTTTTTGCACCTTTTTTTTAAAGCACATGAGGGCCAAGGCGAGCCCCTGCTTGAACTTTCTTGATACCCTTGAGGTCGAAGGCAAGCTCCTAGGTTGTTGCCGACATGTGGTCAATCTTTCGATGTTGAGTGACCTTTTGTTGTTCCTTGATGTTACCGCCACCGTTGACTTGGTCAAGGTGATGGTGGGGACGTGATTTAGGAGGCGTATGGCTTGGCGAAGGTTTTTTGTGAGGTAAGAAAAATGTATGGCTTGATGGAGGCCTTTTATGGGGTAAGGAAAGTGTATGGGGAAGGCATTAGTTGACTTTCTCACACCGATTAATCAGAGTGTTAATTATTTCGAGAGATTATTTGTTGAGCAATGCAAGTGATCATATAAAATAAAACCATTTCATAAATGTAATGTAGGTGTGCAAATAATGTCTTAAGTCTAGCTAGAAAAGAAAAAGACTCTTTTATAGAAGATTTAAGATTAATTACAATGTCCGAGGAGGACTTGATTGAAAGAGGAAAGTACTAGAACCTACGAAAGTTGACTGAGAGACTATTTTATTTCTTAATCTTGCTTAAGGATAGGTAACCCCCAGCCTAGCTACTCTTCGCTGGTTGGACTGCCAAGACGTTTGAGCTTTCCATTTTCTGTTAACTTCTGAATTCCATACCGTAGACCGAGGCAATGATCAGTTACGTGCCCATGATACTGGTGGAAATGGAGGGATTTGAGGCCATAGAACAGCTGGAGCAAGCACAAGTTGTTCGAAGAAATGGGTCGGAAAAGTCACGGGGACGAAACTTGATGACTGAGCATATTGCTGGAAGGAAGTGAACCTGGGAGGACTTTGAGGGATATTGGGATCGGTTTGGGAGGATTCAGCGCTGCACTGGTTGTATTGAGTGAAAGGGGTAGTACCGGCTGGTTGTGTCTTCGGGCCTTTCTCAAACTTAGAACAAGTTGTCATGTCAACTTCTCTCACTTCGGGCACTTGGATTTTGCACGGCTGAATCACTTCTTTGCCTGGTTCGACATCTTGGGTCGAGGGTGTAACGACCCTAACCCTAGGCACTAATTTAGTATCACATTATATGCTTTTAATATTATTGTTAAAATTATGTGTTCATTTTATATCCTTGACTTCTTATATTAAGATGAAATGATTGGGAAATAATTTGGAATCCTTAGAATTTCAAGGGAAATAAAATAAAGTATCTTGGGAGAAGTATAATAATAGAAAATGGGTAAAATGTGAAATGAGGTTAAAGTATGTGGGATAAATAAATGTAGTAGGGGTTTAGTTTTGCTATTCTAGAACTTGGGAGAGTTTAATTGAAAAGATGGGAGAAGCTTTAATTATTTGGCATGGGGGGCCATGCTCTCCCCTTATTTCCCTCACCATGTCCCCCCCCCCTCCTTAGTCAAAAGCTCCCCTACTCCTCCATACTCCTCCCATACTTTCCAATCATCTTCTTCCTCCTCAATCAAATTCCCCATGGAAGCCATCTTGAAGACCTTCACTTCCAAGTTCCTACCAAGTTCAATCCTTCTCCATTTTCCAATCCAAGTGTACTTTCGTGTTCGGGGTGAAGAGAGGAGCACATCAAGCTAGGAAAATCTTCATTCCATCCCATATTTGCTAGGTAAGTTATTATGACTTCCTTCTAATAATTGTTCACTTTATGTGTTAATTAATCTCTTGTTGAAAGAAGATGATTTTTGGTATTTTGAATAATGATATTTGAGTTGGAATTAATCTTAAGTTGTAAAGTGGTGATCTAAGTTGAAAGAAGAATAGTATAGAGTGATTGGGGATACTAATGGTTAACTGTAAGTATTGATTGTGGATTTGGCCAAATTACTAGAGTTAGGAAGTGAGTTATTATGACCCTTCCTTTCTTTAAATGTTCATGAATTATTAAATGTTGTTATTATTGTTATAATGGTTATTTAATGCTTTGGGGAAACCTTCTTGGATTAAGGAATTTGTTAGTGTTATAGAAAATGTTGGTGTTCATGAAAGTGGTAAAGAATAGAAGTAAATGGGTTGGGTTGGATTATAATGGAAATCTTGAGAAATGGTAGGAAATTGGGTGGAAAACCAAGTAGTAATGATCTATGTTTAGGACATGATACTTTGGAGTTAAATGAGTTAAAATGAAGTTAACAAAGTTAGAAACTCCCTTTAGGTTCACAAATTAGAGGACACTTGGTTGAAAATTTGGTTTCTTGGAAATATGAATTGTTGCTGCTGCTGATGTCCATTTCTGGCCTTGGCACGAGTCGTGCCCCTAGGCACGAGTCGTGCCCTTGGCCAACTCATGGTAATGAATCGTGAAAGGAGTGCCAAGTCGTTCTGAGTAACTTTGTGGAAGATTGGCATGAGTCGTGCCCCCAGGCACGAGTCGTGCCAGGTGGAAATCACGAGTCGTGCTGTCAAGGGACGCATGATTCTGAGAAGGGCCAAAAGGGCACGAGTCGTGCCCTGGGGCACGAGTCGTGCCCTGGGGCACGAGTCTGCCCTGGCCTGGTTGCATTGCACCAACTTTAGAGCTGTTTAAACCTAATCAAACTGGAACCAAAATGAAATCTCTTTAACTTAGATTAAAGTAGAATGCTTGGGCTACTCAATGAAGTCTTATTTGGTCAAAATGGAATTGTGAAAGTAGTTTAAATATTGTTCGGGAAATGGTTGATAAGCTTGAATTGTAACTTCACCAAAGTGGTTCAAACTTGGGAAGTAGATCTTGAATTTTTATTAAGGTTATCCGAGGTTGTGTAATGATTATGTAGGAATGGTTTATGATACATAGTGGCCTTACTTGCCTCATACCCTTGGTGATTATAAGTTGAATAGTGTAGAGACTATAATTACACTATTGCGTTAGTCAAAAATATTTGTGTATCACATTGTGGCATTGTATCCCAAGCAGGGATTATTTGGTACTGTTATATTGTATCCCAAGAGTGGATTATTTGGTATATGGTTGTATTGTATCCCAATTGTGGATTATCTGGCATATTGATTATATTGCATCCCGGTGTGGATTATGTGGTTATATGGATACCTTATTTGAATTCATATTCGTTAATGGTATTATGCATAGTGTATTAAATGAATGTTGCACTATAGTATTGATGTAACATGAGTATATTTTACCATGTTGTTATATTATTATCCCTTTTGTGGATTTGATTTCGAGTAACTATTATGTGCTTGGATATTACATGTGATTCGGGGATATAATGGAATTCAATCAATTATTGATTTGTTCTATAAGTGATTGAAGGTTCATCATACCTGTGACCTCTCCCCTCTGTGGCCACAGAGTGGGTGTGCTAGCGACTGTATTGAGCCAAAAGCCTTACAGACCGCTGCGATTTGGTGATTAGGGGGAATGCTTCTGTATTAAGCCAAAATCTTTACAGATAGCGGTAATATTGTTGGATACTCTGATTAGGTATCTGATTTTCTTATATGGATCTCTGGAGTATGAGTCCTATAAGCGGTGAATGTGCTAGAGGCAGTTCACCAAAGAGTGGAGTTTTACTCCCACGGTGTACGACTTATTGATCAGACGGGAAAGGTAAAATGAGGTAACGTAAGGTGTTTACCGATTTCATAATGTGTTATGTGTTACCATGCTATGTGTTGCATCTTGTTTGGCATCTTGTTGCATTCATAATAACTTATTGAGATTTATTCTCACCCCTTCCCTTTTACTGTTTTAGATTGTGCTGAGACAGGTGACCTGAACCAGTGAGGCCGGGGAAAGAGTTTGGACTCTTGCTTTTGGGACTTGTCAGGATAGGTATATGAGTAGGTTGTCGGGAGTCCTATTTAAGTATTACTCTTTTATAAGTGTATTGAAAACTCTTTTGTTAAACAATGTTAATCCGGGTTTTCAATGTAATTGATCAGGTTATGATTTATTGGAGTATGTATTTAAATTCCTCCGAGTGGAGATATTATCAGTTGATTTTTATTTCGGAAGTTTAAGAATTGGTTCTCTTTTAAAGTGAGATAAAAGAAGTTTTAAAAATAGAAGATGGATTTTCTTAGTTTGGGCTTCTCAAGCTCGGGACACGCGTTAGGTCCCGGGTTGGGGTGCTCACAGTTGGTATCAGAGCTTAGTTTAGAGGTCAAGGGTAGATGTCTAAACTAAGGGGGAGTGTGTGGTAATTGACGCCGAGTGTTTAATGCAGGAGTTCGTTCTAATGGCCGGAAACAATGATGATCAGCGAAAGGTTCTAGAAAGTGAAGGATATATGGGTATAGGTGGAATTAAAAATGAAGAGATGATGAAGTTATTCAGGATGTTTGTACAAAATATGGAGACTAGAGGATCAGTTCCGAATCAACCTGAGGGATGTCAAAGTGATGGATGGGAAAGGTTTGTGAAGATGAATCCACCGAGTTTTAATGGATATCCGGGTCCGTTAAAGGCAGAAAAATGGTTAGAGAGAATGAACAAAATCTTTGAGGTTATGGAGAGTCGCAACGAAGAGAAAGTTAGGTATGTCGTTTTCAAACTTGAAGGTCCAGCTGATCAGTGGTGGCAGAATTTGAAGGGAAGTTGGAGCGGGATCATACGCCCCAGACTTGGGATAATTTCACTCAACAGTTCGAGGACTATTTCATTTCAGTGGTTACAAGGGATAAGAAGGAGATTGAATTCTTAGGACTAAAACAAGGGAACATGACGGTGAATCAGTATTCAGTCCGGTTTGAGGAATTAGCTAGGTGTTGCCCTCATTTGGTATCACATGAAGTGAGAAGGGTTCAAAGGTTTGTAACAGGTTTGAGGATTGAGTTTAGGAAGAAATTAGTAATTGATAGCTTCACCAATTATCGGACAGTCATAGAGAGAGCATATAAGATCGAGAATAGCATTGAGGAAAATAGTGGAAAATTGGAAGGTGGGATTGGAAATAAGCCAAAGTATCTAGGAAAAGGATCCAAAATCATTAGAGGACAGCCAAGGGCTTTAACTTCAGGAAGTGTGAGAGGGGAACTTATGGTAGCTTCTTCGTCTAGGCCAATATCCAAACAGTATGGGATGATTTGTAAATATTGCAAGAAGATGGGTCATTCTGAAGACAAGTGTTGGAGTAAGCAAGGGAAATGCTTGAATTGTGGAGAAATGGGGCACTACAGGAAAAATTGTCCTGTATTTCATCAGAGGTTAGCTTCGGGTACCGGTCAAAGGGGGCAAAGAGGTGGAACGAAAAGGGACAATGAAGGGAATCCAAAAGTGAATGTGTAAAGTTGAATCCTTGTTTTGAAGTCTTGGAGGGATATATCCCTCAGCGGTCCTTAGAGGTATATTCACTGTCTCAGAAGTTAGGGGTCACATTTTATAAATCCTATTTCATATCATTTATGTTTAGCATCACAGGTTGCTTCTATGTGGCATACATTACTTGAGAATTTTTTTTTTTTTTTTGTTAGAGGATTCTGCTCTTATGAGAGAATACCTCGAATCTCCTTTGGTTTGCCACGGTGGTGATGTGGTTAGGGCCGAGCATGTATTGCCAGCTGATTTGGTATGATTACCAATTTATGATTTTGAGATATACTTGACCTAGATGGGTAAGTAGTTGTTGTGCATTGGTAGACTATCATAAGAAGTGAGTCTCCTTTTCTATACCTAATTTGATTACATTGGTATTTGATATAGATAAACCTTTATATGGTACTCTTGTTATATAAGCATTAAAGGCAGAAAGTTTTGGTTAAAAATGTGAAGGGTAATTAGTATGTGTTAGACTTGCATAAGAAGTCTTTCCGAAAAATTTTCGTGCTAGTTGTGAGTAGATGGTAATTGTGTTTCCATTAAGGTATCTCATGTGTTGATTCTAAGTATGATAATCAGAATTTTAATCCTTAGTTTGATGGCTTTATGGTAGTTAGGATTGATGGTCTCTTTGTTAATTACAGTTCCGGGAAGATCATGAAAATCATTGAGAGTTGGGTTAATGATTCCTTGTGAGGAGTCCTTGTATGCAAATTGTAGCTAGTGTGAGTTGGATCGAGAGGATTCCAAATTTTGGGTTCTATAGTCTTAAACTCGGATGTTACCATGGATCTTGCAAGGATTGAGTCCGTGATCTTTGGGTTGGCAAGTGCTACCGAAGGAATTTTTAGGGAATTCTTGAGAATTGTAAAATCATTGATTTAGTTAACACTAAAGAATATATAAATGGTGTAGGATGTACTAAGGATGAATCATATTGATAGAGATGGAGAATAGATTGACTATAGGTCCGATCCTTACCTTACCTAATGGATGTGAGGACTTTGTGAATTTTAAGTGCGTATTAAAGGAAGATTAGATTGTGATATTATGAGAAATGGGAAAGTAATAGTGTATGCCTCGAGGAAGTTAACTTAGATAAACCGGAATTTTCTTACCCTCTACTCGAGAGTGGCTACAATTGTTTTATGTTGTTAAGTGAGAACCTTACCTTTTTTAAGCTCTCTTGTGGAATTTGTTACCGATCCTAAGAGTTTGGAGGATTTAGTTACTTAAAAGGAAGAGATTAGAAGACTATCTAGATTCTTGAAAAATAGGTTGTGTGTGGTGTGATGGACTTCCTTTCAAGTTGAGAAGTTAATTAACCTTAGCAAGTTTATGTAATAACAGTTTTTAGTCTAGCATTGGAATGGGTACTGTACAAAGATTGATATGGACAAATTTAATTGTATAATCCTTCGTGCATATGGAGTTCTTCAATTAATGATGATTTGACGGACTTGACTTATGTGGGGAAACCGTAGAGAATTATTAGAATTGTAGTTAGGGAATTGAAATCCTAGAGTATTCGGGTTGTGAAAATGTATAGAAGAATCATGCCGTTAAGAAAACTATTTGGAAGTTGTAATTCAAAATGCTTGGGAGAGTAACCTTTGTTATTGATCCTTAAGGTAGGACTTTTTAAAATTCGGGACGAATTTTCTTTAAGAGGGAGTGAGTGTAACGACCCTAACCCTAGGCACTAATTTAGTATCACATTATATGCTTTTAATATTATTGTTAAAATTATGTGTTCATTTTATATCCTTGACTTCTTATATTAAGATGAAATGATTGGGAAATAATTTGGAATCCTTAGAATTTCAAGGGAAATAAAATAAAGTATCTTGGGAGAAGTATAATAATAGAAAATGGGTAAAATGTGAAATGAGGTTAAAGTATGTGGGATAAATAAATGTAGTAGGGGTTTAGTTTTGCTATTCTAGAACTTGGGAGAGTTTAATTGAAAAGATGGGAGAAGCTTTAATTATTTGGCATGGGGGGCCATGCTCTCCCCTTATTTCCCTCACCATGTCCCCCCCCCCTCCTTAGTCAAAAGCTCCCCTACTCCTCCATACTCCTCCCATACTTTCCAATCATCTTCTTCCTCCTCAATCAAATTCCCCATGGAATCCTTCTTGAAGACCTTCACTTCCAAGTTCCTACCAAGTTCAATCCTTCTCCATTTTCCAATCCAAGTGTACTTTCGTGTTCGGGGTGAAGAGAGGAGCACATCAAGCTAGGAAAATCTTCATTCCATCCCATATTTGCTAGGTAAGTTATTATGACTTCCTTCTAATAATTGTTCACTTTATGTGTTAATTAATCTCTTGTTGAAAGAAGATGATTTTTGGTATTTTGAATAATGATATTTGAGTTGGAATTGATCTTAAGTTGTAAAGTGGTGATCTAAGTTGAAAGAAGAATAGTATAGAGTGATTGGGGATATTAATGGTTAAGTGTAAGTATTGATTGTGGATTTGGCCAAATTACTAGAGTTAGGAAGTGAGTTATTATGACCCTTCCTTTCTTTAAATGTTCATGAATTATTAAATGTTGTTATTATTGTTATAATGGTTATTTAATGCTTTGGGGAAACCTTCTTGGATTAAGGAATTTGTTAGTGTTATAGAAAATGTTGGTGTTCATGAAAGTGGTAAAGAATAGAAGTAAATGGGTTGGGTTGGATTATAATGGAAATCTTGAGAAATGGTAGGAAATTTGGTGGAAAACCAAGTAGTAATGATCTATGTTTAGGACATGATACTTTGGAGTTAAATGAGTTAAAATGAAGTTAACAAAGTTAGAAACTCCCTTTAGGTTCACAAATTAGAGGACACTTGGTTGAAAATTTGATTTCTTGGAAATATGAATTGTTGATGCTGATGATGTCCATTTCAGGCCTTGGCACGAGTCGTGCCCCTAGGCATGAGTCGTGCCCTTGGCCAAATCGTGGTAATGAATCGTGAAAGGAGTGCCAAGTCGTTCTGAGTAACTTTGTGGAAGATTGGCACGAGTCGTGCCCCCAGGCACGAGTCGTGCCAGGTGGAAATCACGAGTCGTGCTGTCAAGGGACACATGATTCTGAGAAGGGCTAAAAGGGCACGAGTCGTGCCCTGGCCTGGTTGCGTTGCACCAACTTTAGAGATGTTTAAACCTAAGCAAACTGGAACCAAAATGAAATCTATTTAACTTAGATTAAAGTAGAATGCTTGGGCTACTCAATGAAGTCTTATTTGGTCAAAATGGAATTGTGAAAGTAGTTTAAATATTGTTCGGGAAATGGTTGATAAGCTTGAATTGTAACTTCACCAAAGTGGTTCAAACATGGGAAGTAGATCTTGAACTTTTATTAAGGTTATCCAAGGTTGTGTAATGATTATATAGGAATGGTTTATGATACATAGTGGCCTTACTTGCCTCATACCCTTGGTAATTATAAGTTGAATAGTGTAGAGACTATAATTACACTATTGCGTTAGTCAGAAATATTTGTGTATCACATTGTGGCATTGTATCCCAAGCGGGGATTATTTGGTATTGTTATATTGTATCCCAAGAGTGGATTATTTGGTATATGGTTGTATTGTATCCCAATTGTGGATTATCTGGCATATTGATTATATTGCATCCCGGTGTGGATTATGTGGTTATATGGATACCTTATTTGAATTCATATTCGTTAATGGTATTATGCATAGTATATTAAATGAATGTTGCACTATAGTATTGATGTAACATGAGTATATTTTACCATGTTGTTATATTATTATCCCTTTTGTGGATTTGATTTCAAGTAACTATTATGTGCTTGGATATTACATGTGATTCGGGGGTATAATGGAATTCAATCAATTATTGATTTGTTCTATAAGTGATTGAAGGTTCATCATACCTGTGACCTCTCCCCTCTGTGGCCACAGAGTGGGTGTGCTAGCGACTGTATTGAGCCAAAAGCCTTACAGACCGCTGCGATTTGGTGATTAGGGGGAATGCTTCTGTATTAAGCCAAAAGCTTTACAGATAGCGGTAATATTGTTGGATACTCTGATTAGGTATCTGATTTTCTTATATGGATCTCTGGAGTATGAGTCTTATAAGCGGTGAATGTGCTGGAGGCAGTTCACCAAAGAGTGGAGTTTTACTCCCACGTTGTACGACTTATTGATCAGACGGGAAAGGTAAAATGAGGTAACGTAAGGTGTTTACCGCTTTCATAATGTGTTATGTGTTACCATGCTATGTGTTGCATCTTGTTTGGCATTTTGTTGCATTCATAATAGCTTATTGAGATTTATTCTCACCCCTTCCCTTTTACTGTTTTAGATTGTGCTGAGACAGGTGACCTGAACCAGTGAGGCCAGGGAAAGAGTTTGGACTCTTGCTTTTGGGACTTGTCAGGATAGGTATATGAGTAGGTTGTCGGGAGTCCTATTTAAGTATTACTCTTTTATAAGTGTATTGAAAACTCTTTTGTTAAACAATGTTAATCCGGGTTTTCAATGTAATTGATCAGGTTATGATTTATTGGAGTATGTGTTTAAATTCCTCCGAGTGGAGATATTATTAGTTGATTTTTATTTCGGAAGTTTAAGAATTGGTTCTCTTTTAAAGTGAGATAAAAGAAGTTTTAAAAATAGAAGATGGATTTTCTTAGTTTGGGCTTCTCAAGCTCGGGATACGCGTTAGGTCCCGGGTTGGGGTGCTCACAGAGGGATTACTGGTACTCATTATGATATCAAGCTTTCTTTGCATTTGTTTCACGTGCTCCATCAATATTACCACATGGGGGTCAGCAGAGACTCTCGAGTTACTGGAACTCGCAACATGACTTTTACCAGCAGAGGGAACTACAGTAGTAGGCCGGTGAAACTGACGGGTGAATTCACTAAGTTCGGTAGCTGACAACTGAAAACTTGAGGCCTCCGAATTTTCTTTTAGCAACTCATGATCGTATTCAGGTGGGTATAGGGGTCTCAGAACATAGCCACATGGCTCAAAATGATTATGTGAAGATGGAGCATAAACTGGCAGGTACTGCTGAAACTGAGGAACATGTGTGATGAAGCCCAATCCGTTCTGAGGAGCTGAGAGCGATGGAGTCCTGATGTCCTGAGACACTGGGAGAAACTGGAGGGCAGTAGTCCTTGGAGGGGGATCATATGTCAAAGGAGGAAGGTATTGGCTATAGGATGGAGGGTATTGGTTATATGACGGAGGGTATTGGTTATAGGATGGAGGGACTGAGATCACTGTTTATGGAGTTTCATCTTCAATCATGACCAAAGAACCATTTTCCTCAACTGTTACCTGAACTCCATGACGGCGGAGAGCACCGATGAGCATGGACAGCTGCTCTTCATGAACCTTATGGGCATTTTCCAAAGCTAGGACTAACTCTTCCTTTCTAATCATCGGATTTCTCGTACCTTCACTGTTTTCTGTCATATCTGCCATTCTAAACCCCTGAGTAGACAAAACTGATGATTCTGCTGAACTGTCTGAACCTGAGGTTTTTGCACTGGAAAGCCGCTGACCCAGTATTCTCACCCACTTCTTTCTTACTGCGGAAAAGAGATAGGCGAGGTTTAGACTTAGGGGTGGGCGAGGCTTAGGCTCGGAGGTAAGTGTTTAGGCTGAAGGCTCAAGTAACATGCACTTATTGCTTAAACTTTGCTTAAAACACATTTTCTCCTAATCCTAATTGATCGGAAAGGATTTGACCGTGAAAGGCCAAGATTGAAAATTGGACCGTGAGGGTCTCGATTGGAGACTTGACCGTGAAAGGTCGAGATTAAGGATTTGACCATGAAAGGTTGATATCAAAGATCGGAGACCAGAGATCGGACCGTGGAGGTCGCAATTGGAAATTTGACCGCGAGAGATCGAGATTGAAGATCGGACCGTGGAGGTCGCGATTGGAAATTGACCGTGAAAGGTCAGGATTGAAAATCGGAGATCGGACCGTGGAGGTCGCGATTGAAAATTTGACCGTGAAAGGTCGAGATTGGAAATTTGACCGTGAAAGGTCGAGATCGAATATCGAAGATTGGACCGTGAGGGTCTCGATTGGAAATTTGACCGTGAAATGTCAGGATTGAAAACCGGAGATCGGACCGTGGAGGTCGCGATTAGAGATTCCAGAAATAGGACCATGCGATTATGATTCCATTAATTGTTCAAGTTTACTTAAAACAGTGTCTTTTATTTATTTCTATTTTGTTGGAAAAGGGGTTGCCCTTCTTTTTCGCAACTACTCTAGATCCTGGATCAGTGGGTTCCGTCACTACGTCTATAAGCCCCTCATTTTCCACCTGTATTTCGACCTCCCAGGGTGGACAGCCCCGGGCGAGGGTCCTATAGGGCAGGCGGATCCCACCGACCGAGAGAGAAGAACGCTCCTAGGGTCTAGTGGATCATAGGAACTTTCAACGCATGAGCGATGCGGATTATAGTCAAGGCAATGCCGGGAAAGTCTCGCCTTTCAGCCTTAACGGAATTTCGGCAGAGTTTCGCTTACGCGATAGACGTTTTGACTTTGACATTGTCCAAGAATATAATAGGCATGGGTCGGACGGTAAAAGTCGAATGACACGGCGTCACATTGAGCTTTGTTGCATACTTCGCGCGAGTCAAAGTCAAAGTCAATGTCGGGTTAAGATCTTGCCAATTTTTCCTTGGCGGAATTTCGGCAGAGCTTCGCTTGCGCGAAAGATCTTTTGATTTTTGGCACGGACTCGGGCTTGACTCTTATGTATCCCGTGCGGGTCAAAGTCGAAGTCAATGCCGGAGTCAAGATTCTGCCAATTTTTCCTTGGCGGAATTTCGGCAGAGTTTCGCTTGCGCGAAGGGTCTTGACTTTCGGCATTGGCTAGGGTTTGACCCTTACGGGGGTATACAATGAGGCTATATGACACGGTCTAGACCAAAAACCAACCAAAAAGTCACGGTTTCAAAATGTGTGACACGGACTAGTGCATTGGTCGACACTGGCTGCCATGGGGAGTTTGTGATGATTCCGTGTGCGCCCGGGAGCATCGTAATGTTGTCTGTGACTGCAGCTGAACAACCATCCCGGGTTGAAGGACGTGCGTGCAAAGTGTACAGGATATATATGGTGCGCGTAGTGTGCGGCCTCCTAAAAATGTTCCTTTTTGAGTTAAAACAGAGATTTTCAGAAATGTATTTTAAAGGAATGATTTTCGGGATGGGGGAAATGCAACAATTAAGCACGTAAATTTTCTGGAGCCCGGTCAGTCTTGAAGTTGAATAGCCCCAAGCTGCCAAAGCTGCCAGATTATCCTCAGAAAGTGTCCTGGTGAAACTGCCAAAAGAAGCCGCCCGGCTATGATCCAGGCAGATCAAGCCGTGCGGCTGGATCAAGCAGTTTTCTAGGTTCCAATTTTTTTCATTCCCAGGCTGTTTCCCCGAACATTTTGGCACCTTTTCAGCTTCAGAATGCTCCCAGTTCAGTATTCAGAATATACCGAGTATCATTTTTTTAAAAAAAAAACTTATTTGAGAATCCCCAGCGGAGTCGCCAAACTGTGAATGTGGGCCCAAGATCGCGGGTTTTGTGAACCGCTTTCTCGTATAAGGGGTCACCGCTTCACCTCAGTTTGAAGACATCCGGTTTAATTGAAAAACGGAGTCGCCACGCCATTTTGATTTCCTCAAAACTTTGAAAAAAAGGAATAGGGTCCGGAGGTTAAGTTACTCCTTGGGAAGAACGTTTGGCGTTCACCCAAGAAGCCTTGCCAAAGGCAAGTCTCCCTAGATCCAATTTTCGTGCTTGTTTTGTGCTCTCGTGTGTGTGTGTGTGATTTGAAAAAGGGAGGGAATGTGCCAAGTGGTATTCCGGACGTATAAACCATTTGAGTTGGTTATCGCTCGGGATTCCTTGGATTTTGATGTGTTCGGGATTTTGATGTGTTCGGGATTTTGATCCCGTGCTCATCTTGGACTTATGATCATCATTAAGTGACCTTTTTCGCCCTCCCATTGGGATAATCAACCATATTAGGCTTGAGAGCCTTGGTGTGTTTTAAACCAACGTTCTTCGGGACAAGGTCATATGTGATCGAAATAGAGGGACACCTTTTTATAGTCCAAGAATGAGACTCTTTAGAAAGGAAGAGCCTTTGCCCATCAATCCTACATCTTAAGATGATTTGAGCTTAATAGGGACATTTATGCTCGTCTCAAGTGATGATCGGAGATGTAGGGGCTAAGGTTCATCCGCTTCTAAAGGGACTTCGACTACATCTTTAGTGGAGGAAATAATGTAAAGATGATACCTTTACACCGATCCACCCCACGGGATGCTCCAAGTATCAAAGGGACTAAGGGGAGGGGTATAAAGATTGGATCTTTAAACTCGTCCTATGTCTTTCGTGCCTTAAGAAGGTCACTAGACAATCCTTGGAGAGTGATCCAATCAAAAGGGACATGGGGGATTGACATTTAAAATAAAGATTGCAATTTTATGTACAAGGAAAAGGGATTTCACATCATCATGCGGTGGATCTTCCCTAAAGCAAGCCACATGTGGACCCTTGCTCATCCTTGGGAGAGGATCCCCGATGAATCCTTTGTGTGGGGAAATGATATTAAAAATACAGATTGAGATCAGATTACAACTTACAACTGAAAATATAGATCAAAATCAGATTACAACTGAAAGGGGGAAGTTTCTGCAAACTGGCCAATGTTGTCGCACGACACAGGACTTGCATGGCAAGTTATGTCGCGTGACACATCTAGCCATTTACAGAGACTTTTACAAATGTGATTACAAACATAGCAAGGCAACGATATGATCAAGTTACATCACAGATGGATCTCAGAGAGCTCATACATCAATAACAAACATTTCAAGAGGGTGTGGATATGAGAGATCCACACTCATCTTGAGGAACGAGTGAAAACGTGTAATATGGAAATACTTACAAAGGAAAATGTCTTCTGTAAGTGGCCAGATGTGTTGCGTGACACAGGATCTAGTCTAGCTAGATCTGTCGCACGGTACATCATGCCACTTCCAGAGAACTTACAACATTTGATCACAATCAGAAACAATGAACATTCGAATATTATCAAAGATTGGAAACAGGTCACAGAGACTTTGTGAAGAGCTATCAATACATTTAATATAGAGATCTCATGTATAAGGAAGATAGAGAGAGAGAAAGGGATAGAGAATCGTTACTCTTGAAGACCACGACTCCTATATCAAGTTAGATATAGGAGACTTCAAACATCAGCCTCTGGAGCTGATATCAAACCCGGATTCAATGAGAACCGTTGGTTCTATGTGTATGTGGTGTAGGACCAAGAGAGGGAGAGAATCATATAAAGATTGATTTTTTGTGTGTATATGAGAGTGGGTTAATAGGGAATTAGGGTTGGTTTGTGTATATTGGACGTAATTTGAGCAGAGTAACGTTAAGTAGTGGAAAAAGGATCCTCAAATGAGAGGTGCAGGCCTCTATTTATATTTGCATGGGAGTGGCTTGGTATGTCGCATGACATTACGAGCCATAACCGTTTTCCTTCTAGAAACATGCAAGGTGGCGAACTAGAATTTGTCAAGGCACGTTATGTCGCACGACCTGACAAGCCCCAACCATTTTCCTTCTAGAAACCTGCAAGGTGGCAAATTTTGGAATGTCCTTTCCAGCGAGGTCCTGCCTGGAATTTTAATTCCTAGCAGGTCCTTCCTTCCTTGGAAAGCTTGGAAAAGTTCCCGAATCGCCCCTGAACTTTATGAAAGTTTTGGGAATCGCCGAGAAACTTAACCGGAAGGCATGAGCCAGATTTGGGTACTTACAGGGGGAGAAGGAGAATTTCAAGCCTATAGTAAAGGGATATTCATAAAAACCTACCCAATCGACAGATAAGAAATCATCACTACACAATTCGCCGGGCACAAGGAACTCTGCGTTCGGAGGAAACGCGTTGTTCCTCTTTAGCGCATCAATATGGGACGCACTGAAGTTGCACTATTCATTGTATTTTTTCCTAATGAACCCTAAACATTTAAAACCTTTAGGAGGGGAGGCCTCGACATCAATAACCTTCTTTCCTTTACCCATAACGGCAACTAGAAAGTAAATGAAGAAACGAGAAAGAGAAAACTCACAGGAAAGAAGACGGGGATTTAGCTGTGAGTACCCCAATCCAACTCGCGACCCAATAAAAGTGTCTTTTACACAATAAAAGTACACTAGGGGGTGTTTTGGTAAATTTTTGGTTCATTCCGAGACTTCCTGGAGCTTTTTATAAGTTTCTTGCTATGGAAGGACCTATAGGCCTTTATTCCCTGCAAAAGGACCTACGGGGAATTATACAGGTTGGACCTTTAAGGAATTATTCAGGAAGGCTCCAGAATCTGCCACCTTGCATGCTTCTAGAAAGAAAACGGTTATGCCTCGCTCCGTCAAGGGACACAATTAGCCAGCTCCATGCAGCTATAAAACAGACCCTCCCCCTCTCATTTCTGGAGCCCTTTTCCACTCCTTAGTGTTACTCTGCTGGAATCACTCCAGAGTACGCACACTAGCCCAAAAACACACACAAACAGACACTAATTCTCTCTCAATTCTCTCTCACATACACAATTCAACACACACTTCTCATACACATTGGAGATCCAAACTCTTCATCTAATCTGAGATCTGAATTCATATTTGAAGCTGTTTTGAAGGATTCTACACTGAACATAGTGTAGAATCGTGGACTACAAGGGTAACTCTCTCTCTCCATTTCTCTCTCTCCATCTTCCTTCTCCATGTAATCTCCATGCTAATTGTGTTGATTCATGATGTATTCTGATTAGAAGTGTTATGTTATGATCTCTGGATATATGAATTGATTTATCTCCATGTTTTATCTATGATAATGGTATGATTGGTGATGTTTGTTGCTTAAACCTCAAGGTGGGTGTGGATCATTCATATCCCCACTCATCTGAGTGTTGATCTCATATTTCGTGGTCTCTGTGATCTATTTTCTATCTATGTTGATCTCAGTTCATCATTACTTTCCTCTGTAATCCAGCCTTGTAAAACCTCTGCAGATTGGCATGGTGTGTCGGGCGACACACTTGTCCATGCTTGGTCCTGTGTCGTGCGACACACATAGCCACCTTGCAGCTGGTCCATTTCAGTTGTAATCTGTTCCAGTTATTGTAATCGGGATGTGACCCCCCGCACCAAGTGGCTCACAAGATGTAATTCTCTCATTTTGATCAATAAAGCAAAGCATTAAAATGCATTTATACATATTTTGTCACACAAATTGCACACAGTTATGAATGATATTGGATGTTGAACATTGAAAGACTCATTTACGAGGCGTGTTGGGTGAACTCTTGGTTCTTCCCAACACGTAACCTGACCCCCGAACCCTCTCTCTGATTTCAAAAGGTTTTTCAAAGTGTACCTCTTAAAACATGGCATGGCGACTCCTTTCTTTCACTTTTACATATCTCCCGTCCCATTTTCCAAAACTAATCAATTTTCATATGGGGTATGTTTAGTGGCAACTCCGCTGGGGACATGAAACTTGTTTTCAAATAAGAGGGTCAAACTTTCATTCTCATTTAACATCCTTCTCATTCATTTGTCATTTTATTTGTTGTGTGACCTTATGTGTTTCATATGCTTTGCTTGCATTGGTTGTCTTGTTCTCTAAGTATGTGTCCTTGTTCTGGTATTCTGAGACCATGATATGAGTGTTTGCATTGCTTGGAGGCCTAGTTCTTGTTCTGCCTTTGGTTCTGGAAAGCTGTTTGCCATGTCGTGTGACATAGTGAGCCAAGTCAGTCCTGTGTCACGGGACAGAGTTGGCCAATCTGCAGGTTGATCGGTTTTGGTGGAAGGTAGTCCCTTGGTCATATTATGATTGTTGCTTATTATACCTTGTGGGGTTTGGTGTGAGTAGTGTTTTCCATTTTTATCACCCCCTTCTCAAATAAAAATAAAAATAAAATGGACTCAAAAATCTTTTTTCGCAAATAAAGGAACATAGCCACCTGCACACTACATCACTAGATCTAGAGCCATTTGGTGCGATTGACGGCATCGCGGACGGTGATGTATGTCACCTACGCTTGAGCACCTAATATCAATCCTTTCCCCCTAGCGCATCATAGGTGGAACCACACTTTTTCAAGCTTACCCAACGGTTGGTTTTTGACACAACATTTTCAAATAAACTAAAATGAATTGTTTCAAAATTTATAATAGACTTTCATACCTATCCCAAAGCTTAGCACGTATGGGCATGTTGCCAATGCAAATGGTTTCACATATGGACATGTCGCTCTCACGACATGTTCTAACGAGAGATCATGTCGCCTTGTCACCGTGCACCGACGAGAGGTCATGCCGGATTTTCCCTTGAAATTCTTCAGGAATACCCGTCATGCTGCCCAAATTTCCCCAGAAATTGGGATTGCTCATCCGTCCCATAAATGCTTCGGTTTTATCTAGGTATTATTGCCTATTATTAATTTTTAATCAATGCATTTGGTATATTTTGAAGTGTGTGTCCCTAGGTTCCCCTTGAGGTTTAGAATGCGAAAGAGAAGGCTTATCCTTTCCCAACTGTTCCTAGGACTTAAACGACATTGATTTCTACTTGAACATTAATAAGCTGCTCGCGGGAGTCCATCTCATTTCCAATTCTTCCCTCTCCCATACCTTCTCAAGGTTCTTTCTTCTCCCACCTTATCAACCCCTATCCACCTCTGCAGTTACGGCCAGTTGTGTGCGTGCTCCAATTCCCGGTGCTTGTTTGATTCATATCTCTGAGGCAGTTGCAGTTTCTGCGGAGTTTTCATCTGATTCAGTATCTGAGATGTCTGGTATAGAGAATGTGTCGTCCGCCCAGTCTGGAGGTTCATCTGCTACGGGTCAGCCAGGTTTGAATGATTTGTCTGTGGAAGAATTGAGGGTTACTCTTGACGCCACTTTGTTTCTTCAGCGTGAGGCTCAATTGCTCGCCCAAGATGCTAAGGCTTGAGTAGAGGAAGCGCATGCTAGGTTTGTGGAAGCAATGCACGTCCGAGGGATTGCCGTCATTCTTCGTGAAGATGGGTCTTATGAGGAGATCACTGACGCTAATGGTACCGATCTTTGGGCCGTGAATGTGTCTCTCCCTCTTCAGCCCGCCTATAATTCTACACCTTCTCCCGTTTATCAAATGCAAGGGATGAGCATGAATGCACAAGGCAAGGCTCCTCCTCCAACATCTCAACTTAGCCAAGCTCAAATTCAGGGTGTACAACTGATCCCCAATGCTTTCAGACAGCAAGGTTCCCAAGGGTTTTGGCCTCCGAGTTCCCAGACGAAGGTCAGTATCACTTGTCCGGTAATCAGTTCACTCGAGAAGGTTCTCTACAGCCTCAGTTCAATCAATCCCAGTTTCAAGATGGATTTTCTCAGCATATGATAGGTTCATCTTTTGGTTTTGGCTCATCGCATGTGCAGCACCCATTGGGATCAAATCAATACTCAGGGTCAGCTTCGTACTTAGCGGTCAATGCTCCGTTTCAAAATCCTTCAGTCCGGAATGCTCAGTCCGGTGCGAATCATTTTGAGTATATGTCTGCTCTGATACCGAGTTCAGTCGGCCTGTTTGATAGTAACTTGAGTGTTCCACGTACTTTTGGTTTGCCATCAACTGCTTTGCCAACGGCACATGCTTGTGAGAATCCTTTCTTCCAGTCGATCGACTCTGTGCTTTCCTCGACTGTGTCTCCCACCATTTCTCAGACTTCTAATGTCACTCCAGAAGTTGCCATTTTGTGGGAACAAATGAAAGTGATGCAGCAGCAAATTGATAAACTGACTGTGGGATCAAGTGGATTTAGAGTGGTTGATCCGGGACAAGTAAAATCTCTCCCTTACAAGTTCAAAATGCCCAAGATGGAGTTCGATGGGACTGCACATCCAAAGACTCAGAATAGTGGGAAGTTTTAGCCTCGCCAGCCAAGGAAGTATGATGACTTGGGAATGACTACTGAGGAAGCGTTTAATGGGTTGATTAAGAATGGGATGATCAAACCCCTTAATAATTACAGCCCTGCTCATTCCAACCCAAAGCTAGACACAAGCAAGTACTGCCGATACCATCAATATCCTGGCCATACCACCAATGACTGCATCCCTCTGAAGTTGCTCATTCAAAGGCTTATTGATGAAGGGAAGATTGAGAAGGCTTCTCGCCCCAACATTGTACACAACCTTCCAAATTTGATAGAGTTTTGAATGCCATCGAGTTTGGGAAAATCAGAATCCAAGGGGCCCTCCCATCCGAAGTTGATACAGTCAATCAATCTCCGTAGGGTCTAGATTGTCCCTTTTAGATATTGAGTCTATCGTGTCTGTGTTATTGTCTTTTCAGTAATAAAAGCCTTTGTTTCTCTTCTTGCTAGACTTGAGACATCACTTGCACACCCACATTACACTTAATTGAAGAGGTCTTATTCTATATGATCACTTGTGCTGCTCAATCACTAATGCATTGAAATGATTAATATTTAAATTAGTCGGAGTGAGAAAATCAACTGATGTCCTTCTCAAATTGGGGCTCATCAATTTCCCATTTCGCATTTCATATGCTCTCCTCTCTCTCATCATCCTCAGCATTTCGTTGCTCAATGAATTTGCATTAATTTCTCGCAATTAAGCTTAAGCAAGCAATGAATACTTAATTTCGTTTAGATCATCCGGTAAGGATTGCAGCTGAAGCCTTTCACCATAGGAAAGCCATTACCTCACCCTCACCAAACAATATCCTTTCATTTCAAGATCGACATGTTTTGAAACCCTGTTTAGCCATCATCATTGCTCCTTTCTAAGAGAAGTCCGAGCTGTGCCAAAAAGCTAGCATCGAGAATCGAGGATGCACAAAATGCTCAAGCCAAGGAAGGACAGATGTAATCCTTGACTTCTCAAGAGGCCTTCCAAATTCTCAAAAGGATTTTGAATCCTCACAATTTCACAAAAAGTCCTCGACTTCTCAAGAGGCCCTCCAATAAAAAAAAAGGGTCTTGAGTCCTCACAATCTCAAAAGATCCTTGCTAGCCCTGACTTTCTCTCACCAGCACCTTCAAACCAATCCCAAACCATCCTCTCGCTTTTAGAGGATATTCCCATTACCTTGATCAATCCCAAGCCATCCTCTCACCTTTAGAGGGTATTCCCAAAGCCAAATCTAGATTCTCATTCTTAGAGACATTGAAGATGCAATCACAATCTCCCCGCCATAGAAATCCCAAATACATCCTCGAAAGCCAACCTCTCATCTTTAGAGGTTCAGTCAGTAAAAGGCTCGGCCAACCTCTCACCTTAAGAGGTCATGATGCAAACAAAGATCCAAATCGCCCGATGGCCGATCAAAGCCCTGAAACTCAGCTACAGTTCCTACCGGATAGCAGTTTCATTCTAATCTCATCGAGATCTAAATCAAATTAATGCTTCATTGCTTGCTTAAATTGGAACCTAATCCATCTTGGTTCGTGATCATCAATCAGAGATTGTGCAAATCCAATTCATTTGGCACTTCATGTGAGCATATTTCATTTATTCTCCGCAAACACTTCCCGTGGATGGCTCACTGGGGCTTCGCATCTGTGTCTTTCATTGACACTCTAAGGAGACATGTTCTTCAACTCTCCAATTCTCAAAAGATCCTCAAAATCCTCAAAGGTTCTCAAAATCTTGAATCTCCACATTCCTTCTCTTTTCAATAGGGATAAGCCCGAACTACGACGACCTGAGCTCCTCACAATGAGGGGAACGTTGGCAACCAGAAATGGTCCGGTCACAAACATAAGCAAATCCCAGATAATCCGGTCTCCTCAAGGGCCATCCCTATACACAGATCTTCTTCACAATTCACCAAATTTGATCCTTGATATTAGCTGGTTTTCTTCTCATGATTACTCAAAATATTTGTTCATATCAAGATTAGTGGTTGAATAACCCGAACATCAATAAAGGATTTTAAGCGATCTGGTGATCATTGTGAATAAGATAAGTTTTCAAATGTCTCGACAAGTCTTCTCTTTCTACATCATAGGAAATAGAGCCAAACACTGTCTTTCTATCAGCAGGGGCTTCCATATACTTTTCCACACCTAGTTATGCTTATACTCTCACAGAAGAGTCAAAACTAAAGCGAGGTTTTACACAAAATTAGGATTCATTCCCACTTTTCAAAATGTGCCCCTGCACGTATATATTTCCGAGTCTTGTCCAATGACTGATTGACTAAAGTTTGAAAGATGGGTGCCTCCTTGGCCACATAATGATTCTGTCTGCAATAAGGCTGCATTGGATCTCTCCAAGCTGGGGCTTTGCTAAGTTGTTCTCTCAGGCTTCACCGTATCAGCTCTTCAAGCTGGGGCTTTACCAAGATGTTCTCTCAGGCTTCCCCATATCAGCTCTTCAATCCGGGGCTTTGCTAAGTTGTTCTCTCATGCTCTCCCGTATCAGTATTTTTGCCAGGGTATCCTCTGCATTTACTTTGCTACATGATGGTTTCGCTCCTTACCAGATTCACTTCGGGATTGCTTTGCATCACCAACCAGGGCTTCGCCAGATCACCTCCTCAAAATCCAGGCTTCGCCTAGTCATCCCTTCAAACCAGGGTCATTCTCTGCACTCTCTTTGCTACTCGCAGTCTCAGCCAGCAATCACCTGCTGCAATCTGTACTCTCAGGGCAATCCCCGACTTTCCTAGGCTGCATCATATCATTTATCACCCATACACTTCTCAAATACATGGGAGAGGGTTCACAACCCATTCATCATCATACATACACACATTCATCCCATTTACAATCCATCATTTGCTACATACATACAATCGCTATCTACAAAACCCTCACTTCATTTTCATCCTCGATTGAGATGGACTCGTGCAACAAAGATTAACAATGCATAAAATTAACAATAATTGGATTCAAATTCATGCAAAGTGTCTAGAGTGTTGTGTTTCCCCCCATAGGTTACAATAATCAAATGATCACAATCTGATCATGAGGACTGCTCCTCAAATCAAAATCTGGACAAAGAATTCAGATCCTGCAGGTGGCATATTTTGCCTTTATCATCTTCATCAGTCTCATCCTCGTCAGACTTATCAGCATCGTCTGAAAGAGCTTTAGGTGCCTCAGTTTCCAAGCAATGCTCGTCAAACTCATCAGCCTGAAATCATCATCAAAAGCCCGTTCTCATCGGCGAATCATCATCAAAAGCCCATTCTCATCGGCGAATCATCATCAAAAGCCCGTTCTCATCGGCAAATCATCATCAAAAGCCCGTTCTCATCGGCAAATCACCATCAAAAGCCCGTTCTCATCGGCGAATCATCATCAAAAGCCCATTCTCATTGGCAAATCATCATCAAAAGCTCGCTTTGCACGGCAAATCATCAACAAAGATCGTCCCTTGCACTACAAGCCAACAATTCTTCATCATCATCAGTCATAGTCTCAGACCTTCCGCCAGCTACAGGTAAGCACAGCACAAGTATTAAAATATATCTTAGTCATCTATAGATCATCATCCTCTTTGAGTATATGTCACTCAAAATCTCGGGTGACCCCCCTAATAGTCAAATCTCGGGTGACCCCCTAACAGTCAAACCTCGGGTGACCCCCCTAACAGTCAAATCTCGGGTGACCCCCTAACAGTCAAATCTCGGGTGACCCCCCTAACAGTCAAATTCGGGTGACCCCCCTAACAGTCAAATCTCGGGTGACCCCCCTAACAGTTAAATCTCGGGTGACTTCCCCTCAATACTCATTCAGACCAATTTGGTCTTTCTTCAGGATGTGGCCCCCCGCACCAAGTGGATCACACGTTCGAACTATGATCCGGCTTGATTCCCTCCTAGGGATACGTAGGAATCCTTTCTTCAAAGGTCCAACCATTTGACCACTTCGATCTTTCTTCGGTTTGAGGCACCGCAAGTCCTCACTCGTTCGAACTATGATCCGGCTTAATTCCCTCATAGGGATACGTAGGAATCCTTTCTCCAAAGGTCCAACCATTTGACCACTCTGGTCTTTCTTTCTCCCATCAGCCGCTCGTTAGACTTAAGATCCTTCTTATCGACAACCCCACTTCTTCTATAAGTGACATTGCCGAGGGGATCTGTGAGTACCCCAATCCAACTCGCGACCCAATAAAAGTGTCTTTTACACAATAAAAGTACACTAGGGGGCATTTTGGTAAATTTTTGGTTCATTCTGAGACTTCTGGGAGCTTTTTATAAGTTTCTTGCTAAGGAAAGACCTATAGGCCTTTATTCCCTTCAAAAGGACCTACGGGGAATTATACAGGTTGGACCTTTAAGGAATTATTCAGGAAGGCTCCAGAATCCACCACCTTGCATGCTTCTAGAAAGAAATCGGTAATGCCTCACTCCGTCGCGCGACACAATCAGCTAGCTCCATGCAGCTATAAAACAGACCCTCCCCCTCTCATTTATGGAGCCCTTTTCCACTCCTTAGCGTTACTCTGCTGGAATCACTCCAGAATACCCACACTAGCCCAAAAACACACACAAACACACACTAATTCTCTCTCTCATACACAATTCAACACACACTTCTCATACACATTGGAGATCCAAACTCTTCATCTAATCTTAGATCTGAATTCGTATTTGAAGCTGTTTTGAAGGATTCTACACTGAACATAGTGTAGAATCGTGGACTACAAGGGTAATGCTTTCTCTCTCTCTCCATCTTCCTTCTCCATGTTATCTCCATGCTAATTGTGTTGATTCATGATGTATTCTGATTAGAAGTGTTATGTTATGATCTCTGGATATATGAATTGATTTATCTCCATGTTTTATCTATGATAATGGTATGATTGGTGATGTTTGTTGCTTAAACTTCAAGGTGGGTGTGGATCATTCATATCCCTACTCATCTGAGTGTTGATCTCATGTTTCGTGGTCTCTGCGATCTATTTTCTATCTCTGTTGATCTCAGTTCATCATTACTTTCCTCTGTAATCCAGCCTTGTAAAGCCTCTGCAGATTGGCATGGTGTGTCGGGCGCACACTTGGCCATGCTTGGTCCTGTGTCATGTGACACACATAGCTACCTTGCAGCTGGTCCATTTCAGTTGTAATCTGTTCCAGTTATTGTAATCGGGATGTGACCTCCCGCACCAAGTGGCTCACAAGATGTAATTCTCTCATTTTGATCAATAAAGCAAAGCATTAAATTGCATTTATACATATTTTGTCACACAAATTGCACACACTTATGAATGATATTGGATGTTGAACATTGAATGACTCATTTACGAGGCGTGTTGGGTGAACTCTCGGTTCTTCCCAACACGTAACCTGACCCCCGAACCCTTTCTCTGATTTCAAAAGGTTTTTCAAAGTGTACCTCTTAAAATATGGCGTAGCGACTCCTTTCTTTCACTTTTACATATCTCTCGTCCCATTTTCCAAAACTAATCAATTTTCATATGGGGTATGTTCATTAGCGCCGTTGAAGTGAAGACTATTTTGAAGAAATTTGGTTTCTTCTTTCAAAAAGTCAAATTAATATGAAGGGACTGCTACAGTCGCCTACAAAGCCCATAATAGCCCTAATTCCTCGAATACTGTGCGAGCCAACCACCTCATCAACTCCCTTTCAAGACCGAGGCAACTCTTGGCAAAACATCAAGACTTTTCGTATTTTAGCATGGAAAAGCCTTAATATTTTGGGGGCAATTGTTTCACCCTAAAATTTTCACTCAGCATGTTCTACATCTTGGACATCCATCTTGAGGTAACGTCTTGACTTACATCTTGGACTAACGCCTTGAAACTATTTGTTGTATTTTTCCTATTTTTCAGGAACGGAATGATGAATAAATTATTCACTCATGTGACCATTTGGACTTGGTCAAACGATGACATAATGACCCCATTTACCAACCTGTGAGATAACGGCTGATCTTCATCAACAAATGGCGAGATTCTAGGCGAAATATCAGCATGGCATTCAAGTTGTTTTTTTTCCAGTTACGATCATGTATATATATTACCCTCAGAACGCACTTGTATTCACGTTACACACTCTCACTTACTCTCATAGTGCACTTGTACTCAAAATCTAAGATATTCAATAATACTTTTTTGGTTTAGGTAGGCTTTTCCAAAAGACTGCCGAGGTTTTTCCCCTCGAACGATTGTTCAAAGGGTTTCCTCGTTACATCCTTGCGTTCATCTTGTTTTGTGAATTATATTCCATTTGTGCCCAAACATCCTTGATAAGATAAATTCAATTGTCGAAATTTGTCCAAAACAACCCCCACCTCCCTCGATGTCATCCTCATCTTCCGGTTCATCTTTCGGGTCACTGTTATTTTGAGCCCCAGGAACATTCATCTGAGGCGAGGTTTCCATATTATCCTCATCCTCATTATACACAGAATATCTGCCTTCATACTCTTCACGGTAGAGTGAAGGCCTGGCTTTATGCTGATATCCTTCTTCCTTATAGACCGAATGTCTAGGATCAATATATGCATCCCCAACTCGCTCAACATCAATGTTTTGCGTAGATTGCCCTTGATTACGTGAGACTTTGTGTTGCTTTCTAGTAGAAGAAGTTGGACGTATTCTTGTAAACATCTGATTAACTGCAAATAAAACATCAAAAATCAAACTCGATACAATTTCATATCATATTATAGCAAACTCAAACATTTTACATCACATTTTCATCATTTTAATATTATAAAATGATATTTACAAGCTCAAAACATCAATATTAACATGAAATCCACATTTAAGCATTAATTGGTGAGTCATATCATATTGTAAAAGTTCGGCCAGTAGTGGCTGAAAAAAAGTCAAAAAATTCATCCGCAGTGGCTGAAAAATGTCAAAAAATTCTCCCGGGTGTGGCTGAAATTACTTGAGAAGTTCGGCCGGGTGTGACTAACTTTTTGAGCAAAATTCGGCTACTACTGGCCGAACAGATCCACAATTTCGGTCAGTACTGGCCGAACCACCACAAACCCAGAATTTGAATCAAATTTAACCCAAAAATTCTCAAATTGAAACATTAATCGAACGAATTAAAGCATAGGAAGTAATTTTCAAACTAATTGAGCAAGAATTACCTTGTTTTACAATGTTTGACATCTTGATTTAAGTTGAAATTGAATTGAAACCCTTCTTCTTATTCTTCTTCTTCTTCTTCTTCTTCTCGACAAAATCAAAATTTTCTCTCTCTCTCTCTCTCTAAAAATCTGAATTTCTCTCTCTCTCTCTCTAAAAATCAGTCAATGTTGGTGGGTGTGGGTGAGTGAGAGAGTTAATGTCTGGGTTAATGGGTGTGGAGGGGGGGTGGGTGAGAGATAAAGGATAAATGAGATAAAGGGTATAAAGGGAAAGGCATGGGTTTGTTTTATATTTTGGGGGTGTATTTAATGATACGGGGTTACTCAACAATTTTATGGGTCTATATAACAATTCTCTAATTTTTTCCTTATTTCCTTTTTTCATTTCTTTTTTTGTGTGTTTTTTTGAATAATTCTTTGTTTGGTGTTAATTATTGTATTTTATTATTTATTTTTAGTGTGCCATTTTATTATTAATATTTTATATTTTTAATGTAATAAATAATTTATAAAGTACTTTTATTTTAATAAATTTAAAAAGTGAAAAATTAAACCAAAGAAAAATTAATAGTTAAATTAGAATTACCAATGTACCCATCACATGACATGCACATTACCAATTTTGTTAAGCCTTAATGAAATTATAATAATTGAAAATTTGTTAAATTTTGTGGGTGGAGAATGCAAATTTTAAAGAAGTTTGTTAACGTTTTCATCTATAGTGTTAACGTTTTTTAACTTCTGTCCAAGAAATGTAACAGATATTCAATTTTGTACCGAATTGCATCTTTGTGTAAATATGGAGGCCCAAATTACAACTTTTGATACATTATGTACCAAATTACAACTGTATGTAAACTTAATGGTACAAAACTACAATTTGCCCTTATTTATATTAATATCTCAAAATGAATATCCTAAAATAAATAATCAATTTTTCAAACTTTTGCTAAAATAAATATTTGATCTAAATTTATTTATATTGATCATCGAAAATAATAAAACTATCACAAAATCTAGGGAGAAACGCGTTTCTCCATAAGTTATGGAGAAACGGGTCCCGACATGTCGCGCGACAATGAGCTAGATAGCCAGAAACCTATGAAAGTGATATCCAGAAACCTTCAAATGAATATTCGAAACCTTCAAAATGTTTCGGATATACATTGAAGGTTTCGGATATCCGTAAAACCTTCAATAGCAATTTCTGGATATGCCCTAACACATTTCTGGATATGCACCTAACGGTTTTCCGATATGCACCTAACAGTTTCTGGATATACATTTCACATCCTTCTGGCTATCAAATACAAAGCTTCTGGATATCAACTGCAAAGCTTCTGGCTATCAAATGCAAAGCTTCTGGATATCCAGAAGCTTTTGGTCTTGGCCTTGGGTTTTTTTTTTTCTGGTTATCAAATGTAAAGCTTCTGGCTATGAAAAACACGTTTCTCCATAGTTATGGAGAAACGCGTTTCTCAGCAGACGCACTCTAAAACTATACGTTGAATGTATGATAGAGATGGAGCTTGTCAACCCTATTTAGGGGTTTCATAATAAATGTTACTATTTCAAAATGTCAATTGAACCCACTTGCCACACTTATATTAAAAAAAATCCTATCCACTTTATCATTCCTATTTCTTTTTTCATACTTGCGACATTTTACATTTTTTTTAATTTTATGTAGACATTTTTCATACTATTTGTTATGAGATGGAGGAGTAATGTTTTTATATATCCCTCTATTTCGGTTTAAATTTCACATTTTATCGAAAAAAAATGTCTCATTACAAGTTTTACCTTTTTTAATATGGTAAAATTAGGGCTCCACTTGTCAATCTCAATTACCTTTTCCACTTACACACTTAAATTGTGTGCCACACTTGTCAATTTTTCAATCATTTTTCCTCTCTCATTCAGATTGTGGGTCATTCATTTTTTTTCCTCTCACAACCCATTTTCCACTTATTCCTTTTCTTAATGTTAGTGTCATCAAAAAATGATGAAGATTAAATCGAGACGAAAGGAATAGTACATAATTTGCTCTATTTATATATAAAAAAGAGATGAAGGAATAAGGCAATATAATACGTCTTTATTACTCCTTATAAAAATAGGAAAAAATGCAAATATAGTACCCCAACTATAGTGATTGTTTGGTTTTCATACCTAAACTAGTTTTCGTTTCAACCATAGTACCTCATCTGTTTTGAATGCTCGTTTAGGGTACATAGGGCTAACGACATCCATTTTTTCAGTTAAATTGACATGTGCAATGCATGTGACTCATTTTCTAAAGGGTAAAATAAGAATACAACAAAAAAGACATTTCCCTCCATAAACTTGGCGAGTTAATTCCATCGAAAGGCGTACCTCTATATATTACCTTTATCCCGTTTCACTTCAAAATCCCCAAATTTGAAGGTTTCACTTTCGTGTTTAGAGAATAAGAAAAATCAATGGAGATGTTCTGCGATTATGGGAGGAAAGTTGTTATGCTGACATCATGGACCAACAAAAATTCAGGAATGAGATTTTGGGCTTGCACGACGATAGTGGTAAGTGTAACCCTAGTTTGTGATTTATGTCTATTTTCTTCGATTTGTGACCTTAATAATAACAATTTCCTTCTTGGTTTTTGACTGATAACCCTAAAAGGGGGGAATTGTGGAAATTTTGTCTGGGTGGACCCCCCTATGTGTGATCGGTCAACACATATTATACCAGGTCTCATTCGGACGATTAAAGGTAATGGTGCATGGAGGAAAAGTCAAAAAAATACGGGAAGGGGTTCTTGGTGGGTTGCTTTTACTCACCTGGATTGTTATTGGATTGTTTTTGTTGTCTGTGCATGAAAAAAAGGATTTGGGATATGGAGGTCAACAAGAATGCAAAGCTGAATTGGGATTTTAATTGGATGGAACAAGAATTAACTGGTTTGTATGGTGGTGTGCTAGATTTTGAATTGTATTACAAGTAGAATTGGGGGGAAATTTGGATTGTGGATTCCCCCTGTTTTTGATGTATTTGTTGGGGAAAACTTGAATTGTGGATTCCCCTATTTTTGATGTATTAGTTGATCCATTGTAATGTATGATTCATATGTCAATGAATACTACTTCATCTATCCTTGCTTTGTTGTAATAAATGGTTGGTACAATCATTTATTTTCTTTTAACCTTACACAAAGGAGTGGTTGAGTTTCAACAAAAAATTGAATACATTTGACCTAACACAAAGGAGTGGTTGAGTTAGAACAAAGAATTGAATACATTTGACCATTTAGTGAACATAAAGTGATCATTGTTTTACATTAATAACTGCCAAAATAGCTCAATCATACTTAAACATCAATTAACCACTATTACACAAAAGTTACTGACAAAAGAGATCAATATCCACAAAAAATATCACATCCAATCACAACTTTAATTAGTTTTCTTTCCATTAGACTTCTTTGCCTTAGGTTCAAGTGGGGATAACAATTTCCCAGTCCTCAACCTTCTACTACTTTCACCAGATGCTTGAGTACTTTGTGTAGCTTGGGAATGCAAATTTGGTTGACTCTGTGTGGCATGACCTTGTTCACTTGATTGACTCTGCATATTTGAGCATTTGATGTGCTTGCCCCCTGATTATTCTTTGGCCTTCAAACTCTTCCCTCCAAGAATTAAAAGACTGAAGTTATCAATACACAAATATAATTTTTCCACCAGAAAAAGAAAAAGATTTTATATACTTACAGTAACTGTTGGTCTCTTCTCACCACCTTGACCCTTGCAAGTTTATTTGTTATGGCCTATAATCCCACATAGCCTACAGTGCATGGTAATCCCTTTCTTGGAGAGTTTGTTAGGGTTGGGGTTTGGGTTAGGGTTAGGGTTGGGGTTGGGGTTTAGGTTTGGGTTGGAATTTGCAGCTCTTGTCCTTGTACCTTCATCCTTGTCCTTTCTCTAATTTTTCTAGGTCTGCCAAGTTGCACATGATGAAATGGAGGGTAAATATCAACCAAAACCTGTGAGTGTTCCCACAAACTTGGCCCATTTATTAGACTTATGGTATGGCTGTATATGGCCTTCCATGTTTCAAGTTTGTATGCTTCATGGACCCAATCTTCTGGCACTCCATTACCTCCATTTCTTCCATGCATAAAAATTGCAGAAACTGCATGCTTACAAGGAATTCCTGTCAAGTTCCATTTATTACAACTGCAAATCTTCTCCCTCAAATCACAATGACATTGCTCACCATAAGGTCCCATTAACTGATATTTGCTATCACAATTCCAAGTGCAAATATAAAGTAATGCTTCATCCTTTGTTTTCTCAAATCCTGCCTGAATCTTAGGACATAATGGTCCATGACATTTGGCAATTATTTTCTTCACTTCCATGATTTTCTTCATCAAGTAATTCCTAATTCCTTCTAGTAGTGATATCAAAGGATTGTGTCTAACTCTTACAAGCTTCCCATTCAAACACTCACACAAGTTATTATATAGAATGTCACTTTTAATGCCTGGCCTGAATTGTGATCTAGCCAATGCTGATATGGATGAGCAAATACCCAATCATATGTTTCTTTTGCTTGGTTCTTGAAATCTGTAATAGCACAAACATATAACTCAAGACAGCTTCATAATATTAAAAGCATCTACATTAACACGTGAAATAGATAGTCATGAAGAATATGTACATTCCATTACATATGCAAACCTCCTTGGATTGTGGCAGCTTGCAGCATTCAAGAGTAATACCTTCATGCTCTCACCCTTAAACAATTTTTTATAGTTTTTATACATATGGAACACACAAAATATGTGTTCCACATTTGGAAGTACATCCTGTACTGCTGGCACCAGACCCTGCAAAACATACAATTAGTAAGATGTTTGTGTCTTTGTCAGCTAAAAGTTTACATAAATGAACTTAGATACATCACCTTTTGTTCATCTGATATTATGCTCCAATTAATCTCATTCTATATTTTAAGGTCTTCAGCTAAAAGTTCCAGAAACCATTTCCAAGTTGAAAAGTTTTTAGCCTCAACAACAGCGTAGGCAATTGGGTAGATACCATTATTTGAATCCATGCCAACTGCTTTGAGTAACTGTACAGGATATGGACCCTTAATGAATGCTCCATCAAGCCCAATTATCCTTCTTCAACAGCTGCAAATCCCTTCTTTAAAGGCTCTAGGTAAAAATAAACCCTTTTGAATCTTCTTGCATCAGTGTCTGTTGTTGGGTCTTCAAGGTCAATCTTGATTGTTGATCCCGGCATCTCCTTAAGCAACTCATGGCAATAATCCCTTAACATTTTGTATTGGCCCCAAATGAACCATGCAACATCTGTTTTGCCAGCTTCTTTGCCCTAAAAGCTTTGTGCCTAGATATTTCTATTCCATGATCTGTTATCACTTGTGCAATAAAGGCACCTATTGACCAGTCAGGAGTCCTTTTAAGTGTCTCAACATACTGCTTGGCTAGCCAATTTGAAGTAGCATATTTATTCACTTGTGAGGTGTTGCATCTATGTACATTGACATATGTCTTAATCTTCCATGATGCTTTCTCCTTGTTCCATGAGGCATGGACTGTCCAAGGGCAATTCTCATTTCCCTTACAAGTTTCCCTAATCCTTCTTTTGTCATTATACACAATAATTATTTCCCTTTTATTCTTTATAGCACATTCCCTCACTGAAATTTTTATGGAGTCTGTGTCAGGGAACAACTGCCCAAAAAAGAAAGCTCTATGTAAATCACTAACTCCTGCACTTTGGTTGTTTGTGGATGACTGTACAACATATTTTCTGATAACCTCGCCCTCTTCATCACTACTGCTAATTGTATGTACCTAAATCCGGATTGTCAAAATCCGTTAGAAGTTAACCGGAATCCGTTAACTGGCCCGCTCCAGGTTAACCGGAACCCGTTAAGCTCTCGCTCCCAAGCCAACGAGACGTCTCGGGACTGCCCCGCGCATCCCAACGTCGAAGCGTACTCAACACACGTCGTTGCACGTAAAAGTACGGCTTTCCCTGAAAAATGCACTTTTCGGCACTTTCCGGGGGCATTTCGGACATTTTCCAGACAGTTATTTTAAAAAGGGACAAAACCGGGGATAATGGCACGAACTCCCACAACCTGGTGAGTCACAGGGACACGTGGCGTGCATGCCACAACTCCCTCGTCAACATCAATCAAAAATCAATGAGAAAAGACTAAAATACCCCTGGTATACAGTCTCAGTCCGTAGGACTCATTTGCGAACAATCCATTGCCCGGCCAAGCCCCTCTAATTTCCAAAGTTTCACAAAACCCCCTGGTTTTCAACCTCAGTCCGTTCGGACTCATGCTGAAAATTCACCTATAAATACATAGGCTGTCAAAGCCATTTACAACAACAAAAATTACTCCCTTTCACCCAAAAGCCACTGCCTAAACTGGTTCTCACTCCTCCCGAGCCCCGTTTTACCTCGTTTTGCATGAAAACTCCTTATTTTGATCAAATGCAACTCTCGCCACCTCGAAACACCGTCCCAAACACATTTTCGTATCCCGTATACGCCCATCGAGCCAAAGGATCCGACCCTAGCCATAGGTAGCTCCCTCTCTCTCTAAACTCTCGTTTCATCTCAGTTTACGCGCCAGTCGCTACAACCGTTTCGGACGACGTTGTTGAAATGTAGACGTCTCCGTCTAACGGGGTACGATACGTTTTAGCCCCTAGATCCTCTTCTCTTCCCGTAAGAGAAGTAATCTCGGGTTAAAACGGCGTTCCGACCCCGTTCCATTTACTTTTATGTCATTTACAAATTCCAGATCGTTTGATCCGTCGAAGGTCATTTAAATTCCTGTCATTTACCAATTTCGGATCATTTGATCCGTCGATCGTCATTTACTTTCACGCAAATTTACAATTCCGAGCCGTTTGGCTCGTCGATCGTACTTTACAATTCCGGGTCGTTTGATTCCGTCGATACCGCACTTTAAATACTGTCATTTACAAGTCCGAGCCATTTGGACCGTGACAGTATTTACTTTTCAATGTCCGAGTCGCAACCCGATTCGTTGATCGCATATCATTTAATACATTTTTCCCGTAAAATCTTTAACAATGACATGCCCGGTTCAAAACCGGAGTTCGACATTCGAACTCTCTTTCAAAACGCGCGAAATGACGTTTGGCATCCAAACGCTCATCTTCGAACTTAAAAGCCGACTTTTGACATTCAAAATTATTTAATACGTTTTTCCCGTAAAATCGTTAACAATGACATGCCCGGTTCAAAACCGGAGTTCGACATTCGAACTCTCTTTCAAAACGCGCGAAATGACGTTTGGCATCCAAACGCTCATCTTCAAACTCAAAAATCCGACGTTTGACATTCAAATGCTCCTTTCTTAAAAGTCAACATTTGACACTTAAGACAAACAGTTAAAATCAGCATTCGTGCCACTTTTCCTAAAACTTCCAAAACCGACGTTTGTCATTCAAACGCTCACCTTTTCAAATAAAATCCCGTAATCAACGTTTGACATTCAAACCAATATTAAGCTTGTCATTCAAGCCCCCCATTTCAAAAATACAAACACACACACATGCACATATTTTCGAGAAAGGTAGAAAGACTCGTCATACGAGGCGTTTCGGGTGATCTCAATATACTCTTCCCGAAACGTAACGTGACCTCCGAACCTAACAATCTCTGGTACTAAAAAAGCTTTTTACTCGTTTTTTGCTACCAATAAAAATGACTCCCCGTTATCAAAGCCTTTTCCTAAGTTTTTGCTACCAATAAAAACGTCACCATTTTCAACCAATAGCCGTTTCTCAACGTTTGGGCTCAAAATACAAAAAACCGCGTGGAGACTTCTCTCCTTCCCGAAAGCGAGGTCTCAGACACCAACCCTCCGTGAAAGACAACCGCTTTCGCTCACGCGAAATCCGGGTAATTTCAGTTGGCGACTCTGCTGGGGACTTGGATTCTTTTTTCAAAACTACCGTTGTTTTCAAAAAAGCCTTCCGTGGGTCATACTTTCGTTTACCCTTCCTCGTTTTTGTGTGCGTGTGTTACTTTAAACCTCGAACGGTTTTCTTTCGGGGCATTACATTATCGTCTTTTCAAAATCATAACATGTTTGTGCATTCCCATTCATGCTTGATTTTCATGCTATCTTTTGAACTGCGCATAAAATTCTTTAAGACACATTCTGAAAAATCTCTGTTTTACTCAGAAAAAGAATTTTAGTGACCGCACAACACTCGCACTTGCTGCCTCGGTACACCGCACTTCACGTGCACTTGCTGCCTCGGTACACTGCATACTACGACCCATAACCTGGGATGACCGTTCAGTTGCAGCTCGGTTGGTCTGCCAGATACCTTTCGAGCGCGCACGGGGTCGTCCCAAACAGCCCATCCTAGCCCGTGTAAGCCATGCACTCTTTGTGTCACACTTCGTCCAAGACCCCGATTGGTTTTTGGCTTAGTACGTGTCATAAAGCCCTGGTGTATGTTTTTTACGCCGGGTTCCGCTACGAGTCAAGCTCGAAAGATTGAGACCGAAGGTCGTTCCCGACCCGGAGTCTTACACTTTTCAGCCTTGACTTTGACGCGGAGCTCTGCCGAAAAATATACCCGAAGGTTCAATGAGACACCGTGTCGCCAAACCCTCACCGTATGCACCGTGCCAGCCATAACTTGGCCAACGCCAAAAGCTAAGGCCCCTCGCGCAAGCGAGTCAGGAGAGGTCATGCCGAAATTTTGGCACGATCCCCGCCTTAACTTAAGGACGTTGACTTCGACCGTGGCCCGTGCGTCACATACGTTGGAAGTTTGCGTGATCAGCAAGCCTTAAGTTCACTTTTTCCCTTATCGGTGGAACTCACTTGCCTTATAGGACCCTCACTCGGGATTGTCCTTCCCGAGAAGATGATCTACAAATGGAAACGAGGGGCTTATAAACGTAGTGACGAGATCCACTGATTAGAGCCTTAGGTTAGTTGCGAAAAAGAAGATACAATCTTTTCCAACCGATTAGGACTCTGAGAAAACGCGTTTTAAGTAAACATTAATCGGTAACTGCACATTGCACAAGCCCGAAACCTTGAGCCAAATACCCTTTTCCGAAGCCTAAACCCTGCCTTTCGTTCCCTATAGCGAGCAGAAAGTGGTTCAGATTTCAGGATCAACGCCTCGCCAGAATCACAGTTACGGCAGCGTCAGACAGTTCTTCGGTTCCCTCAGTTCCCTCAGCCAGAATATCCGACATGTCTAGCTCACCGAGAAATCGTGATGGGGACGAACCCCCGCCACCGGCAATGTATATGACTTTGGAAGAAGCCATCCGGGCTTGTGAGGTTCACAAGAGGCAGAAAGAAGATCAGCAGAATTTCGTGGTACAACTTCTGAATGAGCGAGGTATAGCAGCTATCCCCCAGTCAGACGGTACTTTCGTCCTGGTCGAGGATGACGATTCCGCGAAACCAGTTCCTCAAACCTTCAACCAGGTTCCTCCCCCGCCGACTTATGGGATGCCTTCGAACTAAGGAAACAGCCGACCCAGACTTCACGTTGCCACCTCTCAGGGCAACCCCATCATATATGGCCAGGCCAGTGCTACTCCCATCACTCAGTACCACCAGCGCATCGCTGGACCATCTCAAACGGATGCCAATCTCCTTCAATACCCTCCTAGGTTCATCCCGTTTCCTATACACGAATCCCAAAACACCGGGGACAAACCTCGATACAGTTCAGAAAAGGCCCACATATATCAAGCCTTCCACCTCCAATCACTACCGCTCACATGGTAGCACCCGGCGCCAAGCCTCAAAGTCCACCACTGGACCCAACCTTAGCCTGGATGGTCGAACAGATGAAAGACCTGAAAGCCACCATGAGCAGCTCAAAGCAGGAAACGCTCAAATCCACAGATCCGGAAATGGTCACGCCTCTCCCTGCCAAGTTCAGAATGTCGGAGATGGACCGATTCGATGGAACCGAATGTCCTCAAACACATGTTGAAACCTACGTTCTCGGCATGAGAGCGAAAGGAGCAACCCTCCAGCAAATGGCCGATCACTTCCAGCATACGCTCAAAAGTTCAGCGTTACGATGGTTCCTAAGGGTCAAGCCTGCGGATCGTCACACCTGGGATCAGATCAATAACATCTTCCTAGAACGGTACAGATCTAACTTAGAGTGGGAAACAGGTCGTGATGACTTAATTACCACCGAGCAGAAAGCAGATGAAAGCGTCGGAGAATTCTACAAGAGGTGGAGTTGGAAACTTTCCGAGATCATGGAGCCATGATGGAGGAAATCTCCCTCTTGTTATAAAAACCGAGCAATTGTACTCACTACCGGTGTAGCAGTATGCAAATGCAGGGGTCGAATCCACAGAGACTCGTTGGTAAACAAGTAAAGTAAAAGCAGTAAATTTCGTAATCACAGTTTATAACTTGATTTAGAACTAAGAGCATAAAATAAATAACAAAAACTAAATAAACGAGAAAACAAATTATGAGCAGAGATTCGTAGATTGGATTTCACTTCACCATCATTCTATGCAGAATTTTACTTTTAAAACATTGACTCAACTTCTAGGGTTCATTCACTTTAGCTAGGATCGACACGGTTAGGTTGCTGGATTACAATCCTAAATACTCTTTTAATATTGTAGTGTCTATTACGGTACCACAATATGCCAAGAATACATTAAACACGAAAGAATAACAAAACCTAACGTTGATCCGATTCTATTACGGCACAGACCAAGTTATTCAATAAATAGTGGTCTATGCATCAAAATCCCAAATTAATGGCGAATTCGATACCCAATTATTCAAAGACGAGTTTGTATATTAACATACATCTCAAATCTAAGAACAAGAAATTAGGATCTATTATTGAACTAGAAGGAATTAAATAGAAAGAATTAAAATACTATTGCATAGAAATCCAGAGAAGATCAAACCAATCTACAAATCTAATGAATTAGCTACTCATAATTTACAATGATAAAAACTTGGAAATCGGAATAATTCTTCTCTTCAATGAATTGTTAAAGAAAAATAAAAAAAACTCTAATAATAATATTCTATCTAACTAACGTGGCTGCTTAGTTTATATAAAGAATAGGTTAACAATTCTGGACCCAAAACCAGGAAAAGATAATAATGCCCTTGAGTAATACGTGCAAACTGTTGCTGATTGACGTTGGAGCGCGGCCGCCCAAGTTGGCTAGCGCGGCCGCCCTAATGCACAGAAAGTTTGGCCGAGAGTTTTGCCTCCCTAGCGCGGCCGCCATTGGTGCCTGGCGCGTCCGCCCTATTGCATAGTAACTTTGGCTTGAATTCAAGGCTTAAGCGCACTGATTCCTCGGCCAGCCTTTGACCCCAAATGCCTGTGCTGTTCTAGGCCATATTGGCCCCAAATGGCCTAGGCCCTATTAGCTTGGCCGGCCATGATCCTTTGCAGTGGCCTAGCATTGCAGCAGCCATGATTCATTTGTTATTCGGTTCGTCTCACAATTTTCCCGTCGCACTTTGACCACTATAATGAACTCTTTTGCACTTCGCTCTTTGAGATTTTATTTTTAACTTTAGCCCACGAATTTTTATAAATCAAATTTCCTCCAAAACTTCCATATTTCCAGATTAGTCCCTGAACTTTCGAAGATTTCCAATTTGGCCCTTGAACTTCCAAATGTCAGTTTTGTCCCAGATTTTTCAGAATTGCAATTTGATCCAAAAGCTTCCAGAGTACGCTCCAATCCTCCGTTTTGTCAGTAATTGCACTTCAACCCCTGTACTCATTAAATACTCACAAACCATATCAAATACACATAAAACTCGGGAATCAAACACAAAGAAAGCCTAAAAGTGCATCATTTGGATGGGTAAATACACATCCATCAAACACCCACAAACTAACCTTTTGCTCGTCTCGAGTAAAACAAAACTAAAAGAAGTAAAATAAAGCTACTCTAAACACTAATAATAAAATATAAAAACAAAATAATTATTTTTGGGATGTTCTATCACAGATGAATCATTGGCCATACAAGTCTCAGATTCTCACCAACACACATAATCAACAAGTGCCACGACAGTAATGGGATTACAATCACATTGAAGCATAAAACTCACAATTTTCCACCGCGGCCTGAATGATGAATGAATTATGGGAGGTCACTGCCAACAACCTAAGATTGTTTATGGATTCACTAAGTGATGCTCTAAATCAATATGTCATAGACAATACAACCCAAAAAGGACACTCATATGCATATTTACACAATTGTCAACCCGGTTACTCGATATTGAAAGAATGATATGGCTTAAAAGTTAAGGTGCGAAAGATCGCAGGGCTCAGTTCACGGTTACACTTGAAGGTAAGGACATACGAACATAAGAAAGTGAAACTAGAAAGTCTTCTTGTAACAATACATCCCCACTTTGATGATAATTTCTCCACTCCCCCTTATTATTTCCCAATGTGCCAATCCACAAACTAAAACTTTTTCATACATTGACATGGGATTGAGCACATTTCATTACTTTCTTTGGTCACCTTGAAACAAAATTTCCACTTCAACATTAGAGGGGGCAAGGCTTCACTTTTTCTTTATTTATTTATTTATATTTTTTTTCTTTTCTTTGCACAGATATATCACGAAGAATGTGCATTTAATATTTTGCTCAAGTCCCTCTTTTCATTACATAACATGACCCACTTCTTTATTTTCGTGACCAATTTCCACTCAATCCTTTGATTTTCATAACATTCCCCAAAATATCCCCATTGTTTCCCTAGTTTCACTTTCTTGAAAAGGTGTGAAAATAATGTATAAGTTAAAAGGGTGGGATAATGAGGGTACAAATGAAGGTGAATGGTGGTCTAAGATAATCTCCCACTTTGTGAGAGATTCCATTCTTTTTCAAGCTCAAACGGGGTTCTAGCGGAAAATTTTATGTAAGTGACGAGAAAGTTTAAGGTTCACAAAAAGGGATTCAAAGAATAGCCATATATATCAAGTAACATATTGACGTGTTATTGACAATCATGCAAACATGTTCTAGGGACCCCGAGAATACACGCAATGATCCCATAAAAGGCACCTAAGTTGATGACAATGACCAAGAATATGATACGGAAGTGAGAGGTGGTGCAATCCTAATTTAAATGTTTCAATGCAATCCCAATCACCACACTAACAATAACACATGTGATTTTAAAATTAAAGCACACTCTAATCATCACAGACTTTGGCCAACATCCCAACTATGAAAAGAACAAAATTTTTTAAATTTTTCTATTTTTTTGGAGGGTGACACTATATACACTCCCCTATAAACCCACAAACTCGGAGAGTTGCCCACCCCCAAACTCAAAACATGCTATGTCCTCAGAGCAAAGAGAACAAAAGCGTGCCTTGGGCTTAACGGATGGCAAGACACTACTAAACAGTAATTAACATAAAAATAAAACATACCTCATTGGGTTGCCTCCCAAGCAGCGCATTTGGTTAGAGTCGTTAGCCCGACTATGGTCCCAAGCTTACTTGGCCTTAGCTTTGCGGCCTTTGGACCATCTCTTCTCCTCACGGGCACAAACGCCCTTCTCTTTCCACTTCAGCTCTCCATTGTCAACAAGTAGGGGTGAAGCCACATTTATTTTTGAAACTTTACGCTTGTGCTTACCCCTCTTTCTTTTCTTTTTATTGGGGTTTCCACCCCCAAACTCAACCTTTTCTGCAACCTGCAGAACACCATTCTCACAACCAAGATCAAGAGAGTTATCATGCACAAAAATATTTAAAAATATAGAATCAGATAAATCACTATAACTCTCCTCACTAACTCTCGATTTTGAAGGCCCTTGTGGTAAATGTGATGAAATCGACTCTTTATGGGAGTCGTGTGGGGAGTGATACGACCCGTTACTCCTAGAGTATTGATCGACCTTAATGTTACTAGCCAAGAGGCACACGTCCGCATTATCCCCACTTTTCTCACATCCATTCACATCATCTTTAAAAATTGGAAAATCTGTTATGGCTCCTACAAAACCATCTTTGGGGGAGGGTTTCTCATCAGTTTTAAGCATACAAAATTTACATTCCTCCCCCATACCTCTCAAGGACACCACCCTTTGACACACATCAATGGTGACCTTAGTGTCAAACATAAATGGCCTCCCAAGCAGAATGGGAGTTTTCAGTTGTTCCTCACTTGATCCCTCCATACACATCACATAAAAGTCAATGGGGATAATGATTTTATCAATTTTGACCAACACCCCTTCAATAACCCCTAAAGGTCTTTTGATTGAGAGATCCGCCAATTGCAAATCTCTCATGGGTGGTTTCAACTCACATACCCCCAAACTTCTAAAAACATGAAAGGGCATCACATTGACACTTGCCCCAAGATCCAGCAAACCTTTAAAATTTTGACCCCCTAAAGAAATTGGGATAGTGAAACACCCGGGGTCTTTTTGAACATGTTTAATCTTTTCAAACTCCACACCTCTCTGGGGTGTGGTTTTCACAACATTGGGGGGAGGGGTTTCTAAATTTAATGCGGAAAATACATATTGAACCTCCCCAATCTCATCCTCTTCCTCACTAACATTATCAAAATTATCACATTCAAAATTATCAAGGGAAGAAAGAAATACCTCCTCAATTTCCTCACTCTCATCCCACACTGTCGTGATTGACTTTGCTTGCTCAGGTGGATTTTTCTCTTTCATCAACTCTTGGGCAACCTTCACAAGTTGCTCTACTTGTGTGCCTATCTTTTCAAACGCAGCATCTGTATTTCTGTTACTTTGTTGTACCTCCATCCTTAACTGCTGAACTGCCAGCTCCCAAGGCTCCCTACCATGTTGTCTAGGTGGTGGCACATGAAGGGGTTTTACTTGCTGATTCTGATGGCCACCCCATGGATTGTAGCTGCCATATTGGTTGCCTTGGGGTGGTGGCCTTGGTGCATATCCATTGAAAGCATGTGCCTGTTCAGGATTATAAAAGAAATTTGCTGCACTTGGACACATATTAGTCACATGAGATGATAAACCACAATTTGTACAATAATCAGTAATAACATTGGCACCAACAGAAGTGCCACAAGTAGTCAATTTATCCAATTTATTATTTAAAAGTGCAATCTGCTTTGAAATATTATCACTAGCATTCAATTCAAGTACCCCCCCCCCTTGTTTTACCCCTCGAACTCTTTTGTTGAGAGTTAGCACTCAACATCTCAAATAAAGCTTTAGTTTCTTCCGGGGTCTTGGCTCCTATCGAGCCTCCAGCAGCATTGTCAACTATTGATTGCCCATTTTCATTCAAGCCATCATAAAAGGCTTGGTTCAGTGAGGGTAGTGTGAAATTGTGTTGGGGACATTGCATTAACATTGTATTAAACCTTTCCCATAACTCATGAAAGGGCTCCCCCACATCTTGGGAAAATGTCATCAATTTCTGTCTAAAACCAGCCAACAGATGATGTGGGTAATATCTTTTAAGGAACACATCTTGCAATTCTACCCAAGTACTAATGCTGCTCGGTGCAAGCATCATCAACCATGTTTTAGCCACTCCCTTAAGAGTGTAAGGAAAACACTTCAGTCTAATTTGCTCCTCAGTCACTCCCTGTCTTAACAACAATTGAGCAACAACAATAATATACTCTTTAAGGAACGTGAGTGCATCCTCACCAGGCAATCCGTGAAAGCTTGGCAACATGGCAAAGTATTGTCCTTTGACCTCTAGATTTTTGGCTGCATCGGACAGCACTATGCAAGAGGTAGATGTGTCTACCCTAGGTCTCAGGAAATCATTCATAGTTTGTGCCGGTGGTTCTGCCATCTCGGCTTTCTCTTCCTCTACCTCGGTGGTGGAGGGTTCTGATTCGGTGTCCGAATCAGAGAAAAGGGGATTAAAGAGGGGATCGCCCTCAAATACTTCCTCAAGTCTATTTATGTTATCGTCCAATGGAACCAATGTAGGCTTCAAAGAATGACGACCTTGCATTCACTACCTAACCTACTTGTTTACTTGCAACAAGTCCCCGGCAACGGCGCCAAAAACTTGATGGAGGAAATCTCCCTCTTGTTATAAAAACCGAGCAAGTGTACTCACTACCGGTGTAGCAGTATGCAAATGCAGGGGTCGAATCCACAGAGACTCGTTGGTAAACAAGTAAAGTAAAAGCAGTAAATTTTGTAACCACAGTTTATAACTTGATTTAGAACTAAGAGCATAAAATAAATAACAAAAACTAAATAAACGAGAAAACAAATTATGAGCAGAGATTCGTAGATTGGATTTCAATTCACCATCATTCTATGCAGAATTTTACTTATAAAACATTGACTCAACTTCTAGGGTTCATTCACTTTAGCTAGGATCGACACGGTTAGGTGGCCGGATTACAATCCTAAATACTCTTTTAATATTGTAGTGTCTATTACGGTAGCACAATATGCCAAGAATACATTAAACACGAAAGAATAACAAAACCTAACGTTGAACTGATTCTATTACGGCACAGACCAAGTTATTCAATAAATAGTGGTCTATGCATCAAAATCCCAAATTAATGGCGAATTCGATACCCAATTATTCAAAGACGAGTTCGTATATTAACATACATCTCAAATCTAAGAACAAGAAATTAGGATCTATTATTGAACTAGAAGGAATTAAATAGAAAGAATTAAAATACTATTGCATAGAAATCCGGAGAAGATCAAACCAATCTACAAATCTAATGAATTAGCTACTCATAATTTACAATGATAAAAACCTGGAAATCGGAATAATTCTTCTCTTCAATGAATTGTTAAAGAAAAATCAAAAAAACTCTAATAATAATATTCTATCTAACTAACGTGGCTGCTTAGTTTATATAAAGAATAGGTTAACAATTCTGGACCCAAAACCAGGAAAAGACAATAATGCCCTTGAGTAATACGTGCAAACTGTTGCTGATTGACGTTGGAGCGCGGCCGCCCAAGTTGGCTAGCCCGGCCGCCCTAATGCACAGAAAGTTAGGCCGAGAGTTTTGCCTCCCTAGCGCGGCCGCCCTTGGTGCCTGGCGCGTCCGCCCTATTGCATAGTAACTTTGGCTTGAATTCAAGGCTTAAGCTCACTGATTCCTCGGCCAGCCTTTGGCCCCAAATGCTTGTGCTGTTCTAGGCCATATTGGCCCCAAATGACCTAGGCCCTATTAGCTTGGCCGGCCATGATCCTTTGCAGTGGCCTAGCATTGCAGCAGCCATGATTCATTTGTTATTCGGTTCGTCTCGCAATTTTGCCATCGCACTTTGACCACTATAATGAACTCTTTTGCACTTCGCTCTTTGAGATTTTATAAATCAAATTTCCTCCAAAACTTCCATATTTCCAGATTAGTCCCTGAACTTTCGAAGATTTCCAATTTGGCCCTTGAACTTCCAAATGTCAGTTTTGTCCCAGATTTTTCAGAATTGCAATTTGATCCAAAAGCTTCCAGAGTACGCTCCAATCCTCCGTTTTGTCAGTAATTGCACTTCAACCCCTGTACTCATTAAATACTCACAAACCATATCAAATACACATAAAACTCGGGAATCAAACACAAAGAAAGCCTAAAAGTGCATCATTTGGATGGGTAAATACACATCCATCAAGCCACTCTCCAAGGATGAACAGATGCGGATCTTCAAGTCCTTCTTAAGACCGTCCATTAGAACTCTCATCAGTCATCATTTCTTCCCAGATCTCCGGGCCATGGTCAATGTCGGCTCACAGTTCGAGAAGGATCTCAAGGAAAAGTTGGCTACTACACAGCCATACAGATACCGATCAGCAGTTGCATTCAATCCCGCACCGGCCCCCGGTAAAGGGAAAGATATGTCTGTCAACTACATCCATCAGGGACAGCAGTCGGATAACAGAAACCCAGTCCCATAAAGCAACAACTCCACTCCAAAGCAGCCTGTCGTACTCAATCAACGTGCTAACCAAGGGCGGCAACCGCCACAAACAGCCTCAACACAATCTCGAGGCTCCAGCAAAGGCTTTACCTCGCAAGAGGAAGACAAGAAACGGATGGCTTGATGACTCTCCTTCTCCGGATAGAGACCAGATCTACGATTCCCGACTGTATGGCAGTATGATCACTTTTTGTGATGAAGACCTACCTAGAGATGCCTCGGGGCACAATGAAGCTCTGTACATCACTCTTAAGCTCAACACCATATCACTCCCCGGAGTATTGGTAGACAACGGATCAGCCGTTAACGCCCTCCCTCTCAGCATGATGCGAGCCCTATGCATCGACGAAGGCCACTTGATTCCATCAACCCGGACTATCAAAGCCTACGACAGCATGTCTCATCCCATCCTGGGGTCGGTGACTCTGGAGCTCTGGTTCGAAACCCAAATGGTGCCAGCAAAATTCCACGTGATGGACATTTCGTCCGAATTCACGGCTCTGTTGGGACGCCCTTGGCTACATCACATGAAAGCCATAGCTTCCACTCTCCATCAGTGCGTCAAGTTCGTTAACCGGCAGGGAGATCTTGAAGTCATCAGAGGGGACAGTTTCCTCATAGGGAACGAAGCCGAGACAACAGCCAAGCGTGCCGCGGCCGAGGCACCGGGCTACCTCCTTCAAATCGACGAGACTATCGGGCAAATCTCATGAGAATCCCTCGAGTCCCGGAGATGCTAACTATGTCAACGTCCTCGAGCGAGACGGACCACAGAAGCGATCGATACATCAAGTTCAATTGTCGTTTCCAACATTTGGAGGCAGACTGGAAAGAAACCATGAGCATCGCCATGATGCGGGGCACATAAACCTCCTGTCTCCGATCGGAGATTTGTCAGCATCCTTCAATCCTACTCTCTGGCCCCGCCAGGCGAGGAAATCTTCGTGATAAAGGTCAACAAGCATCGTCACACTCATGATGAATGTATGGCAGTCGTATGGGACGTCCTCCACGAGGAATTGCCCGCTGAGCCCCTTTTCTCCAGCGAAGGGCATGATGTTTTCCTAGCAGCTCCGGCGCGACGGGACGTGAGTCGTCCCTACGTGCAGGTTGAGCCATCGAGACGGCGGCGAATCGGGACTCTCGGAAGTCGAGGACGCGGCAGGTCGGAGATCCCTACATTCATATGCTCGGGTTTCGAGGACGGCACCGGTTAGATGATGTCACCTACGACCGTGGCTCCAATACCATGGAAATTGTCAAGCTCAACATCACAGTACGGGCGGTTATCCGGCGATTGGAAACAACGAGGTTGACACGACAAAGAACCCCTCTCGATCAAGTGTGGCTGGACGACTTCGTCAACATCATCTATTCCAGATATCCCGACGATACCAAGGATCCGGTCCTTATTATCAGATTCTGCAACGCCAAAGTTACCCTCGACGACTGCCTGCTCATGGTAAACGAGGCCCTGGCCAATTGAGCTCAGAGCTCCTCATTACATCCGACTACCAGCCCCAGTGGCAACCGGCCCGTGCCGTTAGTCAAGCTTACATCCATAAGCGCCGCCAAGGCCAAAGGCAACAGCGAAGGAGACAAAGCTCCTTACCATGCTACAAATCAGATCAACCTCAGGAACGCTTCCAGTAGCCACCCTGAAAACATCTGTAAAGGTCTTCCCCTCAAGACAGATCAACCTTCCGATGAAGGGAATGATCACCTTAGCATCAACATGCTCCAGTTCAATCCTGCTCCCAGTCGTCACGGCCATGGATTCAGGCATCCCACCAGCAAACTGCTAGCTTTGATAGACTTTGCAATCCAGCGAGATCACGAGACTATCAACATCGCAGAATTCAACACCCCCCGTGGGTTCAATCAAGCAGATATGGGCGAACTTCTTGGTAACCGAGATCAAGGAGGGCCGCATGGAATGTCCCAGCCCGACTTCCGTCGTCAACATAATCCAAGTGTTTTCGCCATTCGGGGATTTGGATGTGATCACAGTTCTAGACACTAGTCAGACGGCTGTGATGATGTGTATCCGAAAATTTTCCCATTTTTATTTGAAAAAAATCAACGAAACGGAGTCGCCACGCCATTTTAATTTTGAGGGCCAAAACTTTGAAAAAAGCCCGAGATCAGAGATTTAGGTTCGGAGGTCATGTTACACGCCGGGAAGGACGTTAGTGTGCACCCGGAATGCCTCGTAAAACGAGTCTTCCAAGCTGAAAATCATTTGTGTGGGTGTGTGTGTGTGTGTGTTTTGGCCAAAATACTTTGAAACTCAGAAAAGTAAAAATTGGGATATCTTTTTAAGACTTTAAACTGATCCCATGAATTTTTGGAAGATTTTTGGATTGAGATTTGGTACTCAAAAGACCTTTTGAAGTTGAGAGCCATTTCTGCCAGAATGAAAAAGGTAGTGGACCTTTGATTTTGAAATGGATTCAAGGGTCTTAAAACTTCATAATCTGGATAAACTTAGAGAATGAAAGTTGTTCCAGACACCTTAAATAAGATTTGTGCGAAGGAATTTTCCATTTTGGAGAAGATTTGAGGGGTCAAAACCTTCTGGAAACCTCAGATATGAGATCTGGATTCCCAGAAGCTGATGAACTAGCCTCTGAAAGAAAATTTGAAAAGAGGAGTTTTACTCACCCAAAAAATAAAGTAAAAATATGTATGGAAAGATATGGATGTTGGCTACAAAAAGTGTTTTGTAGTCAACACCAAATTCCACATTTATCTGTGTCCAAAAAATTAGACCATGGACTGAGGTCTGGGAAAATTGCTACTGGACAGCAACTTCCCAAGAGAGAAAATATGATTTTAAGGGGGGTTTTGCATCCATGCTTGTCCCCATTTCCCTAGGTTTTGGTTAGTGATCACTTGAAATTTTAGTGGTGAATCAACTATACCAAACCATCCTTAAGTACATTAGGACTAAGCATTTCATTTGCTTGGGAAGGGGATTTTTATCCTTTGAAAATGAGATTTTATGCTTGCAAATGGTTTTAGGGTTTTGAAAATGAGTTTTCTTTGCAAGAAAGTAAGAGAACTTGAAAATAATTTTGATCTTTGTAGAAGATCATCCATGGAGATGGTCTTCCATGGTGATCTTCTTAGATCTAAAGCAAGAAGATGAAAGAACTACATTTTGTAGTTTGCAAATGCATGCATGGTTGGAGTTTAGGGTAAGGAGAAGGAGGGTTTACCAATCTTCCTTGTGTTCTTGAGTTTTTGGCTTGAGTGTATGAGTGTTTAAGGCTTGAATATGAGAGTGAGTGGATGAGTGTGAGTTGGGAAAGATTGGAGAGAAAAAGGTGACAATTCTTGAAGAATTCTCACTGTTTTCTCTCTATATTTCGCCAGAGGTTCGGTGCAATTGGTGTTGTTCCTCCTTATTTTTGTGACTGGAGGGCTCAATTTATAGCCCTCCTGAAAATGCAAAGATGTCCGCGCGGATAGGATCCTTCGCGTGCACTGTTCATTAAATGCAGCTTCAGCTTTGAACAAGAGGAATATTTCTTTTTGAAATTTCAAATTAACAGCCAGTTTATTGTTCCCATCCATTTCTATTTGTGGTTTTATTCCTTTTGTTTTACTTTTTGAGATTCTTTTTGAGGTTTAACCTTAAATAACAATGCCCATTTTACCCTCACTTTGTTAGAAAAGTTAGGATTGTTAGGAATTGTTAGAAATGTTATAACTTTCGTTAATTTTCTAACGAAAATTCTAACAAGCTCAAATTGGAGCACTTACAGTAGCCCCTCGGCGACGGCGCTTTCGAAGGAAGCGGGGTCGTCGATAAAATGGGCTCCATATTTGGCGGGATGATCGAGTGATCGGGTGGTGAACCTAGCGATAGGCTACCTACGTATCCCGAATGGGAATCAAGCCGATCGTAGTTCGGGTCTTTGACCACGGAGATGATGGCGTTTTAGGTGCCTCGAACACGATGAGCGAGTTCTGATCGGTTCTTTGGAAAGAAACTTCTGCTTTGGGGATAAGAGATGACCATTTTCGGTCGATGGGTATCCGCTCTGCTGGGGATAGGAATGACCATTTTCGGTCTCTGCTGGGGATGATTGCGATTTATCGCTTTCCTAGTGATAGCGTCTTAGGTGCCTCGAACCTTGGAGATGGCGTTTTAGGTGCCTCGAACCTTGATGATGATGGCTTTTTAGGTGCCTCGGACCTTGATGATGATGGCGTTTTAGGTGCCTCGGACCTTGAAGATGGCGTTTTAGGTGCCTCGGACCTTGATGATGATGGCTTTTTAGGTGCCTCGAACCTTAATTTGAAAAGGCCTTTCGGTGGACTTCGTCTGCTGCCGAAGGAGAGGGTGACCGTTTTGGTCGAGGGGCTGGACCTAATGATAGGCTACCTACGTATCCCTAGTGGGAATCAAGCCCTTTCGTAGTTCGAGTACTACTCGAGATTCCGTTGGCTTTTGGGATTCCGTTAACTTTCTTTGGGGATTTCGTTAGCCTTTCTTTGAGGAAAATCGAGACGTATTCGTGCAGGAAATCGGTCTTACGTTTGGCTGCTTGGAAGATTTTGATGAAAGATACGGGATCTCGTTATCTTTCTCGGGAAGATCGGTCTTACGTTTTACTGCCGGAGATTGATTTTGATGAAAGATACGGGATTTCGTTATCTTTCTCGGGGCACTCGGTCTTACGTTTCTTGCTAGGGAGATTGATTTTTGATGAAAGATACGGGATCTCGTTATCTTTCTCAGGGAGATCGGTCTTACGTTTTACTGTCGGGAAGGATTTTGATGAAAGATACGGGATCTCGTTATCTTTCTCGGGGCACTCGGTCTTACGTTTTACTGCCGGGAAGGATTTTGATGAAAGATATGGGATCTTGTTATCTTTCTCGGGGCACTCGGTCTTACGTTTTACTGCCGGGAATGATTTTGATGAAAGATACGGGATCCGTTATCTTTCTCGGGGCACTCGGTCTTACGTTTGGCTAGAGATTGATTTTTGATGAAAGATACGGGATCTCGTTATCTTTCTCAGGGAGATCGGTCTTACATTTTACTGCCGGGAAGGATTTTGATGAAAGATACGGGATCTCGTTATCTTTCTCGGGGCACTCGGTCTTACGTTTTACTGTCGAGAATGATTTTGATGAAAGATACGGGATCCGTTATCTTTCTCGGGGCACTCGGTCTTACGTTTTACTGCCGGGAAGGATTTTGATTAAAGATACGGGATCTCGTTATCTTTCTCGGGGCACTCGGTCTTACGTTTGCTTAGGGAAGGATTTTCTTGACAAGGGGACTTTGGTTAACTTTGGTTAACTCTGTCAAGTTGGGAGGAATTGCGAGTTCCACGGAATTTTAAAGGGCAAAAGGGTCATTTTGACCCTTACGATCTGTCCGGCGGAGAGGGTTTGAAAACCAGGGGTATTAATGAGGGGCCAACGCCCTTCCTCTTCCCCATTCGGTTTTACGAAAATCAAGCGAGAGAGAGAAACCGAGAGAAGGAAGCCATTGTTGCTCAAAAAGCTTGAAAATTCCTCCGATTTCTTCGATTTTCGAGCAATGGAACACGGGGAAGGCGCTTTTCAAGGCCAAGGACGTGGCCCGGTCGCGGAGAGACGATTGGAGCTTGTCCGAATGAGGAGGCATTACACCCTTTCGCAATCGGTTGCGGAGGAGCATTACCCCGATGCTTGGCAACATTGGGCTTCGGATTCGAATCTCCGAACGGTATACTTTGAAACCCTTTGATCCCTTTGTTGATTTCTTGTTTGAAATTTGAATTTTGGGTGATTTTTGAATTTTTTTTTTTGAAAATTCGAATGATTGATGTTCTTGGCTTTGAATCTTGATTTGGATGCTTTGCATGTTGCAATGATTATGTGGGTATCCCAAAATATGCATTTTGCTTGGAGAAAGAATTGGCATTTTCGCCATTTTTTTTTGTATCCGAAAATTGCATGTGAAAATTCGAAAATTGTGAATTGTGACTTTGATTTTTTTTTTTTGAAATTTGAATATTGCATGTTGATGATGATTTTTTTTTTTTGAAATTGAATATTGATATTGATGAATGATGCAATGCATGCATTTTGTTTGGAAAGAATGGGCATTTTGCCAATATGAGATGTATGTATGTTTAGGATTTTTTTTTGAAAAGTGGGACGGATTTTTCCTCCCGTTGCATGTAAGATGGATGATATGCATGTATGCATTTTTTTTCTTTTTTAGAAAATGGGACGGAGTTTTATTTCCGTCGACTTCTTGTAGGATATGCATGTATGCATTGAAAATTGTTGAATGGGATTTGCTGAAAACTGTCTTTTCTGTGAGAAAAATGGGGCTATGTCTATTGCATGCCGTTATCTTTGCCGAAATTTTTTTTTTAATGCATGTGTATGCTCTTTTTTTGTGCAAATGCAAATGCAATTTTTTTGACATTTTCTCTCTCTTTTTTTTTTTTTTTTTTGCGGGGCGGAAACCGTTTTGTGACGGAGCGGTGAACAAAATGAAGACTCGAGGATCGGTGGAGTCCGTGGTTGACTTGTGGGATCGGCTTAGGATGTGGGCCGAGGAGCTTTGCCGTCAGAGACGGAGTTGTTGTTGAGACGGGGCTTTGGGAGTTCGTTGAGTGCTTGAGGGGGCTGGTCAAGTTCCCTAAGAGCAAGGGCACGATGTTTGCTTTGGCGCGGCATTGGTGGGACGCGACCCACACCTTTCACTTCTTACGGGCGAGGCTACGGTTACGCCCTCCGACTATCTTTGCGATCACGGGTTTGTCCTTTAATGGGACGCGGCATTGAGTGGCGGGATGGCTACGGCGATGCGGATCTATAGGCTCTTACAGGATTTTCCCCTATTCCCAAAAGGGGATGGGGATGGAGTATGCCGTGGTCTACGGTAAGATTGTGGAGACCATCGTGAGTTACGAGGTGGGGAGGAGAGGATAGGCGCCGATCGGATTGCCGGGGGCCTTCTTGTGGTTTGCCTTTTCGAGCACGCTCTTTGGACATCTTTGAGGGACGGCGGTCTTTGCCTTGTTGAGGTCCTTGGAGGACATGGAGACGGTCGGAGATGTCTCGTGGGGAGAGGCCGGGTGGCGAGCTTTACTTTGCTCTCGATAGAGTACGGCGGAAGAGGCTGTGAGCTCCTTGTCTTGCTTTGAGTTTGCCACTGGAGGTATAAGCTCTCTTTTTGCTTTCCCTCTTTTTTTTTGAGCACACACTTTTCTTTTGCCTTTGGATTGATTGGATTTTTACCTTTCGCGGTATGGGCGTTGGAGTTTTCCACGTCACGATGTGGCGGCGGCGGCGGAGTACGTCGGGCGTATCCGGCCATGCGGTCTTGGTCCAAGCATGCCGGGAGAAGATAAGCTCCGGGGCGTACGACTCTCGGGTACGCGGATTGCCTTCCTTTGACGGAGGCCGAGACGGATGAGGGATGATATTCTTCCCACAGGATCGCTTCGAGTGGCGCGGTGAAGGCGCGCGAGATTTGGGCTGTGCGGCGGAGGATTACGAGAGGTCGACTGCGATGCCTATTATGCAGGAGAGAGGGTGACGCGCCGGCATGGCGTGAACTCGCCTTTGAGGACACCGGTGGAGCCTCCCGCCGATATGATGCACCGAGTGATCGGTCAGTGACTGGGATGATTCTGAGGCCGGCCGGCACTTCTCGGATTTCGTGGCGATTGAGCCGTATGCGACATTCGTCTTGAGGAGGCGAGGATGCCTCGGGTTACGGATAGAGAGGGCTTGGGATCCGCGGTACCCTCGGACGGATTTTCATATATCCGAGGATGGGGTCCGATTGAGGTGCGAGATCCCTCGGCTGAGCGGCTTCCACGAGCTTTCCGGCCTCGTCAGGAGTATGAAGGTATGGCTTTTACGCTTACGCCTCTTCCTTTCTTTCTTTTGTTTCATCATCTTTAGCATCACTTCCTTTTTGGCGCTTTTGCTTTTGTGCGGTTTTCGGAGGTGGTCGTCGAGAAGGCGACGAAGCAAGTGATCGGAGGCAAGAGATTCATCGGGAGGATGGTCGCTTGCGGGGCTCCTCGAGCTAGAGCGAGGCGACCACGGCCGGCGCACATCGGACGGGAGGCTTCCCCTATTCGCTCGAGACTTCTTGAGAGACTCCTCTGTCTCCTCTCCTTGATCCCAGCGCGGTGCGCCTTCGGATCACGTCATTCTCGGGGATCCACACGGGCGGGGACACGTATGGCGGCATGGTGGGTCGTCTTCGTACGTCCGGGAGTCCGACGCCTTCACCTTCGGATACGATTTTTCGCGAGATCTCGGCTTGCCCTATCGGAGCGTGCCGGTTGGTCTGACGAGCCTCTTTACGGGAGACGAGGACGATTACGAGCCCGAGATTTTCGGGGCTCTGAGGAGAGCGGGCCCGAGTCGCAAGAGGGCGAGGCGGACATCGGGCGTTAGAGACTCCGATTGATTTTTTTTTTTGAGATTTGAGATTGAGATTGAGATTTGTACAGCTTATGCACATTTTTTTTTCTTCTTCTTTTTTTTTTGGGATGTAATAATTTAGGATTTTATTGATGTTTGTTTGTTTTTTTTTTTTTTTGCACACTCTTTTTTTTTTTTGGAATGTAATAATTTAGGATTTTATTTTATGAATGCAATGCGGTATGAATGCGGTGTTGCATGAGCCTTGGTTTTTTTTTGGCAAGGGTGTTAGTGTTTGGTATATGGGTGGTTTGGGGAGGTTTTGCACGGGTTTCGAGCAACGGGACGGAATATTCCTCTTTTGGTGTAGCGGCTTGGGTATTTGCAGATTTTACGATGGAAAGCAATCATGTCCGCGCGGATGGGGGTGCATCGACATTGTCCTTTAATTTTGCTTCGTCTGGTCTCACTTTATTTCAAATTCAAATATCCTCTTCAACCTCCGATCCAAACGGCCATTTTCGGGAGAAAGAGAGAAAAACCATGGAAAACTTTAGAAAAGCTCCATCAAAATTGTCCCAAGAATCCCAAATGTCATTCTTCAACAAGTTCAAGGATTGGTCGGGAGATCATGCATGAGAGGAGGTCCTTCTTTGAAGAAAGGTACAAGGTGAAGTGCTTATGGTCTCTCGAGGAATTGATTCCGGACTATGAGCTTTTGAGGGCTTCTTCCTCATTTTGGGACACTAGAAGGCATGTCTTTTGCCTTTCCTTCAACGAGATTGTTCCGGCGTCGAAGAATTTCGGGCCTTGCTTGGAGGTCGGAGGTGGAAGAGATAGCGGTTCCTTTGCCGGAGGGGCTTCTTTTGTTGACGGTGTGCGTCCTCCTTCATCTTTCCCCGGAGGAAGCGCAAGGTATGATCCGCGGTCCGATCATTTCGATATTTCCGGTCTTCCCGATAGGTTTAGGGGCCTAGGCTTGGTGGATGATGCCTATTGGGATGCCTTTGCACTTTGTATGTTTGGCACCACTGTTCATGGTCTATTCCTTTGGGATTTGCCATCGATCTTTGCTAGATGTTGTCGTTCGGCTGTCGCACAGGCGAGAGATGTCGTTCCTTTGATTACGGGAGAGACTTTTCATGCTCTTGATAGGCGCTACCGGAAGACGGTATATGCGCGAGGGCGGCCCGTTCCTCTTGACCACATGGGCGATGGAGCGTTTGGGGGTTCTTCGGGAAACTCCCGACATGATCGAAGCCTTGGACATTTGCCGGGAGGGGGTTGATGTGGATTTCGATGATCGGGGCTCGTGGGAGCGTTGGATGGCTGGTCTCCGGACGAGAGGATATCGAGATGGTCGAGTGCCTTGTTGGCGGGTGGAGACTCGCGAGTGCTTCGAGGATGGGTCTCATGTGGTCATGCTTAGGGGCTTTCTCGGTCCGGCTTCTATATTCCGGCTTTAGTTACGAGACAGTTTGGCACTTGGAGCGAGGTTCCTTTGGAGGGACTTTGATGATATAGCCACCGGGGTGGTGGCTCCTGCTTCTATGGATGATCCCTCGGTGTTTCCATTTCTTTCCCGAGCATGGAGGTATGATGCCTTTCCTCCTCGGGTTATTCTCGAGCGTCAGGACCGGTGTTCTTGACCACTTGGTACTGGATTGGTATGAGAGGCATGCAGGAGAGACTCGGGTGGCTATTTTGAGACGGCGTGAGGCCATTGTGGGTGCGGAGGACTGGCTGTTTACGAGAGGAGGAGGGCGGCGAGGGCCAACCCTCATGATAGGAGCGGAGACGGCGCGGCCGACTATGAGGCTTACGTCGAGACGGGAGAGGAGGGCTCCTATGCTACCGGCTAGGCTACGGGAGATGAGAGATGACGCTAGGGCTACTAAGGCCACTGACGGAGGCTGGTTTGATAGATCCTGTTCCTATACGAGCTTGGTAGGAGGAAGATTGACATTTTCCGGTTCGAAAAAGAAGACTCGAAGGGGAAGAAGAGGGGAGAGGCCGATACGAGTGGCTTGGAGTGACTACGAGGTTTCGGTATCCCTTTCTTGTCATAGCGAGACACATTAGTTTGATTATGTATCTTAGTTTCTTTTAGCGAGGTTGCCGGTTGTAGGAATGAATCGGGCTTAGACTCATCAAAGAGCTTTTAACTTGTAATGAATATTTGAATTGCTTTAGAGTTTTTCGAGACGCTTTCATGGTACGATCAATTGTATTGATGCCAAAGTATGGCTTTTATTTGTGTTTTAGACCGAACCGTTTCCATTTGCCTACGTTCCCCTCATTTTGAGGAGCTCGGGTCTTCGTAGTTCAACGATTTTTTTTTTTTTTTTTTTTTTTTTTGTTTTTTTTTTGTTTTTTTTTTTTTTTTGTTTTGTTTTTTTTTTGTTGTTTTCTTTTTTTTTGTTGTTTTTTTTGTTGTTTTTTTTTTTGGTGCAACCCTGTTTTTTACCTAGGCCGCCCTTTTCGGGTTTTCAACCTAGTTGGGTATTACTCTTTTAGCACTCTTTTTTTTTTACGCGTAGTATCTGCGCAGCTTGTCACCATTTATTGAGTGTACAAAGGGATTCCCGTCGAGGTGCAAGTTGCATGGCTCCTCAGGAGAAGATCTTACGGGACGACATATGGCCCGACCCATACGAGGCTCCCATTTGCCGAGGGGTTGATACGGGTTTGGGGGCTTTTCTTTCAAAACGAGATCACCTTCTCGGATCTCCCGATGCTTTACTTTCTTGTCGAAGGCTCTGGCCATTCTTCCTTGGTAGGCTCGGATGTGTTCCATGGCCTTCGGTCGGCGTTCATCTAGTAGGGCCAATTCGTCATGGCGACTGCGGAGCCATTCGACCTCGTTGATACGGCTTTCCGGCGGTATACGGAGCGAGGGATCTCTAGCTCGATTGGGAGTACGGCTTCCATTCCGTATGTGAGGAGCAAACGGTGTTTCCCCGGTTGCCGTTCGGCCCGATGTTACGTAGCCCGAGTGCCGGGTGTAACTTCTCGGGCCAATCTACGCCTTGGACGGCCATTTTCCGGATGATATTTTCGAGTCTTGTTTCTTTGCCTCGGCGGCTCCGTTGGTTTGGGGCTGTAAGGAGATGACTTGTGACGGGTTATTCGGAATTACGCGGCGGTTTTCACATTCCCCTTCGAAGTGGGATCCATTATACGAAATGATTTCGGTGGCAACCCGTATCTGCATATGATGTTCTCTTTGATGAAGAGGGCTACTTTCCTTGAGTTGAGGATTTTGTAGGACTTTGCGAGCATCCTTTCCAATTCCTTCGAAGAAATCACCAATCTGCGTCTCTTTAGGCTCTTCCGCGGTTCCCAAATTCACACTCGTCAAAATCTCTTCGGCGGCTTGGGCTCGATTTTCCTCTTTCAGGACAACTTTGCTTAAAGATTTTTTTGTTGTTTGATTTTTTTTTGTTTAATGTATGCCTTCTTTATCTAATGAATTATTATTAAGTGTTTTTTTTAATTCGTCATTAGTTAAAGTGGCAATCAAGGATACTCGAGAAAGGTTCGTCATTTCATTGAAAACGAAAAGGAATACGGCGCTTGCTACGGACTCGTAGTCTTCGGGCGTAAGGCCGTCGGACGACCCTAGAGACTCGATCTTAACAAAGAGAGGCTGGGAGGACTTGTCCTAGATTGACACAAAGGGACGGGGGACCAATCCAAGCTTGGTGATCATTTCCTCCTTGGTCGCGGACGGGCTGAGAGGTTTTCCCAATTCTTTAGCGGCATCGGCTGTTGGTGGCCTCATGACTCGGGAAGCTGTCTTTGTTTTGTTTTCCTTTCTCAATTCATTGCTATCATCTCTTGGACCGAGCCGAGATCAATCGGGTCGGCACTGGACTTCTTCTTCGAACAATTCTTTGCATAATCGGACCATCCCAATCATACGAGGAAATTCCGTGGCCTTAGCTTTTAGCCTTTGTCGGTTCGAATTCGGGTTTCGGATCTTCTGGGCGGTAGGAATAGTGGTTGTGAGCTTCTCGGCTGTTCCACCGGAGTCGAGCACGCCTACGAAGGTATACTCGCTCTTCATGGTAGTGGTAGCCCCGGGTATCTTGGGTAGGTCCGGGAACATTCTACGGACCGGGTTAGCCTTGGTTCCTCTAAACTTGTTGAGGCTATCCTGTAGCTTTAGCCATCTGCCGTAGGAGTGGGCTCTGTGATGTTTCCTGGTTGTGTGGGACCCTTTACAAAGTAGTCGGCCAAATTAGGGTGAAGAGAGAGATTTAGGGTTGTCGGCCAGGGACCTTTCTGTGGCGGCTTCAAATCTTTTTCCTTTTGCGGTGTCAGCTGAGGAGGCCTCATATCCCGGGCCGTGGCGAGTATTACGTCCTTTCACCTCGATGAGTTTGTGAGTTCCTTGTTGGTGCTTCCCAGGACCGAGGCCGGGTAGATAGCTCATCTTTCTCATCATTTTCAAGACCGGTGGGATCTTATCCGAGTGATTGTCAAATCTATGTTGCACACTTGGGCCTTGGGAGGCTCGGCCAGTGAAGCTTGTTAGCATGAGACCTTCCTCGTCATGTTTGATTTCGAGAATAGGTATTCCGCCGTATCTGTGCCCTCCAAAGTGACTAAATCCCCATAAATGGTTGTCGAGATCCCCATTTGAGGCGAATTTCACACCTTGGTGGAGGCTTGAGGCGACCCCTTGACTTGATGGTGCAGCGAGGTCTTCCCGATAAGGCATTAAAAGTAATCGGGATGTCGATAACTGGAATTCCACGGTATCAATTTACATCCAAACCGAGAGGTCCAAAGTAGCAACTCAGGAATTTGCTCGAGATGTTGAGTCGTAAGCTTTGGTTGTGAGGGAGGAAGGCTTCAAGTACGTAGTCTTGATATCAAGCAAGCTCATGATCTTTGCGGAAGAATGTTCATTCCGGACCCATTATCAACCAGGACCCGAGGAGGCGTCGTTCATCCAGTGGGTTGTGATGAAGAGAGGCTCGTTATGATCGGCCCCAAATTGAGGGAGGTCGAGATACGTGAAAGTGATTATATTCCCGTAATGGATGTTTCCAATTAGTTGTACCACATCATCGGGAGTAGCATCAATAGGCACGAAGTGCGAGCCGGGCTTTCTTCCGGCTTCGGCTTATGGGGATAGGACGAAGTGAGTAGAGACCGAGAGGGAAATGTTGGCTGTGTTTGCTTCAAGCGGGTGAGCACGGGATCCTCTTTCTCGGGATGGAGTTTATTTGTCTTAGCGTAGGGCGGCGATCTTCTTTCGGTGCTTGATGCGTGGCCTTCTTATACGCCTTGGGATTTCCTTGGAAAATTTGCCGGATCGGGTCAACAGATTAACTTCCTCATCGATCGTCTCTTGGTGGATTTCTTCAATCTTTGCTAAGGTCGAGGGGAGCCCTTTTGGCTATTGGCCATTGGTTACGACGGAGTCTAGTGACAGTGAGGGGCTATCTTGGCTCCTTCTGGGCGGCCCTTATAAGCGCTTCCCAAGTCACGAGCTTTTGGGTTTGGGGTTGTGTTGTTGCCCCTTGTATGGCCCACAGAGCTAGGGCGTCCTCAGATTCGTTCTCATAGCCGGCCTTGCTCATAGTTATCATGCAACAAGAGTCGCTATTGTCGGGACTCGGCGGCTTTTCGATCTCATCCCCAGTATAGTGCGGCCATTACGATTCCCTTTACGTAATACTCGAGTTGGAGATGATTATAGCGTTACGTGTGGGAGCGCATCCGGTATCATGCCGGTTTCTAGGACTTCTACGAAAGGCGACATACATTCGGGGAAGGTGACCTCTTCTTGGGTAACCACGACAAGGAGTGTTACTTTGTTACGGGGTGGATTTGATCTAACCATGGTTATTTTCTCATTTGGGCGGATGGGAGTTAATTTTCCTCTTTCGATCGAGATCTTCGACTATCGGCTGGATCGGACACACGAAAACCCTTTCCCCAAAGCATGGTAGGCGGTGTTGAATTCTAAGACATCCACGTGCTCGAGATCCATGAAACTTCATGGCCTTCATGTCCTCGGTCTCATATTCGTCTTAGAAGTTTCTTCGTCGTCGCTTCTTGATAACCGGCCATTGTGCACAGCTCCCGTGGGCTCATTTACGGCATGATTGTTCCAGTTGTTTCCGGATGCGGGGCCTCGGTTGACTCTTCACTCTCGTCATCATCATCATCATCGCTGTCATCGGAATCTTCTTCCCATACTACGGGATTTCGGGTGAGAGGAACAGCCGTCAAACCCGTTGGGGGAATATGGGTGCGTGCGGCGCAAAATTGTCATATGTTCCCATTCCGGAAGTGGCAATTGTGACTCGGCTTCTCCTCCCGAAATTGCGGGGGAAGAGTGAGAGGGTGGCACGTATTTGACACCGGGTAGAATGTAGAAGGGTTCTTCCTCCTACGATTCTTCGGTTTCCTGCCTTCGGGGTCGTATTTGACTTCTCCAATAGCCGGTTTGTGGAAGTGTACTAGCTCCGAGATGCTCTTCGGCCTCTTTCTTTGATAAGCCCGATACGAGCGCTCGCGGAAGCTTTCTTGTTCGATTCTTCTTGATTGTTCCAACCATCTTGTGTAAATGGTCCTCTCATATTTTGGCCGGAACAGCCCCGGCTCTTCGGTATTGGCCTTCCCTTTTATCCGAGAAATAGCGGGCCTCGTATTCTTGCAAGGAGTCTACGACATGAGACCAAGATGGGTTGATTCGTTCGATATCCTCAAGGGTGAGGGAATCCGAAGTCGGGATCCTCGACGAGGTTGGCCACGGGTATTTGGGGACCTTCATCGGCATCTTCTGGGCATGCGAAGATTCTCCGCATTCAATCATATTCACACGATTATGGTTCCTTGGCGGCGGATTTTTGACGGTGTTAGGCCCTTCGGGGCCTTCCAACTTTCCTTGCTCTATTAGCCCACTGGATTGCCTTTTTTGAGTAAAGCGGTTATCGGATCGGATGTCAGTGAGCTTGATGAAAAGCACAATACTTTGTAGTATCCACGGGAGCATTCGGATTCTGGGTTGGAAATTCTCCAAAGGTCGCGGCAAGCCTTCTTTCACCGATCCCCTAAAGATGTCGTTCGGGGGCATTCCAAAGTTTTCGAGATTTATGACCCGTGAGTGCAGGCTCATTTGTTTTACGGGAGCAAAAGGAGTTGTGTTATTACATTCTGTCCCGCATAGTTAATCATTTCTTTGCCTTTGGCGGGAGCGAGGCGATGTTTGCGGGAGGAGCCCGATATACGTAGGCGAGTGCGGCGGCCGGTTCTTGATTGTAGGCCTTTTCAAACTTAGGCTGCAGTTAACCATGGCCCGTAAGTCGAGTATGGGAAGTGACCGAGGAGGCTCTCGAGATGTGGTTTCAAGCATGGTTGGAAGATGTCCGGTTGTTCCTCTTCGGAAGGAGGGATGGCCATTTCAGCGAGTTTCGGATTCCACCGCTTGTAAAAGTCCCCAACATTCTCATCGGGGCCATTTGCCTTTGTTGTTTGTAGGTCAACCCTATTTGTTTCCCATTCCAAGTTGGCCTTATATTTCTCTGTGAAGGCATTGGTAATCTGGTCCCATGTGGCCACGGCTTCGGGTTTCAAACGGAAGAACCACTTTAAGGCCTTTGGACTTCAAGGATAGGCGAAATAGTCGGCCAAGCTGGCGATTGGTACATCCTTTGGCTTTCATCGCCAAGGTATATGTGTCCAAATGGGTTTTCGGGCATGCGGTCCCATCAAAGAGATCCAGATTAGGCATCACGAATTTGTGGGGCGGAGGAACAATGGAGTCGGGTGCAGTAGGCGGAAGGCGGGCTTCTTGGCGATCGGTTCGGCGATACGCGCTTTCATTTCCTTGTGTTGTTCCATGAACCGGGCCGGATGAGGGTCTTGTGGCGGAACCATGGCATTCAAGCTAGTGGGTGAGCTAGAGAGAGGAGCTACCCTTTGGAGCGGGCGGGTGGAGGGAACGGCCGATCCGGGGACGTAGGTGAAAACGTCTGAAATTTGAGTTACCTTGGGGAGCATGAGTAGGAGCACGAGCAAAAGGATAGAACCTTGCGGCTTCTTTGTTGATTTTCAAGCGGCAAAGTAGGTGGAGGCAGCCCCGATGTGGCCGGATAACTTGGATTTCAGTGGGGCCCGTAAGTAGGCTTGAGTGCGAGGCTGCTTGTCCGGATTGTTGAATTGCATGGTACTGTGGTGAAGGTGTGTAACCGGGGGTGCTGCGGTCTGGTGATTCGGATGACACGGGATGGAGGCTTGGTAACCCATAGAAGTACGAGTGAGGAATGGATTTGTGTGAGGAGCGGTGAACTAGTGCTGTTACGAGGAGGGCTCTGGCGTGGCCCCGAGAACCAAGTTGTGGCGGCATTCGAGCTGTAGGCATTCTTTGTGAAGGTCGGATTGATCGGTTCCGAGCGAGGCGGGATCCCGATTAGGCTGTGGCATTCGAGATAGCCCCAACCATGAGAAGACATTCCGTGCGATTTTGCCCCAGCGATTTGTGCCGTCGAGTGCGTGGATCCGGTGGTGCGTGGTTGGGGAGGTGGTGACCCGAAAATCGAGGAGCATGGGTTACGGTAGTGGCACCATAGGAGGTGGGTGGCGGCATCTGGTGTAATCGGGCGGCGAGAGTGGGGTTGGCATCCTCGTCTTCTTCCACGGTGAAGGTGCCATACGGATTGAGGCGGCGGCCGGACCGTGACTCTTAATAGCCTCCCGTAAAATTTGTTTAGGCGTGCTTCTGTCGTAACCTCATACGTTACGCTAGCGATTCCCTTTGTTGCTCTGTACGAGGGTCCGGGAGGCGGAGTGACGTTATCCCCATCATTACCGGGCGTGCGAGACATTACGAAACCCGGAGTCGGAACAAACGGTGAAGGCGACGATGCGCTTGACTCTTCCCAGTGATCAAACGGTGACCGGTGCCGAAACCAAGCTTTGTGCGGAGGCTGGGGGAAAGGACACGAAGGTTCGAGATGTGCAGGAATGGAAGGAGGGTAGGTGTTTGGGCTTTTGGCTCATGCAACATGCGATTATTTGTTCACGTTTACTTAAAACATGTTTTATTAACCTAATCGGTTGGAAAAGATTGCTCTTCTTTTTCGCAAACTACTGCGGATCTGGATCGGTGGGCCCCGTCACTACGTCTATAAGCCCCTCGTATTCCACACGTATTTCGACCTCCCGGGGTGGACGGCCCGGGCGAGGGTCCTATAGGGCAAGCGGGTCCCACCGACCGAAAGAAAAACGATCCTAAAAGTGCGGCGGGTAATCGAGTCTTAACGAGCATTCGATGTAAATTACGGACAAAGGCGACGTCAAAAGTCAAGATCATGTCGGGGCTCGACGAAAAGTCGGCATGATTTGGGCCCGATAAATGTCCACGATTGATCTTGATTTGTTGTCAATTAGGCCGTAATTAGGCATGGAATAATCATTAATCCTTGATGACTCGGTGTCAATCTTTGGGAGTCGGTGTATAATTTGTGCCGATCGAGCCGAAGTCAAGGCGCCGGTCAATATCTTGGTCAAAGTCTGCGGCGGAAAACCGGCGAGAACTTCGGCGATTAGGGACCCCGAAAGATATTGAGTCGGTATGCCGACAAAGGCTTGAAAGGAAAGGTCTATACACGAGACGGGGCATGACACGGACCGGACTAAAAACCAACCGGGTCTCGGACAAAGTGTGTCACGGACAAGTGCGTAGTCGACACGAGGCTCCATGGGATGTTTGGGTAGTCACATTGCTCATCCGAGAGGCGTAATAAGACCAAACGGACCGCGACAAGGATTTCCCGGGTTAGGGACGTAGTGTGCAGTGTACGGTCACGTGCGCGTAGTGTGCAAGCAGTCTATATTCTTTTTCTGAGTAAAATAGAGATTTTTTTTTATGTGTCTTAAAAATATGATGCATGATTTTTTTTTTGAAAATTTTCTTTTTTTTTTTGAAATTTTTTTTTTTGAAATTTAATGAGCACATAAGCATGTAAGCACGAAAATTCCGACAGTTAGGGACATTATTCCGTCGAGTCAAAATTTTGACTTTCTCCGAGGCGGCCAAAACAACACGAAAACTGTGCAAAAATCAACACACACACAAAAATGATTTTCGAAGCCGGGACGGAAGCTTGACCCTCAAAAGCTTTTTTTTTTTGGAAAACGGTGATACCGGTACGTGGGATTGTTAGACCACAATTTATCCCCGACTCGTGTTAGGAGGCGATAACGGGAAGTTTAATGGTTTCCACCAATATACCAAATATCATTTTTTAGAAAAAGCTTAGTCCCAGTAGTCGCCCTTTGTGATGATGTGTATCCGAAAATTTTCCCATTTTTATTTGAAAAAATCAACGAAACGGAGTCGCCACGCCATTTTAATTTTGAGGGCCAAAACTTTGAAAAAAAGCCCGAGATCAGAGATTTAGGTTCGGAGGTCATGTTACACGCCGGGAAGGACGTTAGTGTGCACCCGGAATGCCTCGTAAAACGAGTCTTCCAAGCTGAAAATCATTTTGTGTGTGTGTGTGTGTGTGTGTTTTGGCCAAAATACTTTGAAACTCAGAAAAGTAAAAATTGGGATATCTTTTTAAGACTTTAAACTGATCCCATGAATTTTTGGAAGATTTTTGGATTGAGATTTGGTACTCAAAAGACCTTTTGAAGTTGAGAGCCATTTCTGCCAGAATGAAAAAGGCAGTGGACCTTTGATTTTGAAATGGATTCAAGGGTCTTAAAACTTCATAATCTGGATAAACTCAGAGAATGAAAGTTGTTCTAGACACCTTAAATAAGATTTGTGCGAAGGAATTTTCCATTTTGGAGAAGATTTGAGGGTCAAAACCTTCTGGAAACCTCAGATATGAGATCTGGATTCCCAGAAGCTGATGAACTAGCCTCTGAAAGAAAATTTGAAAAGAGGAGTTTTACTCACCCAAAAAATAAAGTAAAAATATGTATGGAAAGATCTGGATGTTGGCTACAAAAAGTGTTTTGTAGTCAACACCAAATTCCACATTTATCTGTGCCCAAAAATTAGACCATGGACTGAGGTCTGGGAAAATTGCTACTGGACAGCAACTTCCCAAGAGAGAAAATATGATTTTAAGGGGGGTTTTGCATCCATGCTTGTCCCCATTTCCCTAGGTTTTGGTTAGTGATCACTTGACATTTTAGTGGTGAATCAACTATACCAAACCATCCTTGGGGTACATTAGGACTAAGCATTTCATTTGCTTGGGAAGGGGATTTTTATCCTTTGAAAATGAGATTTTATGCTTGAAAATGGTTTTAGGGTTTTGAAAATGAGTTTTCTTTGCAAGAAAGTAAGAGAACTTGAAAATAATTTTGATCTTTGTAGAAGATCATCCATGGAAGATGGTCTTCCATGGTGATCTTCTTAGATCTAAAGCAAGAAGATGAAAGAACTACATTTTGTAGTTTGCAAATGCATGCATGGTTGGAGTGTAGGGTAAGGAGAAGGAGGGTTTACCAATCTTCCTTGTGTTCTTGAGTTTTTGGCTTGAGTGTATGAGTGTTTAAGGCTTGAAGTATGAGAGTGAGTGGATGAGTGTGAGTTGGGAAAGATTGGAGAGAAAATGGTGACAATTCTTGAAGAATTCTCACTGTTTTCTCTCTATATTTCGCCGGAGGTTCGGTGCAATTGGTGTTGTTCCTCCTTATTTTTGTATTTGGAGGGCTCAATTTATAGCCCTCCTGAAAATGCAAAGATGTCCGCGCGGATAGGATCCTTCGCGTGCACTGTTCATTAAATGCAGCTTCAGCTTTGGACAAGAGGAATATTTCTTTTTGAAATTTCAAATTAACAGCCAGTTTATTGTTCCCAGCCATTTCTATTTGTGGTTTTATTCCTTTTGTTTACTTTTTGAGATTCTTTTTGAGGTTTAACCTTAAATAACAATGCCCATTTTACCCTCACTTTGTTAGAAAAGTTAGGATTGTTAGGAATTGTTAGAAATGTTATAACTTTCGTTAATTTTCTAACGAAAATTCTAACAAGCTCAAATTGGAGCACTTACAACGGCGCGCACCCACGGAGACTGTTTAGCTCTCGCAAGAAAAGCCCTCATGGAACTAGCCGCTCAAGAGAACCGTCTCTGGGACGAAAACCAAGCTCAAAATACCCACAGGGACCAAGCCCTTAAAGTGTCACAAGCAGCTTCAGACAGAAAGCTAGAGGCCACTCTAGACCAGTTCGACCTCAAGGGTTTTGCTCACGGAAACTTCCTGGACTACCATCTTTTCTCATCCAACCCCCTTCGTCCAGTGAGGGCGGTCAACGGTACCGACGACCTAGGATATGGAATGGCACAGTAGAATGAGTACCAACGCTTATCTCCCCGAGAAAAGCAAGTTCTCCATGAAAGCGACAACGAAGACGATGAAACCATTCTCTTCCAAGCCAGACATAAAGTCAACAAAACCGGAATCCCAAGGGTCCTGGGAGGATGGGGACGGATCATTTCTGCTCTCAAACCAAAAGGCCAACTGAGGGAGGAAGGTCTATTAAAAAACAAGAGAAAGATGGAAATACATCTCCAACAACTGCTCAAGGAGATTCCACAGATTGCGGCATTCATTTACAGAAACGATCAACTGGGACAGCAACAAGTTACATGGGCAGATGTTCGGGAAGCCGTGTACTCACCTTCCGACATACCCGCCACTCAGATAAAGCAGAAGGGAAAGCTCTCCCCGATGGAGGTTTACCTAGACTGCCGCATTCAGTTCAAATAAACACTGGTTATTCTCACGTGGGAAGAAACGCAGGCGCTAACTCTCGACGCAGGCTCTGCTGCAAGAAAGTTGATCTGGGCCAAGAGTGGAGGAAAATTAGCAAACCATGAATATCGCCAAACCCAACTCCAGAATGCCCTGAGCATGCTCAACAAGAAGGAAAGGAGCGCGGTATACCGTGAAGAGATCAAGGAGACAGTTCACATGAACCAGGAACTCTCCAACCTCCCCAGAGGGTCAGTAACGCACAATTCAGTTATGGCAACCACTGTTGCGTACTGACGTTCGAACAGTTGCAGTAATCCATAAACTATCTCCCCACGGAGGCACCCGAGCCAGTATCCTGGGACAGAATTCGGAAAGCTGCCGAAGCTCCCGGGAACACATCTACAGTCAACGAATTGAGGGAAGACATATGGCCCTAAGCTACGAGGAATCCTCCTCTGACTATAGCTCAGCTCAGAGTGACCTGTTCAGAAGGGACCAAGCCTGATGTCAACGTTCTAATCCGATCGGGTCAAATCCATGCATTACCACCTAAGGCCACTAAAAAGCCGACGGAGCTAGAACCGTAACCCGGCCTGCCCGATGACACAAGTTCCCTGAAAGAGGACCCTATCCTCACTCAGCTCAAGCAGACCCAGGCGAACATTTCCCTTTGGTCCCTGCTCACATCTTCGTATCCTCACAAGCTCAAGCTAGAGGAAAGTCTGGCCCGAACCATGGTCCCCGTGGACGCAACCCCAGACGAAGTCATCCAGATGATCGGCAACATCCACTACGGCAACATTATCACCTTCACAGATTTGGACCTTCCAAAATTTGGGGCTGATCACAATGAGCCACTCTACATCACGATCCCTGACGAGCGTCGCCTTCCACGCGTGTTGGTAGACGGAGGTTCCGGAATGAATGTCTTGCCCGCCAAGATGATGGACCTGCTTGACATCAAGCCCACAGATCTGAAGCCTTCAGTCCACACTGTCAAGGCCTATGACTCCACTTCCCGTACAGTTCTCGGGGTTGCTACTCTAAACATCTGGTTCGGCAAGCGGATGATCCCCACCGAATTCCAAGTATTGGACATTCCAATCACTTTCACAGCCATCCTGGGGCGACCCTGGCTGCATCAAATCAATGGCGTGGCATCCACCCTTCACCAGTGCATCAAGTTCATGCAAGGCAACGAGCTAACCACAGTCTACGGCGACAGCGTCACCACCGAGGGGACCAGCACCAACGACATTCCAGTGTTAGAAATCAAGCATGATGACGACATGGCATTAACTGGATTCACTTTGGAAACCTCCAAGATCCAAATATGCAACGTGGACCTTCCACTGTTTCAAGACAAAATCCCTCCCGCCATGAAGATGATGAAACTCATGAACTTCATCCCAGGACTGGGGCTCGGCAAAAGGTTACAAGGCCAACACCAAGTCATCGAAGTCAAGGACCACACTACAGTCCAGGGGCTCGGTTATGTGCCAACACCAGCTGACATCAGGGAAAACAAAAGGCTCGCCCGCACCAAGGCAGCAGCCCGCAAAAGGGGAACCTCCAACGGCACACCCAACCTCCAACCTTACAGTTTTGACCTCTCTCATTATTTCACTAAGGGAACCGACAACAGAACTGAGGGGACCGACAAGGGAACCGGCAGCAGAACTGAAGGGACCGACAAGGGAACGGACAGCAGAACTGAGGGGACCGACAGTGGAACTGATGAAGATGAGAAAGAAGCAGGGATAGCCAGCACAGAGACTACATAAAGGATGGAAAAGCTAGCACGGGACCTCAAGTGTTTCAGAGGACTCAAGGCTAATCCGATAAGGGGAACGTTCCTCGACATCACAACTCTACCTGGACCAATTGCCACCACAGTCCAGCACCAGTACACATTCAAGGGTATCCCAAACATAGAAGAGCAACTCGAGACACTCTTCATGGGAAACAGACTGTTCGGGTCAGCCGCCGAGGCCACATTCGAGACACTAACTCCAAAGCAGAAGGAACCAGAATTCATAGAAGACGCTCTAAGTTAGGCATGGGCATCCGGTTCCCGGTTTCGGTTCCGGTTCCGAACCGCCGGTTCCGGTTCCGGGGAAGGGGGGAACCGAGACGGAACCGCCTAAATCCGGTTCCCGGTTCCGGTTCCTTGATGCCGGTTCCGGTTCCGATTCCACGGTTTCCCGGTTCCGTTTTTGGCTTTTTTTTTTTTTGAAAACTGTCCAGGTGGGCGACCGCCCATATCCAAATTCAAGCAATGTTCAAACTCTCTGCACACATGGGCGACCGCCCAAGAGAGAGGTGGGCGACCGCCCATATCCAATTTTCAGCAACCCCAAAGTTTGGTCAGTGCACTTTGGTCACTTCCTTTTCCTTTTCTTCTCTTTTAAGCCATCAAAACTGTTAAGATTCTAACAAATTTGGATGAAGATGAATAATAAACAAATTATTTTAACATATTTTATAAAAGAAAAAGGGACGGTACCCTTAAATTTTATTAATAATTGTTAAAATGTTACAATGAGGGGGACAATCAACCTTGCCCTTTTATAAGTAAGGGAGGACATAAGGAGCCTTAACCTCGTTCTTAGTATTTTACAATATTTATCTAAATTATAACAATCTAATCTAAACAAAAAAAACCTAATATATAAAATAAAACAAAGCAACAAATTAAATTATACAAATTAAACTATATAAATTACATCAACTTACATTTGGGCCATTGAGATTGTGTCATTGTTCTCGTCACTTCCCGATGTTGAATCAAAGAAATCTTCATCGGATGAGGAAAACTTTGGCTCTTGATCTCTTTTCTACGCTTTGACCCAATCATTCAACAAATTTTGATTTTCTAAATTTTCAACAGTTAAATTTGCACGTTGCGGATCCGCAATATTTCCACCAATGCTAAAAGCGTGCTCAACCGAAACCGTTGATGCGGGAGAAGCAAATATTTCTCTTGCTATCCTAGAAACAATAGGATAAGAACTCGCCCTCTTGGCCCACCAATGTAAAATGCAAAATTCAACCTCATCATCATATTCAAATTCCGTGTTCAAATATTTTTCAAATTCCGCATTAGAACCGCTTCCTCTAGAGCGCTTTATATTTCCATAAAAAGAAGTCAAAAAAGAGTTGTCCGTTTCGCTAGTTTGACGAGGAGGAGCCTCACTTGTACTAGCACCACCATAAATTGAGTTGTACTCTTTAAAAACATTTAAAAATTCATTTTTCGCATCGGACAATATTTGATCAATATTTGGAAAACGGGGATCATTTGCATCAAACAAATTTTGATAGTAATATGTAAGAAGTGCCGTATCCATTGTCATCCCTCCAAGCATAAACATTTTCACAATAGTTACATATCACTTTCCAAACCTCCTCACCATGTTTGTCCAATCCGAGCTCCTTCCTAAAGTGACGAATAAAAATTGGGGACTTCGGTTCACGAATTTTAGGTTCTTGAGGTTGACTTTGTCGACCGCCTCCACGAAGACCGCGACCCCTTCCTCTTGGTGCAGTTGGTGGTGGTGGCACTGGTGGTAGGTTATGTGCATCACTTTCTTCAGTACTTGGAGTTCCTACAAATTGTGGTTGTTGTGACATGAAAGGCGGTATTGGAAATTGTTGGTCTCCAACTTGAACCTCCTCATCTTCATTAATTTCCCATTGATTTCTTCCCGACATTCCCCCATCATAAAAGGGAATATCATTTGGTGGTGGTGGTGGTGGTAGTCGAGAAGATGAACCTCCTTGGTTGTTTTTGCTCTTGCTACCCGTTTTTTTTGTTAAGTTTCTAAGGAAAGAAGACATGATGGTGTATTGGTGTGTAAGTATGAGTGTATGACTATGAAAATGAATGAAAATATGGAAAATGAGGATGGATTATGGAATATGAATGTTGGTGAGTGAAAGTATGACTATGAAAATGGATGAAAATATGAATGTTGGTGAGTGATTTGAGATTTTGAGGCTTTGAGCTTGAGAGAGTTGAGTTGAGACTTGAGAGTAACTTAAGAGAGAGTTAAGAGAGTTTTGTGAAAATAAAATGTAATGAGATGAATTTGTATTTATAGGTGAAAGGTAAGGATTGTTTTATTTTTTATTTTTTTCAATTACTGAAAAAGGTGTAAAAAGTCAAAAAAAAGGGGCAAATTTGACTGAAAAAGCTGAAAAAAAAGGGGCAAAATTCGAATTTTTTTGAATTTTCTGCAAGAACCGCCGGTTCTCCGGTTCCGAACCGCCGGTTCCCCGGTTCCGGTTCCCCGGTTCCGATTCCCCGGTTCCGGTTCCGGTTCCAAAACCGTCGGTTCACGGTTTTTTAAAATGAGGAACCGGGATTGAACCGTGAACCGGCCGGTTTCGGTTCTCACCGGTTCCGGTTCTCGCCGGTTCCGGTTCTTCCGGTTCCGGTTCCGGTTCGGTTCTCCGGTTCCGCCCGGTTCCGGTTCCGGTTTGCCCATGTCTACTCTAAGTGGACCAGCTCTACAGAGTCTTTTTGAAGAAGTCATGGAGGTGCCAAACTTGATTGACCTGGGCTCCGAAAATAGCATGATCGCCATGATTGGGAAAGCAGAAGCTAAGCCTCTCGATCCCCGAACCCTCATCAAGCATCCAGCAATGCCACTGAAGAACTGGGTAACTTTCACCGGACCAAGAGCAAGCCAGGCAGAATTGGAAGACAAGCTGGGCCTGCACCCACATCTCCCTAAACTCGGTCTCAAACCCTCTGAGTCAGTCCTTGTTAAAGTCCAGTCCTCTGAGTCGTCCTACGGCCTTACGCCGAAAGACTATGATAATGTAGCCAACCATGTATTTCCGTTCTCGTTTATTGAAAACTCTGATCTTTCGGAGTATCCCCTCATTGCCACTTTAACAACTGATAAGTTAACAAACAACTTAAAAGACGTTAATAACGAATCAATTGATAAAGAAGCAGACACATTAAACGAACAATACATTAAAGAAGTTCTCAAGAGTGTAGTTGACCAAGAGGACAATCGGGCCCAAGCTGCCGAAGAGGTTATCACCAAAGTGAACCTGAGGTCAGTGCAAGAGCCTAAAGAGACACAAGTGGGCAGTTTCTTCACCGATGCAGAAAAGGAAGCCCTGATAAACCTCCTCCGGGAGTATGTTGACGTGTTCGCCTGGTCATACCAGGACCTGCCAGGACTCGATCCCTCGATCGTGGAGCATAGAATTCCCCTGGATCCAGAATCCAAGCCTGTCAAACAGAAGTTGTGCAAGATCAAGCCAGAGTGGTCCTTGCAAGTGAAAGAAGAGATTGAGAAAATGCTCCGAGTAGGTTTCATCAGAGTGATTGAGTACCCGACCTGGCTTTCCAACATTGTGACGGTCGCCAAGGCCAATGGAAAGGTCAGATGCTGCGTGGATTTCTGGGATCTCAACAAGGCCAGCCCTAAAGATGATTTCCCACTGCCGAACATCGACATGCTAGTCGACACCACGGCAAATTTCGAGGTAAAGTCCTTCGTGGATGGGTTTGCCGGATACAATCAAATCAAAATGTCCGAGGAAGATCAAGCCAAGAGTGCTTTCACCACTCCGTGGGGGACATACTGTTACACGGTCATGCCGTTCGGTCTGAAGAACACTGGGGCAACTTACCGGCCGCAAATGCCTCTTCCATGACATGATTCACAAAGAAATCGAAGTATATGTCGATGACATGATCATCCACTCCGAGGATCGGACATGCAAGACATAATAGATGCGAGGAAGTTCTTCAACGGACTCGTAAAGCACTCCATGAGATTGAACCCCGAAGTGCACCTTCGGCGTCAAGCGAGGCAAAGTACTGGGGTACATGGTTACAGAAAGAGGTATCAAAGCCGATCCCAAGAAAATCAAGGCCATCAACGACATGAAGCCGCCTCAGACGCTGACAGAAGTAAAAAGCTTTAAGGGAAGACTTTAGTACATCAGTCGCTTCATCAACTAGTTGACATCTCTCTGTAAGCCCATGTTCAAACTGATGAAGAAGAATGCCGACATCAAATGGGACTCCGAGTGCCAGACAGCTTTTGAGAAAATCAAGACATACTTGGTGAATCCCCCAATTCTGTGCCCGCCACATGAAGACAAGCCACTACTCCTATACTTCGACAAGAATGCACACGTCAATCGGAGCAATCGCCGGCACAAGAACGTAAAGATTCCAAAGTTGAGCATGCAATCTACTTCGTAGGCGGAAGCTTCAAGGAAGTGAACTCGGCTACTCAAAGCATTAGAGAAAACTTGTACCGCCTTGGTATGGGTAGTCGGGAACCTGAAACACTACATGTAGTCACATTCGGTGCTCTAGTCTCCAAAATGGACCCCGTCAGATATCTCTTTCGACAAGCCATCCCCTGCCAATGCGACTAGCCAAGAGGTCATTCTTCCCGTCGAGTTCGACATCAAGTACATGGTCGAAAATCAACAAAGGGCGAGTAATGGCGCATCAGTGGCGTACTTCCCAAGCATTGAACCCAAGGGTCCTGATCCACAGTTTCCGGACGACGGAATCTTTTCACTCGACAGCACAAACCGCTGGCAACTCTTCTTCGATGGGGCAGCCAACAAGAAGGTAAATGGTATTGGAATGCTCCTTGTCGATCCCAAGGATGAGCACACTCCCATAGCCATCAAACTGAATTTTGAAACAACCAACAATGCAGCAGAATATGAAGCCTGTACAACCGATCTGGAAGCCGCTCTCGAGCGCAACATCTCAGAACTGGAAGTATACGGAGACTCAGCATTGATCATCAATCAAGTGTCCAACAAATGGAAGACGGTAGATTCTGGCCTCCAGAAGTACCACACGTACATGGAGGAGCTCATTACTCAGTTCAAGGACATCTCTTTCCATTATTTGCCAAGAGACAGGAACCGCGTCGCAGATGCCCTGGCTACCCTAGCATCTCTTGTCGAAATTCCCGATGAAAATCGGTAAAACCCCTCGAATAGGCGGACAGAAACACCCGCTATTCTTTGTGAGATCGAAATAAAAAATGAAACGATCAACGAACCCTGGTACAATCAAATCTACCAGTACCTCCAAAATGGAGAAGCTTCCTTCACAAATGAAGATGGAAAATACAAAGAAGGGATCAAAGCCAAAAACATGATGGCATTAAAATGCCTGGCTAGAGCCGTCAATTTGGGCCGAGCCCGTCGTGCCAGCCCGCCCCGCCATGTAATAGGGGTGGGTTGGGTATTAAAATTCTTAACCCAAATAAAAGTGGGTCATTTTGGGCTGGCCCAAACGGGGGCGGGCCAAACGGGTTTGGGGCGGGGCGGGGCGGGCCAGCCCACTCTTTTTTTTTTCAACTCCATCTCGTCAAAACGACGTCTTTTTTGATTTTTCATTTTTTCCAGCGCCACGCACGGCCACTCATATTCTAATTTCTAGGGTTTACTTTTCATTTCTCTTCATTTCATTTCGCTCAGATCCAGTTCCTTCCCGTTCAAATCGCCCTCTCTTGCCGTCGCCCTCCCTCGCCGTCGCCGTCGCCCTCCCTCGCCGTTGCCCTCGCTCTAGCCGTCTAATTATCCAGCGACCACTCTTCAATTTACGGAGTAAGTTTTTCATTAACAAATTCAAATTGTAATGGTGCTAGTGTTAAATTTCAATACTGTCTTTCTGAGATGGTACATTTTCTGCTACATATACCGATAAATATATACTGATGACTAATCATTTTTGAACTTGGAACCCTTCTCCTTTCTCATGTTTTCTTTATAGTTTGTTTGATATATTCATACTTATTTTCTTTGGTTTTGTTTTTGATATTCAGTAGATAAAAATTCCATTTTAATTTCAGTTGAAATGCGAAGGACTCAGTTTATGTGCAGGTGAGTTGGTGTTTCCTATGGAAACATGTTTCTTGTGTTTCATTTTGGGTAATGCTTATGATAAAACTTCTCTTGCACTTACTTTCCTGTTGTTGTCTGTCAACCTTAATTTGGATACTCTATAATTATAAATAACTCGAAAATAGTATTGATGTCTATTTGACAATATTTGCGAGAGGTTATCCTGAACTATGTCTATAAATATTTATTTCGTTTGCTTTTTGTGTCCATCAAATTGTAATGGTGCTAGTGTTAAATTTCAAAAACTTTTAGGGTTCGCTCGCCAGCGCCCACTCTTCCATTTTGATTTAAGAGCATCACTTTCTTTCTGTTTGATGCTACTTTTGAGAGCACTTAAAAGTTTGCTTAAGTTTTCCACAGAGTTTTCATTCTAAGCACATATTTTCTATCGTCTCAACTCTAACTCCGGAAATTGTATCCTTCAAATGTTTTATTAATCTTTTTTCAATTGCTGTCTTCATTATTAAATATCAAAATGTTTGTCCCACCAGTAGAGTTGCTTTCTGGTGTTGATTGGATTGGATGCCCAATCAGTTTGCTGCCTTTACATTTTTTCATGTGGCCTTTGTATAATTAAGCCAGAATGCTGAATTGTTTGTATGAAAATGTAGGACTACTCATCATTATTTATTTTATATTCTTAGGAATTGCTTTTGGATTTTGGTACTGGAAGTGCTATTGTTATTGCCTGTTGCTGACTCGCTGTTGATTGATGTTGCTGTTGTGTTGATGTTGTTGTTGCCTGCCTGATCATGCCTGTTGCCTGCCTGATCATGCCTGTTGCCTTGCGGTTGCCTGTTACAGTCTTACAGAGCATGAATTGAAGCTGTTGCAGTGTTGCTGTTGGACCTGGTGAATGGTGATGCTAGAATAGCTGTTGCTGAGTTGCTGTAGTGTTCCATGAAGCTTTTGCCTTGCCTGTTGGCTGTTGTTGCCAGTTGATATTTTATAACATTGCTATTTTATATGTTTGAGCTAAAGGTTTATTATGATCATTTAATAACTCTTGTTTACGAATTGTGAATTGTGTATATGTGTTTTTTTTTTTGAGCCGGTCTCCTGTGAGAACATGGGATCCGTCTAATGCATGAGACGGGTCGACCCATGACCCATGGGGCATGACCCGCCACGTGGCAGCCTTTTATAGGCCAATTTTTTTTATTTTTATTTTTTTTTTTATATTATTTTTTTCAGAGCAAAAGTAATAGTTACCATCTCTTAATGTAATGACTGTATACATATAAAGTAACATTGGTCATAAGTAAACGTAATACCTGTTTTAGAAAAAATAAAAGCTCGTTTTTACCCATTTTTTTCAAATGTAATACAAGCTATATGTATTATTTTTGAAATGTAATAACTTATGTATATGAATGTAATAGTTTATACAAGTAAATGTACCACTTTGATAGATGAAATTGTAACATATTTCTATAGATAATGTAATGCTTTTACATGAAAACATATAGATACCTATACATATGTGTTACAATTATGTACAAATACTATTATATATAAATAACACGTTTGTTACATTTTAGTTATAATAAGTATTACTTTTGCCAAACGAAGAAAACATAGGAAAAAACATTATTACTTTTCTGTATATATGTATTACTTTAATGTATACAAACTATTACTTTAATGTATACAAACTATTACTTTATGTTGGCTGAAGGATTGGGCCAAGGCAAATGTGGGCTGATTCCAGCTTGGGCGGCCGCTGATTCCAGCTTGGGCGACCGCCCATATGCAAAAAGCTTGGGCGGAGGCGTGGGTTGGCTTTGTTGGGCGGGTGATGGGTATGGAACCGACCCGTCTCATGGATGAGACGGGTCATGCTGTTCTCACCCAAGTTTTTGTCTTTTTTTTTAGTTGCGTGAGCGTGTGAAATAAACATGTAGAAAATTGTTTTTATTTAAGCGGGCCCGTATTGGCCCGTTGGCCCACCAACCCAAGGTGGGTTGGGTTGGGTTGTTATATTTTCAGCCCGCCAGAATTTTGCCCCGCCCCGCCCTGTTTAGTGGCGGCCCGTGGTGGGTTGGGCCCGCCCCGCCCCGCCAGCCCGTATTGACGACTCTACGCCTGGCATCCCATTTCGTCATTCTGGGGGGTATGTTGTACAAGAAATGCCATTAAGGGCCACTCCTTCGGTGTGTAAATAAAGAAAAAGCCAGCGAGCTAATGAACGAAGTTCACAACGGAACCTGCGGCCCGCACATGAACGCCCGAGCATTGACACAGATCATCCTCCGTATGGGATACTATTGGATATCAATGGAAACAGACTGCATCCATTTCGTCCGAAGCTGCGACAAATGTCAACGGTTCTCCAACCTCAATCACGTCCCTCCTCACGAACTCTATTGCATGACTACGTCATGGCCTTTCGCCACATGGGGAATCGACGTCATCGGCAAAATCACTCCGCCAGGGAGCAATGGTCATGAGTTCATTCTAGTCGTAGTCGACTACTTCACCAAATGGGTAGAAGCCAGATCGTACAAGGTACTGAATTCTAAGAAGGTGGCCGAGTTCATCAAAGAGAACATCATGTTCCGATACGGAGTGCCCAACGAGATCATATCCGACAATGGGACCCACTTACCTACGGAATGGAAGTGATATTACCCGTGGAATTGGAAATTCCATCCCTCAGAGTCCTCTTGGAAAACGGGATCAATGAAGTCGAATGGCTACAGAGCCGTCACGACGAACTTGCTTTACTCGACGAGCGCAGATTGAAAGCCATGGAGCATACTCGAGCCTACCACAGCAGAATGGCCCGAGCGTTTGATAAGAAAGTCAAGATCCGAGACATCAGAGAAGGCGAATTGGTGCTAAAGGAAAAGCCTACTACGCAGACCAATCCCCTCGAAAAGTGGGAGCCTACCTGGATAGGACCGTTCGTGGTACAAAGAATCTTCTCCGGAGGAGCCATGAAGTTAGGAGATTTGGACGGGAACCCTTTCGTTAACCCCGTGAACGGAAGCAAGCTCCGCAGATACTTCATTTGAGGAAGAGCACGAGTCAACTCTCCTTCCCCATACACCACCCCTCAGTAAAATTAAAGTGCTAAAAGAGTAATACCCAACTGGATACATTCCCAACAATGATCCAGGTAAAAAACAGAGTCGCACTTCTTTTGTCTTTGTTTTTTTTCTCAAATTCACCTAAAGTGTCGAACTACGGTGACCTGAGCCCCTTAGTCCAATTGTAAAAGGGGAACGTAGGCAGCCATCATAGGTTCGGTCTCAAAAATAAAAGAAAAAGCAAATAAGCATCAATTGCTTGTGTTTCGAAAAACTCTTTTCAATTAACCTACAAATTCATTACGGTTAAAACAATCTTTGATGAGTTCAAGCACGGTCAACTCTTGACTCGCTACACGCTAGCAAAACTACAATAATACATTAATCAGTTAATGTGTCTGCAATGAAAGTGGGCGGATACTCTGGACAGCAAGGTCAACCTAGTTTCCCGTACTTGGTCCTTCATCCTTCTTCCCCTTCCCTTTTCCACGGCGAGTATTCTTCACCTTCACGGGGAATATTCCCGTAGTCCTTCTACCTAGCTCAAGGACCCTTCCCGACGCCTCCGTCAAACCGGCAGCTGCCAACGCATCCCTTTCCCTAGCTCTGTCGTGAGCTGCCTCTCTTCGAGCTATCATAACCGTGCTTTGATCGACCTCCCGATCAGCATTGGCCTCATAGTCAGCCATGTCATCCCCAGTACGATTCTGAGGGTTAGCCCCCGCTTCGGCCCTCCTCAAAGTTGAGCTGTCAAGGTAATCAACACCCAACAGCTCACTCCGTCTCCACGAGATGGCCATCTATGTCTCCCCTATACACTCTTCGTACCAGTTCAGATACTGCGTAGACAGAACAGTGCCCCCTCTTCGGTGAAAGAGAACCCTGGCAGGAAAAGACGTGTATTGCCACAACCGTGTGAGCAGCAATAGCGTCGAAGGATCTTCCATCAGCAGAGATCCCACCTCGAAGGTAGCAGCATAACTCAAACCCGTCAATGGCACCTTCTCCAGCCCGTACTGTCGCAGCACCAATGATGAAATGTAGAAAGACGTCTGGGACAACCCCGGTACTCTGACAACCAGAAGTCCCTCCTGAGCGGTCCGACAAGTCTGTAACTTCCAGTGAGGAACCCACCATCGCAAGTGATGCGTGCGGAGTTTGGCCATCCAGAGCTCCAGTTCAGCCTGATTGCCCCCTATCACCAGAGGACGTCGAGAAAAGGACAAAGCGTCACAAGACACTGGCACCTCGGGCATCATCTGCAACCTCTCCCTCAACCACATAGTGAGCATAGCGGGACTCCCTCCCCCACATGTACCGGCTGTCGGTCGCCATCCGACCTATGCCCAGGAACTTCTCGCCCAGGACCAAAGGCACGACGTCTCCCCCGTTCCGGCACTGCCTCACCAGGTCCAGTACGCTGTGATGGCACACACCCAGGGACGTAAACGTGAACAAAGTAGCAATCGCGCACAAAGCAAACGCGTCCCATGCGAAAACGCTCCCCTCAACACCGGCAAATCTATCGGGCAGCCCCGAAATGTCGATATAGTCTGTGTTCAATATTAGCATCCTGTATGCTTCTCCAGCCGAGATACCAAGCAGAGACACTAACTTCTCAACAGCGGTCATGCCACCCGCATAGGGAAGAACTAGCTGTTTCGTCTCAGGTCCTCCTAGAATGGCCCGAAAATCTTCGAACGTAGGAGTGATTTCGTTGTACGAAAAGTTGTACACATTCCTCCGTACGTCCCAGAAACGAGCCGTGGCTCTCAAAAGATCACAATCTGGCATGAGGTCCTTCAAAGCCCAAACAGATTTCATCCCGTAACAACCCTCGAAAAACCCCTTATTTTGCCTCGTGTGGTTCCGTACCCACGACTGGAAATTTTCCAAGTATCGCTCTTGCATCCGAGACGATAGCTTAGGAAATGGAGACATGAAAAAAATGAAGAAAACCTTTAGGAATTTGAGAGGAATTCAGCTGACTGATCGAAGCAAACGTGCAGTTCTTACAAATTGCAAAGCTGAAACTGCAATTTAAAAGATTCTGGAAACTCATTCTCAGTCCGGCCAGACTCTTTCTGCAATTGACTGGGTCAACTCTGCAGCCAGCTGCTCTCAAATTGGAAACAATTCCAAACCAAGCCCTGTTCATGCTTTCTTGAATCTGCGTGCTCCCATGGTTTCAATCAACCACTGCCAACACCACTTCCGCCCCGGGCTCGTGCAACAGTGCAATTAATTAAAAAACAGTGCACATAGGCATAAATTTTGACCAGTTCAATTTTTTGTGCATGTTTCGTTTTATTTATTTTTGATCAACCTACTTGCTTATTTTCCAAAAATAGAAGAAGGTAATCACTAAATAGATGTGCAAAGTACAGGTTCTGCCTCAAGGGCGCCTTTTCAAATACAAGTCAGATCGTCTGGACAATACATACATTTTGTCTAAAAAAAAGGCAATAAAGGAGGACTACTCAGAGTCCTGCTCGTCATCCGAGCACTCGATGTACTGCCCCGCAGCAGTCGGATCTGTCGAGAATAGATAATCTCTGAATTCCTCCAGACGGGAATACGCGAAAGGCCGCCTCTGCGCCTGCGAACTCGAGGACTCTCCCTGCTCGTGCCCCGAGTGCGAAGAAGGACGAGCTCCGAACCCCGCCGTTCCGCCCGAGAAGTGGCCAAATCCCTGCGCAAAGTCCGCTCCACCAGCCGTGGAAGCAGACGAACCTCTCGGCCTAGACCGCCTCGGCTCATGTACAGCCACACTCCTCCGGGAACTACACCTCAGGAACTCCACGAGCCTCCTAGTGTAGTTGGCCCACCCGTCCAACTGCCTCATGGCCTGATTGTACGTACGGCGAGACACCTGCAAACCAGGAAAGTCATCAAAAGACCAACAGAAAGTACAGATGCAACATTTGCAGAATGCTACTATCAAATGCAGAAAATCAAAGGCACTCACCGAAGCATTGGGGTCCGCTCTGTACCGAGGTCTCGCACTACTAGAAACAGGCCTTTTACCGACGGATATTTCCGTCGGTAATTCCACATTTCCGTCGGTAAATGGATATTACCAACGGAATTCGTCCGTCGGGTTCCGTCGGAAATAATTGGTTGGTAATACCGACGGACTAATTCCGCCGGAAATACCGGCGGATTGTCCGCCGGAAAATCTGAAATTCCGCCGGGAACCGTCCGTCGGAAATGACTAACGCCGGCCGGTTAACCGGAGCAATTGCCGAAGGTTACCGATGGAAATATCCGTCGGTAAATAAAACCCATTACCGACGGTTATAACCGTCGGAATCCATAAAATTTACCGTCGGATATGTCCGTCGGAAATCTAAACCATAAACCGACGGATATATCCGTCGGTAATGAGTTTTATTTTTTTAATTTTTATTATTTTCCGACGGATATTTCCGCCGGAAATTAGTATTATTTATTTTTTTTTATTAATTTACCGACGGAAATTTCCGTCGGTAATCTGGCCAGATTTAAAAAAAAAAATCTGTTTTATTATTAAACCACCTGTAAAAGGCTGTAAACCTGTTCAAACAACCTGTTTTAAACAAATACAATTACAAACTACAAACACACACAAACAACCTGTTTCGCTTGTACATCAAATAAAATACATATGTTTGTCCAAATCAAGCGACAGGGGAAGGGGAAAGGGGAAACGGCCGGGGAAAGGGGAAAGGGGAAAGGAGAAAGGGGAAACGGCCGGGGAAAAGGGGAAAGGGAAAGGGGAAAGGGGAAAGGGGGAAAGGGAAGGGAAGGGAAACGGCCGGGAAAATCAGGGAAAAGGGAAAGGGAAAGAGAAACTACATATGTTTGTTTGTTTGTTTAATTACATGTCAATGAAAAATCATGTTTAACAACCACGAGCGCTGTCGTTGCTGCTACCGCTACCACCACCATGCATGTATAAACCTATTAAGATATTAATTAAAAAACAATATATCAATATATATATACAAATAAAAAGACAATAATAAAATGTAAACATTATATATATGACATTTACAATTAAATAATACTTACTCGGCCACCGGGAGAAGATAGATATTTCCATTTTTCCTTCCTCATTAATAATTGCGTCCAAATTAACCCGCCGGATGGTTCACTACGTCCAGAACCAGAAGTAGATCCCCTCCCTCCCGTCCTTGGTGAAACAAGACGATGGACAAAACCCGCAACCTTCCCTCTCTTTGAACGATTGCCACCTCGACCCGACATATCTAAACTAGTATATTATATATGTAGACAGAAAATATTATCAAGTAGAACAAAATTTAAATAGTAGAAAGCATTCAAAATAATGACTACATGTCCAAGAAAATTATGGAGTAAGATGTTTGCAGCCAATATACACTATGTGAAAAGAGTCCCACTACCACCATCACTACTACTACCACCACCACTACGTACTACCACCACCACTATTACCACTACTACCGCTACTACCACCACTACTACCACTACTATTACTAATACTACTACGTATACCACCACTACCACCACCACCACAAAATTAACAAAATAGAGAGGGGTAGAGAGAGAGAGGGTTTACATTTATAATGAGCTGGAGTGGAAAATATCAAGTCTTTTGCACAAGCATTTGGCCCAAAGATTAAAACTTTGAAAGTAGATTTACTATTATAATAATTAATCAAAGTTTCAATCTTTGGGCCTAATGCTTGTGCAAAAAACTTGAGATTTTCCACTCCAGCATAACCCCATGGTAGTGGTTGTACGTGATAGAAGTGGGGTTGGCTTCTATCCCATCCCGAAATACACGTATGAATTGCAAATATCACTTTGTCTACTTGCCTTATAATAGAAAATCAAGAAATTTTGGCAGCATAACCCCATGGTCTCCAAGTGCACGACGTAGACTAGGTCAATCAAACACTATCGATTAGAATCGACAGTGTGTAATCAACCATATATGTCTAGTATACACTCAGAGAACAATAGGATTAATGCAATCGAAATATTTCAACTATCGACTATTCAAGCAATTTTAATAGACAATAATGATATTTATATATATACATATATGTATATTTTTATTTTTATTTTTATTTTTATTTTTTATTTTATTTATTATTATTATATTTATGTCCATTATTATTATTATTATTATTATTATTTATTATTATTATTATTATTATTATTATTATTATTATTATTATTATTATTATTATTATTATTATTATTATTATTATTATTATTATTATTTACTTATTTATTTATTTTTTTCCAACAACCTTTTCACACGATTACATTCAAATTAATGACTACATGTCCAAGTAAATTATGGAGTAAGATGTTTGCAGTTTGCATTTAAATAGTAGGAATCATTTATTGTCCAAATCATGAGATAGATGTAATATTACATAGCATGTAAAGAGTAACCAAGTAAAATTGAAAATCATGAGATAGATATAATATTACAGTGATAAGTGATATAAAATGTAAACATTATATACAAAACATTATCTGAATTAAAACTAAACTGATTCATTCACTACAATCTTGATCACTATCACTACAAAATTCAATTTCTTCTTCACTAGTTTCCTCGTCGTCGTCTTCTTCCCCATCTTCATCATCGGACCCAGATATATACCCTTCTCCTTCCTCATCCTCCACATTGTCATCATCGATTTCATTGAAAGTGACTTCCTCCCTAGTGGACGGGTGTTTTCGGCCATTATTGCTTCATCCTCGACATTATCATTCAAGGAAATAATCGGAGGTATAGGCATTTCCTCTTCCTGATAACAATCATTTAATGATGAATCAATATTTGAAGTAGACGTTTTTGCACGCAATGGTATATCAAAAGTGCTTCTTGCTTTGGTTTTCCATACGGCCCACCATCCGCTAGACTCTCTTCGTCGACGGGGGTAGGGGGTCATATACACCTGTTGTGCTTGAGATGCAAGAATGAACACATCATCACCATTATGCCTAGAAGAATGCTTTAAGTCAACGAGATCAAAAGTGCCATGTTTTGTAATGCCTCGCTCAGCGTCCCGCCACTCACAATTGAAAAGAACTACAGAATTTCCAAGCAAGTACTCCAATTCAATAACTTCTTTCAAAACGCCATAATAATCGAGATTTCCCTTGAGATTGACCCCGCTATTCCAAGTTGATTTTGTTTGGCCATATTCTTCGGTGTGGAATACGTAGCCATTGACAAAATATCCCTTATATACATTCACTCTTAAGGATGGACCGTGTGCTAACGCTTGTAATCTCGCAGCTTTTGCATCTCCAAGGTTGTTCAAAATCTAAATAAAAACACATAGATAGTAAAAAACCCATACTTCAAATTCTATTAGAAACATTGAATTAATGAATTGGAATTTACATAATTATTAAACCAGGAGGGAAATTCGTTGTCTGTCCTTATTGAAATCAATTCAGGCGTAATGTCTCCAGCCTGTTCTTCGAACATACTGCATTCAAGGAGAACATAAAGTTGCTTAGTTCGTATTAAAGTTATTAGGATTAACATTACTTAATAACAAATGAAGAATGCTTACTTCAAGTAGTCCTCGACCTCAGCACAGTTAAGGAGAATATAGAGTTTAGCCGCTTCTAATTCTTTTCTGCTTAGCATGCGCGTGCACTTTCTATTGCCAAGGAATCGACCAGGAGAAGAAAAAATTGAAATTTTTCCATCAGGATCAGTGACTCCCCCATCATAATTGCGTCCCACTTTATTGAACCTTGTCTCAATGTCTGGGTGAAAATATGTTGAAACAAACGACACAATTTCGTCGACAATCACTGATTCAGACATAGATGCCTCAACTTTTGCTCTATTGCTCATTTTCTTTTTCAAACTCCCCAAAAATCGTTCAAATGGATACATCCATCTATACTGAACAGGTCCTCCAACTCTAGCTTCATAAGCTAGGTGAATTGGTAAATGCTCCATTGAATCAAAGAAAGATGGCGGAAATATCTTTTCAAGCTTGCATATTGTCACCACAATGCTCTCTTCGAGTCTTTTCATATCCTCAACACGAAGAGTGCTGGAAGTCAATGCTCTGAAGAATTCACTCAATTCTGTTAGGGCAACCCATATTTCATGTCCATTAGGTTTATAATTGGGTTGGCTTCTATCCCATCCTGAAATACACGTATGAATTGCAAATATCACCTTGTCTACTTGCTTTATAATCGAAAATCAAGAAATTTCGGCAGCATAACCCCATGGTCTCCAAGTGCACGACGTAGACTAGGTCAATTAAACACTATCGATTAGAATCGACAGTGTGTAATGAACCATATATGTCTAGTATACACTCAGAGAACAATAGGATTAATGCAACCGAAATATCTCAACTATCGACTATTTAAGCAATTTTAATAGACAATGATGATATTTACAAATCATATAATCGTGCATTTCAAGACTGTCCACACGGACAATTTAAGAATCGATGACTACATGTTGACCTCAACATGATAAGTTAAAGATTCTTAAACGGGTTTCTAAGCTTTTGTGTTTCAACCGTCACAACGTCACGTCGTAACATTAATTTTTATTCATTACCGTAAAATGCATAATTTTACAATAATGAATTAACACACACATCTATCATATTTTTTAAATTATTAATATTGTGAATAATTTGAAATATTAATTCTTTATTGTAAAATTTGAAATTTTACAATGATGAATTAAATTAACATTTATAAACAAGATAAGAGTAGTTCTCATCCACAACTATCAAAACCCAATCTCATCTTAGACCAAGAAAGACAGAGCAAACAAGTTCATTGCCGTTTGAGTAAAGGATTTTCTGTTTAATAAGTATTTTCGGTTTCATCTTTGTCCTCCTCTCTAAGGATCTCAAGTGATGTTTGAGATCCTTAGAGAGAAAGAGGACAGTGAAACTGAAAAAAACTCTTATTAAACAGAAAATTCTTTGCTCAAACGGTAATGAACTTGTTTACTCCGTCTTCCTTGATCAAAAAAGACGAATTTTGATAGCTGTGGGTGAAAAAGGCTCTCATCTTATTTATATTTTAAATAGAGTTGTACCTCAATCTATTTAAAGCCTAATTAACTACCAATTAGGTATAATGAAGAGCCACTTCCAAAACCCAGCTTGATAAACTAGTTAGAAAATGCAAACAACCTAAATCGGAGGACCAATCAAGCATCAAACATTCAAATATTTGAAAATTCACACAAATACCAATCAATAATCATGAACATTAGAATCAAAAACAAATTAGGGTTCTTACAAATACCAATCAAAAAATAAAGAACACCAAACAAAATTCAATAGAAGTATGTTGAGGGCACAAATACATATCCGAAAATAAGTTTGAACAGTGCACAAATTGAGCATGATTTTGCAGACAGTGAACCAAGGCCAGCACTATCATATTTGATTTCCACCCCTCTAAATAACCATGTTGAACAGAAAAATTAAATTATAACAAAGTGTGTTAAAAAAAAACACTCTGCGTGTTTCATTCAACCAAAATTGCAAAATTTTTATAACAAAATAAATAGCACAAATAATTCAACCAAAATTGCAAACAAGTCCCAGAATAAAAATTGGACTTTTTAAAATAAATAGCACAAATAAAAAACCAAAAACGCAATTTCACACCGTCCGATGAGAGAGAGAGAGAGAAATCGAGTGAGAGAGAGAACGATTGAGAGAGAGAAAGCGAGAGAGAGAGAGAGATAACGTACCGGCGACGGCAACGGCGATGGAAAGAAACGGCGGCGACAGCGACGACGTGTTCTTCTTAGCGAATTACTGAGAGAGAGAGAGAGAGAAAGTGAGAGAGAGAAATCGAGTGAGAGAGAGAAAGCGATTGAGAGAGAGAAAGAAGACTTACCGGCGACGGCGAGGCTCGGCGGCGACGTCTTGGCGTTGGCGACGTTAGGGTTCGCGAACACTGAGGAAGGAACGGAGGAGTCGTAATAAAAATGAAACGTAATTAAAAATGGGGAAGGTACGCGTATATATATATGGATTTGTTACCGACGGACATAGTCCGTCGGTATTACCGTCGGACTATGTCTGCCGGCTTTACCGACGGAAATACCGACGGAATTTAATCAATTACCGACGGACAAAACGAAATTTTAAAAAAATAAATTCCCGGTAAATTAAAATAAATTTCCGTCGGTAAATGAAAATTTTCCGTCGGTAAAAGTCCGTCGGTAATGCCCCTGTTTCTAGTAGTGTCGGCTCCTCCGGAATAGGGATCACCAACCGCCTACGCAAACCATCCAGCCCCTCGTACGCCAACCTAGCGCGTGGTAGCGGGTAGTCTCGGGGATACTCAGGGCCCTCGCCCTCCCTGTGCTGCACCTGCGGGCTCCTCGGCCTCATCCTCAAAAAAGTGTCATAGTCGGCGCCCTCTATGACATACTCTGTATAGAACACACCCTGTCTATACTGCTCCAACTCCTCCATCGGTATCGACAAAGGATGCTGCATGTGTGGAGGCGGGTCCACCGGCACCATAGGAAGGGACCTTGGACCACGCTGACGGGTCACCCTCTCCCTCAGATACATCGCATCGCAGTGAAGTCCCACCAGCAGCTTCCGCCGACGTGTAACATCCCCAGCGGCATGCACTACAAAAGCATCAATCCGACTCCACCAAGTCAGCTGGATCCGCTCAGAGAACTCTCGGCTCAGGGCCTGAGACACCTCCTCGTATGTCAGCCGAGTACCCTCTCTCGATGACACCGCCTTCTTCACATCCTTCTGCCAATACAGCATGGCAGGGAACAAGGACTGGTACGCCTCCTTAATCTCCCACCGCTGCGGGCTGAACACCTCAAAGCACCAGACCTATCAAGCAAATGGAAAGTTATGTCAGCTACAGAGCAGATACATACGAGTACAGAAATGAGACAAGGAAGAGAAAAGACGGGAACTTACATCCAAAGCAAATGAGAAGCAACACAAGGTGTTCTCCTCTCCCCGCGAGAACCTGTCCAAGGCATGGTAGAGCTCGGCCAGTCCAGCATCCCCACATGCGAACCCCCTCACGGCGTCCAAATCAGTCAGCGACCCGAGCAAAGGGAAGCGACAGGATGTGTCAGAAGTAGGAAACAGAGTCGCTGACAACGCGAACCATATGAACCCTCGAGCCAGACGCTCAGCGGTCATCCTAGGGGACCCCTCCCCATATGCATCAATCCCCCTCCTCAGATGGGTCTCCATCGGCCTGTACCGAATACCTAAGCCCCTGGCATCGGTAATATCGAAACCCAGCAGCTCCGACAACTGCCCTGGGGTATAGCCATCCACCCACACCAGCGCGTTGCCCCAGGTTGGCAACCCAGTGATCGCCGCAAAGTCAGTGGGAGTCACAGTCGCCTCCCCCCACCTGAAATGAAAAGTGTAGGTCGTGTCCCACCAGTACTCGCTCAGAGCTACGTACATGGACCTCGCCCTCTGCGTCACAGCCACCGCGGCTACCGCGCTGATAAATCCAGCCAAACCGGAGTCAACCACAAGCTGCCGTGGACTCCTCTCTCCGTCCCTAGCCTTGTCCGGGAGTATCTCCCACAGTGCTCGAACTGCCTCGAAGGCTCCCCGACTCTTCAAGTTGTGAACGTCAACTGTCCCTCGCCCCTGCAGGTGAACACGGCAAGAATACGTTAAGTACAGAAGCGACATCAACAGAGTGCACGAACGCATATCTAAAGGATGCAACACAGATATAGTTCCCATTTTCCTAAAATATTTCCATCCCGATTGGATTATTAACGGTCCGGAACTTTCAGAACATTTCGAAAACTCCGCCGAATCCAAAACTTTCAAAACATTTCGAAAACTCCGTCAAATCCGGAACTTTCAAAACATCTCGAAAACTCCGTCGAATTCGGAACTTTCAAAACATCCCGAAAACTCCGTTGAATCCAAAACTTTCAAAACATTTCGAAAACTCCGTCGAATTCGGAACTTTCAAAATATTTCGAAAACTCTGTCGAATCCGGAACTTTCAGAACATTTCGAAAACTCCGTCGAATCCGGAACTTTCAAAACATTTCGAAAACTCCGTCAAATCCGGAACTTTCAAAACATCTCGAAAACTCTGTCGAATTCGGAACCTTCAAAACATTTTGAAAACTCCGTCGAATCCGAAACCTTCAAAACATTTTGAAAACTCCGTCGAATTCGGAACTTTCAAATCATTTCAAACATTTCGAAAATTTACTCCATCCCGATTTAAACATACTTTAAATTAGGAAAACACATCTAGGCATAGAATTTTGCAATCAAAATTTTTATGTCATCTACCCATAGTGTCAATTGAACTACACTCTAGTCAGTTTCGATAAAGGCGCAAAGCAAAGTCAAAAGCCCCAATTCGGGCACCAAATTTCCTAACTCATTTCTAGTCAAATTCCTAACATTTAAAGAACGCACATTCTTAAAATTAATGGAATTTGAAGGAAGTTTACCTGTCTTTCGATCCCTCCTTTGGATTTGTGAGTCTCCCGAGCCGGGTAGAACTCCGCCGGATTCAATGGAAGAACGGTGGTTCGAATGGTCCGCACCAGCCTCGTTCTCTCGTTATCAGTCCTTCCATGACGAGCCATTGGTCCCAAATCACCCTCCATGTTGATTTTCCCTTGCAAATTTGAGCAAACCTCACAATTTGGGAAGAGTTTTCTTCTCTCTTTTCTCTATTTCTCGCCTGGAACAATGGAGAAAATGGCCAATTTCACGTCGGCCTCGGCGCTGAAATAAACCTGGTCAACTTCAGGTTCAGTCCGGCCGGACACTTTCTGCAGCAGAAAGATTCCTTGCCAATTTGGCCCCCCAACTTCTCGCAGTTTCGATTTTACCCCTTTTGGCCCCCAAAAGTGTAAAATCTTCCCCAAGTTAGACCTTTCTAACACCCCATTCCCCGAGGATCAAGTCCCAGTTAGTTTTCACTAACGTTCGTCTCCAGACGTTAAATTCCCAGTTAGTTTTCACTAACGCTCATCTCCAGACGTTAAATTCCCAGTTAGTTTTCACTAACGTTCGTCTCCAGACGTTAAATTCCCAGTTAGTTTTCACTAACGTTCGTCTCCAGACATTAAATTCCTAGTTAGTTTTCACTAACGCTCGTCTCCAGACGTTAAATTCCCAGTTAGTTTTCACTAACGCTCGTCTCCAGACGTTAAATTCTCAATCCCCAGCTGACGTTTGACATTCAAGCGCTCATTCCAGCCCCAAACCGACGTTTGACATTCAAACGCTCAGTCCTGTCTTCGGACATTCAAGTCACACTTCTGTCTCCCGACGTCAAAATTTCTATTGGTTTTCACCAACGTTGACTTCCCCGGCCGCCAGTCGTAAGCCCGATCGTCCCACTACAGCGGCCATCAAGGTAAGACCACACAACAATCCCTCTTCGGCCATCACCGTCAGCCCAAACGCTCCTCCCCAGCAGGATCCTAAGACCATCCGTCTAAAGAAGAAAACGTCAATCAACCCCCTCAGTTCCTAACTGACCCCATCAGAACTTTGGATGCTTTTCCCCAGCAATGTGTCAGTCTCTCCCGAGACCACATCCCATTCCTAACCCCTTCGTTAGAAAGTCAATCCTTCGATGTTGTTAATAACGCTAGTTTAACACAACCATTCCCATCATTACCACCCTGTCCCTAGTGGATAAACCTGGCCGTCATCGTAAGTCCAGCACCCAAGGCATGAACGCCTTATCAATCTCAAGGCATGAACGCCTTCATCTCAGGACAAGCGCATCCCCGTAACTCCGGTCTGAGGTGCCACACGCCCTCGTATGTTCCCGTAACTCCGGTCTGAGGAACCACACGCCCTCGTATGTTTCAGCGACTCCAGTCTGAGGTGCCACATGCCCTTCTATGTTTCAGCGACTCCGGTCTGAGGCGCCACACACCTTCGTATGTTTCAGCAACTCCGGTCTGAGGCTCCACACGCCCTCGTATGTTCCAGCAACTCCGGTCTGAGGCGCCACACGCCCTTGAAGGTTTCAGAAATCCCAGGTTCAGACGTCTCACAATAGTCTTCATTCAGGTTCAGATACCTCACAACAGTCTCTCTAAGGTTAACGTCCCCACGCGCGGCTCCTTGCACCTACAAATTACGATCGGCTTGATTCCCGCTCGGGATACGTAGGAATCCTTTCGCTAAGGGTCCAGCCAGCTGACCACCCAGGTCTTTCAAACTAAGGTATACCCCGATTTAGATCCTTATCTTTTTTCAACAACCCCACCTCCTTCGGAAGTGACGTCGCTGAGGGGCTAACTGTAAGTATTCAAATCCGGATCATCAAAATCCGTTAGAAGTTAACTGGAATCCGTTAACTGGCCCGCTCCAGGTTAACCGAAACCCATTAAGCTCTCGTTCCCAAGCCAACGAGACGTCTCGGGACTGCCCCACGCATCCCAACGTTGAAGCATACTCAACACACGTCATTGCACGTAAAATTATGGCTTTCCCTAAAAAACACACTTTCCGGCACTTTTCGAGGGCGTTTCGGACATTTTCCGGACAATTATTTTAAAAACGGACAAAACCGGGGATAATGACACGAACTCCCACAACCTGATGAGTCACAGGGACACGTGGCGTGCATGCCACAACTCCCTCGTCAACATCAATCAAAAATCAATGAGAAAAGACTAAAATACCCCTGGTATACAGTCTCAGTCCGGTCGGACTCATTTGCAGACAATCCAAAATTGCCATCAAGCCCCTCCAATTTCCAAAGTTTCATAAAACCCCCTGGTTTTCAACCTCAGTCCGTCCGGACTCATGATGAAAATTCACCTATAAATACAGAGGTTGTCAAAGCCATTTACAACAACAAAAATTACTCCCTTTCACCCAAAAGCCACAGCCTAAACTGGTTCTCACCCCTTCCGAGCCCCGTTTTACCTCGTTTTGCATGAAAACTCTGTATTTCGATCAAATACAACTCTTGCCACCTCGAAACACCGTCCCAAACACATTTTTGTATCCCGTATACGCCCACCGAGCCAAAGGAGACGACCCTAGCCATAGGTAGCTCCCTCTCTCTCTAAACTCTCATTTCATCTCGGTTTACGCGCCAGTCGCTACAACCGTTTCAGACGACGTTGTTGAAATGTAGACGTCTCCGTCTAACGGGGTCCGATACATTTTAGCCCCTAGATCCTCTTCTCTTCCCGTAAGAGAAGTAATCTCGGGTTAAAACGGCGTTTCGACCCCGTTCCATTTACTTTTATGTCATTTACAAATTCCGAATCGTTTGATCCGTCAAACGTCATTTAAATTCCTGTCATTTACCAATTCCGGATCATTTGATTCGTCGATCGTCATTTACTGTCACACAAATTTACAATTCCGAGCTGTTTGGCTCGTTGATCGTACTTTACAATTCCGGGTCGTTTGATTCCGTCGATACCGCACTTTAAATACTGTCATTTACAAGTCCGAGTCGTTTGGATCGTGATAGTATTTACTTTTCAAAGTCCGAGTCGCAACCCGATTCGTTGATCGCATATCATTTAATACGTTTTTCCCGTAAAATCGTTAACAATGACATGCCCGGTTCAAAACCGGAGTTCGACATTCGAACTCTCTTTCAAAACGCGTGAAATGACGTTTGGCATCCAAACGCTCATCTTCAAACTTAAAATCCGACTTTTGACATTCAAAATCATTTAATACGTTTTTCCCGTAAAATCGTTAACAATGACATGCCCGATTCAAAACCGGAGTTCGACATTCGAACTCTCTTTCAAAACGCGCGAAATGACGTTTGGCATCCAAACGCTCATCTTCAAACTCAAAAATCCGACGTTTGACATTCAAAGGCTCCTTTCTTAAAAGTCAACATTTGACACTTAAGACAAACAGTTAAAATCAGCATTCGCTCCACTTTTCCTAAAACTTCCAAAACCGACGTTTGTCATTCAAACGCTCGCCTTTTCAAACAAAATCCCTAATCAACGTTTGACATTCAAACCAAGATTAAGCTTGTCATTCAAGCCCCCCGTTTCAAAAATACAAACACACACACACACGCACACACATTTTCGAGAAAGGTAGAAAGACTCGTCATACGAGGCATTTCGGGTGATCTCAATATACTCTTTCCGAAACGTAACGTGACCTCCGAACCTAACAATCTCTGGTACTAAAAAAGCTTTTTACTCGTTTTTTGCTACCAATAAAAATGACTCCCCATTTTCAAAGCCTTTTCCTAAGTTTTTGCTACCAATAAAAATGACACCATTTTCAACCAATAGCCGTTTCTCAACGTTTGGGCTCAAAATACAAAAAACCGCGTCGCGACTCCTCTCCTTCCCGAAAGCGAGGTCTCAGACACCAACCCTCTGCAAAAGACAATCGCTTTCGGTCGCGCGAAATCCGGGTAATTTCACTAATACTTTCCAATTCATCCCAGATAATGTTTTCAATTAGATCCTCATCATCATTACCATTCTTTCCCTCAACAATTTTTTTAATGCCAGCCCATTCAGCATTATAGTCAACACCTTTTTCTCAATCCATATCCACTTCATTTTCAGCTACATCCTTACCCTTTTCTTTCCTTTTTCTCATCATCTATCTTACGCTTTCAAATTCAGCTTCCATCTCATCATCTCCCTTTTCATTGTTTGTATGTCTACCATTCAACCATTTAGGCTCACGTTCTTTATCTCAATGATACCCTGCATTTGCAAGATCTTACAACATTTCTAACACTCTTTTTTTGGCTTATTCATCTCCCTGACTTTCAATTAGGGGTGGAAGCGGTTCGGCTCAAACCGCGGTTTGGAGTCGAACCGAGCCAAATCGTGTGGTTTGGTTCGGTTTTTAGACATAAGTGGTTTAGCTCGATTAGAGAAATTAACAAACCATGTGGTTCAGCTCAGCTTGAGGTTTGGCACTCCAGACCGCGGTTTGAAACCGTGAAGCCGAACCATTGAGCCGAACCGTCAAACCGAGCCATGAGCCGAACCATCAAACTGCGATCCTGACCGTCCCCTTCAAATTCTTAGTTGATCTCACCCTTTGATTTTAAAAAACCCTATAAGCACTTCAAACTCAGCTTGATTGAGTCCAGTTTGCTTCATCTAAACAAGTATTTGTTCAAATTTAGCCCAAACGCAAAAAATATATAGGCCGAATATAGTCAGCTTTTTTCTTTTTGGGATCTGTTTGCAGTAGCAAATAATATAGAAATAATTACATCTAACCTCTTCCGTTCAAGTTGCCGTCAAACCGCGGTTTAGATCGAGCCAAACCGAACCATAGCGGTTTGGTTTAGCTCGGTCCGATTTTTTTTATGGTTTAGCTCGGTTTGGAATTTCTCCAAACCGATGCTAGCGGTTTGACTTCTAAAATAGTCCAAACCGAGCTAAACCGAGCCATTTCCACCCCTACTTTCAATTATTGACAACAATTGGTCAATGCTAATGTGTAGTACATCCTCAGTATCATCCAACTGTACTCCCTCAGACTCACCCAAATGAACACCCTTAGACTCACCCAAATGAACTCCCTCCTCAAACTCACCCAAATGAACACCCTCAGCCTCACCCAAATGAACACCCTCAGACTCATCCAAATGAACACCTTCAGACTCACCCAAATGAACACCCTCAGACTCACCAAAATGAACACCCTCAGACTCACCCAAATTAACACCCCTTGAATAACCCTCTACATTGTCCCCCAAATTAACATCCTCTAACTGACCCAAATTATATTCAATTGCTAACTGACCCACATTATGAACCCGATGACTAAATTCTTTAATAACAACTGAAGTTGGTAACCTTAATGGCAAAAGGTAAGTGTAACCCAAATTTGTTCCACCATGTTCTACATAAACCTCAATTAACTTGTTCTTTTTTACAAATTCAAGCATAGAAAGAATGTCTTCATCATTGCCTAATGGTCTAAGTCCTTTATAGCTCAACTCAAGCAAAGGTATATTATTATAATACAACAAAGCTACACTATCATCTATGCCAATTGATTTTATCATCAAGTTCAACTCATAAATTGAAAAATAATCCCCATTTATATAGTCCACAAAGTCTACAACCCCATCTTTATAAACTAACTTTGTGTCTTTCTCAAACATGTCATCATGATATAATTTTAAACTAAACCAAGGTGAATTAAGCCCTGCAATAAAATAACACAAATAAACAATTTTTTAAAACAAAGTACAACTATCCAAACAGTTTTTAAATACAGCCATTTGTATATGTAGTCAAAAGAAATGCAATGAAATCAATTTTTTAACACAACTGTCCTTACCAGGGACCACATTTGAAGAAAAGTAAATCCATTCACTATAAAACAAAGTGGGGAATCAAACAATGTGATTCTGTTCCCCATAACCCTATACCAAACAAATAAAGTAAGCAAAACAATGTAAAGCTAGTTCTAAACAAAAGAAAAACGATTATTACTGTATACTTCATTTGGATTGAAATGCTCCCACTCTTGACGAATGTTACAACTCATATTAGGATTCACCATTTTTCCAACTTCGACAATCAACCCTACGAACCCTAACTTCTTCGATTACGATTTAGCAAGTTAGATTTCACAGACTCCTCTTCGCAATATCGTTTCTCCTCTTTCCCCTAGCTTTGATTTGGGTTTGCCCTAACTTCGATTTGGGATTAACTAAAGTAGCAGCAGTTGATAATCACACGTCATCACACGTCAACTACTTCTCACCTTTTTAGACTCTCTTTTTTGTTGTATTTCTATTTTACCTGTCAGAAAATGAGTCACATGAATTGCACATGTCAATTTAACTGAAAAAATAGATGTCGTTAGCCCTAGGTAGCTTAAACGAGCATTCAAAAGAGATGAAGTAATGTGTTTGCAACGAAAACTAGTTTAGGTATGAAAATCAAACAAGCCTTATAGTTGGGGTACTATATTTGCATTTTTTCCTAAAAAAATACTCCTTATATCCCAAAATATAGTTATAGAAGAAATTTTTTGTTCCAAAATATTTATAGTTTTGTAAATTTTCATAAAATATTGACACACTTTGCCTAAACCATCTTTATTTGTTATTAGGTGGTTGTCATTGTAAAAATATTTAATTGCCTAGTTACTTAAATATTCAAAAGGTAATTTAATATTATTTGATATGTATTGATTGTTTTTCTTTTATGTGTAAAAAATTCTATAATTATACTTTCTCCGTCCTGGTTTAAGATTATTAGTTTGACTTGAAACATATATTAAGAAAAAAATAAATGTTGTGAGTATGAAAAATAAAGTAGGAGATAGAAAGTGGATAGGGCATTATTGTTTTGAGAATAACATGTGATTCTCATTGTCTATTTTAAGTAATAAAACAATTAAAAAATTTAAATTGGAAAAGACAAAAAAAGAAAAAACTAAAAACATTAAAGACAAAACCTTATGTGAGAACAGGGATACCCGTCTCATCCATGAGACGTGTCATTCCGACCCGAAACCCGCTCCATCACCCGACCCATCACCCGGAGTATAAATAGATGAACCCGCCCAAAAAACACATAATACACACAGTAAAAAAGGTGAGTACTGTTCGAGAAGCTTCAGCGACCATCTCTCTCCTTCAACTGCTCATTCTCGTTTTTCTCTCCGGCAGTAACCGTCGTTCAACCGTTCGAAAACCCCTTTCAAGTCGATTTTCTTCCTTAAAAGCTTTTCGTAGAGTTCCATTAGGTTTTTGTTCGAAGTTTTGGTAAGATTTTCCCCAATTTTTTTTTTCAAATTTCAGGTCGTTTTTTACATCATTTTTGTTTGATTTTAAGTGCGACTCTTGCATTTTATGCTTTGTTTTTGTCTTTTTGTTTTTAATTTCAAGTCGATTTTGGTAACATTCTTCATTTCTAGGGTTAGACATGTTGTTGTTTGGTTGTACTTTTGTGGTTTTTCATATTTTATTGTGTTTTTATATGAAATTTGTTGTAATGCACGTTGTTTATTTTGTATTTTTCTATTGTTGTTGCTGTTTTGGTTTATTTTTTGTTGTTTTGTTTTTGCTTTTTTGGTTATTTTCTAGGGTTAGATATGTTGTTTGTTTTTGTTGTTGTATATATATGTGTGGTATCTGAGTTTTGTCCTGTAGTATTACTTTTTGGGGTGTAGGTGTTCACATGATGGTGTAATAGTTAGAATAAGATAATGTTATAGTGTTGACTTAAAGTAATAGTTTGTTTATAGGTGTTCATATGATTGTGTAATAGTCAGAATAAGATATATTTTGAGTAATACTTCTCATTTATTTAAGTAATAGTTGGTATTGCTATAAGTAATAGTACTACACTTTTTGAAGTAATAGTGTTATTTTGAGTAATACTTTACATTGTTTAAGTAATATACATAATATGTAAATATAATATTGATATTATTTTAAAGTAATAGTTGGTTTATAGGTGTTCATATGATTGTGTAATAGTCAGAATAAGATAATGTAATAGTGTTGACAATCATTATGTAATAGTTATATATTTGTTAATGTAATGTTTTTGAGTACTAAAATTTTGTTTTGTTTTTTTTAATGGATATAGAATGAAGCGTAACGTTAAATAGTTTAGGAAAGGGCAGAGGAGATCGTCAAGGATTTCATCTTTTTCTAGTAGAAAGCAGATTAAACAATCAAGCCCAGTTTATCTTGTCGTTAGCTCAGATTCTGATCAATCATCTGATTCTGATCCATCTCCTGAACTATGTATGTTTTTATTAAGCCTTATTTAGTAAATTATGATTACTTATATTTTTATTTTGATTATATTTATACTATAATGTCAGTTACTCGGATGGAAAAAGGATTGGTTGATTATAGTTCTGATGATGATGATAAAGATACATCAATGGATAGATCTTTGGTTCTTTATCAACCTGTTCCTCAAGCAGTTATTGAAGGGGATATATGGGAGGATACCACCGATGGAGTAAAACAGAGTGATGAAGCTTCTGTTGGTGGTGGAAGCATTGGAGTAAAACAGAGGGATGAAGCCTCTGTTGTTGAAGAAAATGATGAATGTAGTGGTGGTGGTCTCGTACTATCACTGGAAAAAAAAGATGGTAAAGTTGTACGTATGAAGCAATCTTCAAAGAGACATCAGCTTGTGAAGAAAGATTATGAAAATAGATCGAAGGATAATGTTGATAGAGAGAGAGATGATGATTTTAAGGACAAGTTGGATGAAGAGCATACTACCAGAAATGTTGTCACTAGATCTTCATCAAAACTTTGTAGTGAAGAAAATGTGGAGGTGGAAAAGAAAGCAAAGGAAAAGCATACTCCAAGAACAGTTGTTACAAGATCTTCTCCGAAAGAAAAAGGTGTTGTTACAAGGTCTTCTCTTTCACCCAAAAATGTGAAAGAGAAGAATGTGCCTGGGAAGAAGGAGAAGGAGTTGAAGAAAGTGCCTGGGAAGAAGGGCAAGGATGAAAAAGTTATTGAGGAGATGCAGAAGGAAATGAAGTTGAAGGACAAAGGTGTTGTTACAAGGTCTTCACCAAAAAATGTGAAGAATGTGGCTGGGAAAAAGGAAAAGGAGTTGAAGAAAAAGTCTATTCATTTGAAGAAGGAGAAGGATATCAAGGAAAAAACGGTAAAATCTGAAGTGAAATTGGAAAAAGGATCGAAAAGAGCTGCTGTTGTTGATTTGGAGGGAAGTGATTTGAAGAAAATGAAAACTGACAGGTTAGTAATGAGTAATATTTGTAATGTTTTATAAGTAATAGATACTGCTTCATAATATAATATTAGTTTTATAAATAAGTAATAGTTGATAATTCTTATTAGTAATATATACTGTTTCATAATGTAATATCAGTTTTATATAAGTAATAGTTGATAATGCTTAGAGTATTAATTTAAGTTTAATCAATTAATAACTGTTTTTTTTATAGGCCGCCATTTGTTTCAAAGAGCGTTGGCTTGGGGATAACCGAGATGGTTAAGACCTTTAATTCTGATCAAAGGAAAGCAGTTATTAGTATGGGATTTGGAGGTCTTCTTGAGATGAAAGTGAAGAGTGTTAATCTTTCAATTGCAAAGTGGATGGTTGAGAGGTTCAATGGGGCATCTAGGATTCTTGATGCATCTAATGGTGAGCTTATTCAGTTAACTGCAGAGGATTATTGTGATGTTTTTAAATTACCAATCAGTGGTCTTAAAGTCGTTTCATACAAGTGCAAAGATGATCAACCTGAGGCTTATACTCTCTTTAAAAATGAGTATGGTCTTACAGTTAAGAGTACTGTGAAAGACTTGAGGATTATTTTGACCTTTGATATTGCTGGTCAGTTTGGTGATGATTTTAAGATTTTGTTTGCCCTGTATTGTTTGTCAAGTTTCTTTGTGCCAAGGGGTAATTATACTGTTGTGTTGCCCCTGTTGAAGACTTTGTTTGATGTGCAGAATATTGTGAAGTATGATTGGTCATCTTATTGTTTTGATAAGCTATGTAATTCCATCCACAAGTACCACACCCAGTCGAAAACACATCTTCGAGGGTGTTTGTTGGCTTTTACTATAATTTATCTCCATTGCTTGAATTGGAGGGGTACTGTTTTGCCAACTACACTCCCACTTATCAAACATTGGACCAGTGACAAAATCTTGGAAAGAGTTTTGCAAAAAAAGAAATAAGGTTCTTTTGGTAATGGTTTCTGGGTCAAGGATGTTTATCCTATCACACAAAAAGTGGTTATTTCGATTGATGATTGTGAGACAGAGAAGATGGAGAAGGAGGACATTGCTCCTGATGTTGGTGCTAGAACTGATGATTTTGTGAAAAATATTATTGATGAAATAAGCAGTGAGGGTTTGGGATTGTATGAGGAAGTTGAAGAGAAAGATGGAAGATATATAAAGTTTCGTATTCCAAAATGTCTTCAAACAAATGAAGATATCAAAAAGTCTGCGAAGGATGTAAGTATTTTTTTTATGTTACTTTATGTATTGCCATATATTATTTCATGTTGTTTATGGATTACATTATTTATTACATCTATTACATTATATATAGTTATATATTATATTATGTGTTTCTAATTATTACTCTTAATTTTCATAATTTTCATGAAATTTTTATGTTGATGAAGAGGGACATGGGAATAGTGTTTGATCTTTATATGCACAGTCTCAAGGGTTTGAAGGACAATGTTCCCAAGGTTTATCAAGTGCACTACACAGATTCACAAGAGGAGGATAGGTTTTGGTGTTAGTCAAATATATGCTTAGGCTTAGAATTGCTTAATTCCAATCATAACAAGCATTAATGAGGACCCCTAATTTAGTTAGATCAAAATAGAATTTTTCAATGTACCATAGGATCTCTTAGTGCTAGTGCCCAGTGTTTTTGTTATGTATTTTCTCAAGATTTGAAGACTTGAAGACCTAAGAATTTCCTTCTGCATTGTGAGTTACTCCTTTGGAAGCTGCCTTACCGATTGAGGTGATTAACCGGTCAACATGCCTTACCGGTTGAGCTACCGGATCGACCCCATTCACCGGTCTTGCCCCCTTTACCGGTTATGGCTTACTCCTCAAGCTTCCCTGTTAGCAGCTTGCCGATGCATTAATTGCTCCCAACTACCCAACCATCAACTTTAGCTAAAGTTGGTAAAGCAAGCATGCTGACATGACATCTCTGCAACAAATCAGTACCTTCTTTGAGAATGTCAAGTAACCAGTACTCACAGAGCCCCAACTATCTCTGGAAATCCTCTCTATCCAAATCTCAGGCATTTAATGCAAGGATCGCCTACCTGATCTAGTCATCATTAAAACCTCTTCAAAGACAACGACTCCTTTTCAAAGTTCACTATAAGTAGCTTCCCTGGAGCATTGAAGAAGGTTGGTGCATTTATGATTCTTGAGAGTGAGTTGCTTTGAACTACCACCTGCACATTCTCTAGTTCAAAGCATTCAAAGCAAGTCCCTTTATTCACTAGACATCTCTGTTAGGACTTATACACTGTGCACTTCAATCAATACTGTAGTGTTCCTCTATTAGATTACTTATGGAACACATTGATTGATTCACACACAACACCCTAGAGAAATCAGCTCAGCTTGTGAGCACATCTCTAGAAAACACCAGGTCTTTATTGTAGCACGACCCATTAGTGGTCACCTCTAGATTGGCAAAATTTTCAATCATTGGCTTGCAACTTGTAATAGGTAGAATCCATTAATATAGTAGTGCACCTTCACAAATCCAAGTTCTCGACCAAACTTGGTAGAGAGGACGTAGCGCTTATTTAACACTGTGAACCTCTTCAAACAATGTGTCATTTATTGCTTTGTTTGTTTTCTGTTGTGTAGTTGTAATCAGTTGATAATCTCTCAACTGGTCACAACCTATTGATTTCACTTACTGCTCATTTTGTTTGTCTTACTTGGAAATATCTTTTGTCTTGACTTGCATGAGATTTTGTCTTACCGGTTTGCCTTTCCTCTAAACTGAAAACTTAATTTCCGCTGTGCAAAATCACTTACCGGTGAGCTAAAGTTTTTCAAAACAAGTTTTAGCAAAAATTTTTATACAGGCTATTCACCCCCCCCCTCTAGCCTGATTCCTACCATTTGGGACCTAACAATTGGTATCAGAGCTTACAATTTTCGAAAATCATTTTTCCAAGCTTAACCGCTTGAATTGCCAATTCCAAAATGGCAGGAATGATCATGCAAACATACAACTTGACATCCGTTCCCATGTTGAACGATAACGAATTTCCAGTATGGAAAAACAGAATCATGCGGTACTTGGACTCAATAGATGATAGGTTAACTACTGTAGTCAGAGATGGTCCCATGACACCCCTGAAAATCAATCTTGCAACTAGAGCTCCCAAAACTCCTCTCATGGATCATGCAGATAGAGAGTCTGAACAAGATTTTGAAATTTATGAAACTTATGTGCCAAAACCGCGAGAAGAATGGACTGAGGATGACAAACTTTGTGATTCCTTGGACCGAAAAGCACTGCACATCATAACCTCAGGACTTGATGACAGACTGTACAAACAAGTACAATGCTATGAGACCGCTCAACAAGTTTGGCAAAGTTTACTCAGATATTTTGAAGGAGATCAAGTGGCCAAGGACAACAGACTCTACAAAAGCGTTGCTAAGTTTGAGTCCTTCAAGAAGAATCCAAATGAGACAATGAAGGAAACGTACGACCGATTCTGCGAGGTGAGTAACTCTTGTGCATCTTTAGGTAGAGTCTATACCATGAAAGACCTAAACATGAGATTCCTCAATTCTCTTGGAGACTTGTGGCATGTGAAGGTCGCTATTTTGAAAGAGTGCCGTGACTTGAACGTTACTCATATCCAGAACATTGTGTCTACTTTGTTCTTATATGAGGAAGAGCTCAACCGGCTGAGTGGAGTGCAAAAACAATTTAAAAATTTATCTCTGCCACCGCATCGAGATCTTCCCCTGTTCTTCTATGCTTACCACCAAACTACTACCATTGACTCTCCCTCAATATCTCAAATTTCAACCAACTCAAGCCAATACCTCATCTAGCACACCTCTTGAGGTAGAGGATGAATTTGCCGCATTTGCTAGAAATTACAAAAAGTTTAAGGATTTTAAGAAATCCCACAAAGAAATCATTCCAACCCAAATCCTCATCATTCCATAGATCTGGGAACTATCAAAGAAAAGGCCAAACCTCAACCTCAACCGACGGAAAAATGCCCAAGGTGAGCTTGTGTGTTACAATCAGTAGAAAACCCGCCATTTTGCCTCCAAATGCCCTCAACCGAAATATGAATTTCTGAGGAAGAAACCGTTCAAGAAATTTCCTAGATCTAAGAGTTTAGTTGCAGGATGCAACCGAAAAGGCTTTACCCGTTTGGTTTGAGACCGACTCGAGAATGAGGAAGCCGACTATGCCGACTCGTATGAAGATGCTGATGTCAGTTTTGTTGCTATGGATGGAACCTATGATAAACCTATCTCCCTACAAACTCCTATCTTTAGACACCCCAACTCCAATGAACAATCATCCTATGTTGACCAGACTCCACCTATGAGATCTCCCTTGACATACTTTGATGATCCCATTCCTATTCCAAAGGTAGATGCAGGAAATCCATATAATTTCAAAATTCAAAACATAGGTGGATACCTCTATGGTCAGCCTAAAACCATGCCCACTCTCAGACCGCTGATGCAACCAATTCAACCGACCTATCAAGCTCAAGCCTTACCGATCGCCTCTTATCAACCGATGCTTGAGAACCGACCGATTCACTTAAAGCCTCTAACCGAGCCTAACCCTGAACCGATATCATCACTACCAAATTTTGATCCCAATTTTGAACCATCATCCTCTTCCCCTCGCCCTACCGTTGACCCTATGCCCAATATGTCAAAGTCTGAAATGGCAGAGGTGATGAATGAGCTCTTCTCCGATTTTGAAAAATTAAATGAAGCTCAAAAAATTATGGCTGATAATTTCAAAATGATCTCTACTGAAAATGACTCTTTGAAAGCTGAAATAAAAGATCTGAAAGAAAGCAAGCTAGAGTCAGTTCAGTTAAAAAAGGATAATCAAGAACTCACTGAGAGACTAAACATTTCTGTTTGTCAAATTGCTGATCTTGTGTCAAGAAACAATTCTCTTTCTAAAACTATTGACACTTTCACAAAATCCCGAGCTGCTATGGAGACTATCATACAAGATCAGATATCTCCTAACCGAGATGTTACAACTGGAATAAGTTTTACCTCCAGCAGTAAGGAAAAAGACAGCAATGACAAACCGGCTACCAAATCTTTCTCTGAGAACTTGATGGGTAAATTTGATGATGCTCAATCCAAATTGATTAAGAGAGAGTTAACTAAACCTTTCAAAGTTGTTCCACACACCTATCCCAAGGGAAGGGAACAGATGAAAGCTTATTTGGGCAAAAACAAATCCCAATGGACCGAGGTAGCTGATCCTGAGCTAGGACAATATGTTCCACTTAGTGATGGTAACAGCAAAGGTGGAATTAAAATTGCTAACCGGGTTGCGGGTAAGGAAACCACAACCTAAGGAAGCCATCACCGGTAAGGGACCAACCTGTCCGACAACCTGTCACCGGCCAACCAACCGGTGAGGGCTCCCCAACCGGTAATAGACCTTCCAAACCAATGCAACCGGTCAACAAAGCTAAATCCATTACCTTCGTCCCCAAAGGATCTGCTTTCGCTCAATCGCTGAACTCTTCTCAAGCAAAGGCTATATTGAACATCCAATCATCTAAGCCCCCTCACCATCGTCTAACAAATGTGTAAATTGTGGTTTTATTGGTCACAAGGCTTATGAATGCCTCTTGAAGCACCTATTCGGGACCCACCGAGTCTAAAAGCTCGTGTGGTGGCCAGTATGGCCGCCAAAGAGGAACTAACTCTTTGGACCCAAAAGAATAAGGGGGACCATAAGCTTTACCGTTTTATTTCAGAATGCTTAATGGCCTCAACCGATGCCTTCGTAAGGATGTTTGGATTATGGACAGTGGATGCTCTAGGCATATGACCGACATGCCGATCTCCTCACCGATCCGGAAGAAGCATCTCGGTCCTCCAGCTTGTCTTTGGTGACAACGCAAAGGGTAAAATTATCGGTCGTGGATCCATCAAAAGAGGTACAGCTTATTGTGCGTAGGTATCTTTGGTGGATGGTCTCGAAACATAACCTTTCTCTCCATATCACAATTCGTGATAAAGGTATGCATTGTGTTTTCAATTCTTCCAATTGCTATGTGAAAGACATTGCTACAGGTGAAACACTTCTCACTGGATATAGAAAAGGTAACGTATATGCTATTGATTTAAACAATGTTTCGAATGTTACTAATGTTTATTTTGTAGCTAAGAAAATCAGTGAGAACTCCCGGCTATGGCATAAGAGACTCGCCACTTGAACTTCAAATATCTATCAAAGCTAGCAAATAAAAATCTAGTTGCCGCTACCTCAAGTGTCTGCTAATCATGATAGGAAATGCAGAGCTTGCCGCCTAGGAAAACAAAGATAAAGAATCTTTCCACAAAGAAGCCCTCGTTTGTCCACCTCTAGATGCCTCCAGTTGCTACATATGGATCTGTTTGGCCCCACAACTACTGCCAGTTTAGGGGGTAGCAGATATGCTTTGGTTGTTGTAGACGACTTCTCAAGATATACCTGGGTAGAGATGTTTTCTTCAAAAGATGATACATATGAAGTAGCTACCGATTATTTCCGTCTACCGCAAACCCAAAAGAATGTGACATCATCGCATGAGATCGACAATGGAACCGAATTTAAAAATAATGGAATCGCTCGCATCGTGATGATCATGGAATAGACCATAATTTCTCACTGCCGGTACACCGCAACAAAATGGTGTAGTTGAGAGAAAGAACAGACCTTGATCGAAGCCGGAAAAACAATGATATCCGAAGCTAGGCTTCCCAAGTATTTTTGGGCCGAAGCTATCCATACCGCCCGCTTTCACCTGCACGAATAGATCCTTGGTCAACAAGTTTCACAACAAGACCCCTTATGAGCTATGGCGTGGCAAAATCCCTAACATTGGTTTCTTCAAGATCTTCGGCTGCAAATGCTATGTACTTTACAACGGTAAAGAGCGCCGAGGTAAATTTGATGAAAAAGGCGATGAAGGTATCTTTGTGGGATACGCCAAGCACAAGAAGGCATTTAGAGTTTTTAATAAACGGTTGTTGAAAATTGTTGAATCTGTTCATGTTACTTTTGATGAATTTGATTTGCTAGAGTCTCGATAAGGCTCCAAATAGTACCGATAATTCGGGTGTGTTTGAGACAGTGAAACCAAAGCAATCAAAACTCCAATCATTCCACCGCTCTAATGCAAATCAATCTCCAGTTCAGCCTTCAGCCTCAAGTGGTGTAACTTGTAGAGACTTAGTTGATGACTCCTTCTTTCCCCAATCGGTTAGGCAATCCAATAGACAACCCCAGCTAACCGATTTATTACCAACTAGTCCTAATATCACCTTTCCTAATTCACCTCCTGAAGCTGAACCAATTTCAAACAATTTACCGTTTCCTTCCCCACTTACCGATCACCAGTCACCATCACCCTCACCTAACCGATCTCCTCAACCAGTCACATCTCCCTTTACCGATTCTACTCCTCCATTAGAAAACCTTAGACAAGAATCGGTCAGGCAAGAACTCCCTAGGGAAGTGAGAACAGTGAGAGATCACCCTTTAGAAAATGTGATAGGTGATGTCTTTGGTCCCAGAATGACTAGAGGCCAATTAAGAAGCATGGAGGATCAACATGGATTATTTTCCTCTACTATGGTCTCAAATATTGAACCAAAGAAGACTGATGAAGCATTAGATGACCCCAGCTGGGTAGAAGCTATGCAAGAAGAGCTTAATCAGTTTGATAGATGTAAAGTTTGGGAGTTAGTGCCTAGACCTAGTGATCAAACTGTGATTGGAACGAAATGGGTTTATAGGAATAAATTGGATGAGACTGGAAAAATTATAAGGAACAAGGCTAGACTAGTGGCGAAAGGGTATAGGCAGGAAGAAGGCATAGACTATGATGAGACTTTTGCTCCCGTAGCTAGATTAGAAGCCATTAGATTATTCCTTGCCTATGCTGCCTACAAAGAGTTCAAGCTATATCAAATGGATGTGAAAAGTGCCTTTCTCAATGGGGAACTTCAAGAACTTGTTTATGTAGATCAACCTCCTGGTTTTGAAGATTCCAAGAATCCTAATCACGTCTACAAATTGAATAAAGCTTTGTACGGCCTCAAGCAAGCACCTCGAGCATGGTATGAAACTCTCTCCAAATTCCTACTTAGTGAGAAGTTTGAACGAGGTAAAATCGACACCACCTTATTTATTGCTAAGCATAATGGTCATTCATTGTTAGTTCAAATATATGTTGATGACATTATTTTTGGATCTACTAACGAAAAATTATGCAAGAGATTTGAGAAACTTATGCAGAGCAAATTTGAGATGAGCATGATGGGTGAGCTTACATTTTTCCTTGGACTTCAAGTCAAGCAAACCCAAGAAGGTATTTTTATAAATCAAGCCAAATACACCAATGATCTAATCAAGAAATTTGGTCTTGACTCTGCTCATCCTCAAAGCACTCCTATGGCCACCAATGTACACCTTGACAAAGACGAATCCGGTAAGAAAGTAGATATGACACTCTACCGAGGTATGATAGGCTCTCTACTTTACTTAACCGCTAGTAGGCCAGATATCATGTTTGCCGTATGTGTATGTGCTAGATTTCAAGTTGACCCTAGAGAATCTCATTTGCAAGCTGTTAAAAGAATAATAAGATATCTTTTGGGAACTGCTAACTTAGGTTTGTGGTATCCAAAAGATTCTTCATTTACACTTATTGGATATTCAGATGCCGATTTTGCAGCTTGTAGGGTCACCAGGAAAAGTACTAGAGGAACTTGTCAATTTACGGGTAACCGTTTGGTTTCCTGGTCGTGCAAGAAACAAGCATCAATTTCCACTTCTACGACTGAAGCTGAGTACATAGCTGCTGGGAGTTGCTGTTCTCAAATCCTATGGCTGAAGCAACAACTAGTAGACTATGAAATCCCTCAAGAAGTGTGTCCTATCTATTGTGATAACACCTCAGCTATCTCAGTCTCCAACAATCCTGTGATGCATTCAAAGACTAAGCACATAGACATCAAATACCACTTCCTCAAGGATCATGTTGAAAAGGGTAACATTGTTCTTTTAAAAGTCCATACTGATTATCAATTAGCTGATATCTTAACAAAACCATTGGACATTAAAAGATTTGAATTCCTTAGAGGAGAACTAGGCATGATTGATATTCGATAAACATTATGTGCTAACTTTGTTATCTGTGTAAGCTATCAACAAAGATCATAGGTGACCTCACTCGTTTACCGATGCTTGCTAGTGCTCGTTTACCGGTATCCCTTACCGGTAAGGCAAGACTCCCTTTACCGATCCTCTTACCGACATACTTAATCGGTAAATGGTGTTGCTTACCGATGCTCTCCATCTGGTGAAAGATCTCTCTTACCGATCAATACCTGATCGGTCACCCACCTTGCCGATTGTCCTCTTACCGACGAACTGCGGCCGGATCCAAATTTGCAATTCGTATTTAACCGGCTCGTTTGTCATCATTGCCTAATATGTCACATCAATCCCTTCGCCGCGGCAGTCTGCAACTTTCCGTACCTTTCCTTACCTATTCCCCTTGCTCCTATACAAAAGAAGTAGATCAATTTTAAATAATAAAGGTAATCTCTGTATCATTCATATTTATCAAAAAGGTTATTTTTTTGTCCTTTATTATATTTTGATATAACTGCTGCACACACATTCATATTTTCATGACACATCTTTAATTTCGTGAAACAAAACTGTCAATTAATGTGCACGACAGTTAAAAACCTTTAAGCTTCTTTTGTTTTAACCAACACACCTCTTCATCTTCCCGCTCTTTTGTCCCCTATATAAGGATTTCAAAATATCATTTAAAGTTTCTGGATTCTCTCTCTCTCTAACGAACTAAGGCAACCGGCAAAAACTCATTCTTACTTCATCTTCTCCATTCGTTTCTTTTCAATCAAGTTCTCTGGTATGTCCATTGAACTTTAAGATCTGAACGAACAAAGACCATATTTTCTTAGGATCCTTCTCTAACTTATATTGTTTGATTATTTTTGATTCACAGATGGCTCCCAAGAAAGACATTTATGGAGGTTACATTCTCCCAAGCTTCTTCGACTCCGATGAAGGCCGCGCCATTGAAGCCCTGTTCATTGCCGCCGGAGTTATCCCTTTCGTGATGCCTGATGGGAATGAAGACATCTATTATGAGATGGTCAATGAATTGTTTGACAATGGTGTGGTGGATGAGAATGAGAATATTATTTCAAGCTATTCTTTGGTGTTCTGTTACTTTTAGCCCCGGCTACTATTCTTGCTTTGCCTTCCTCAACCTCTCTTCCTCTGGTTCATCTTCTATCTCCATGAAAGATATGATTGGTGCTTGGACAAAGGTTCGTGGATCTGATCCCTTCGTTACCGGTGAAGCAAATAAGAAGGCTGGTTTTGATGCCGTGTATTACGCTGTTGCCGATGTCGTGGACCGATGCTTCATTTTCCGGTCTGGCTCTCATCATTGTATCACCATGATACAATGGGAAGCAATAGCTGCTATCATTATTGGTGGAGAATTCAACTGGTGTGCCTTCCTTTACCGTATTGTCTTGATTGCCTTCAAGAAATATCAGAAGGAGAAACCAACTTCCAAGCCAAATAAAGCCAAACCATGTCACTATTTGATGATAAGCCGTGCCCTTAGATCCATCCCAGCTGTTCTTCAAGCTTCTGAGAATCAACCCAAATATCCCCAATCCTTCTGCAAGGCTTTTGACAAGTTTGATATAATTAGAGCTATCAAAGAATCTACCGGTAAGCCAATCGGTAATCCGTCTGAACCCTCCACCGGTAAAACAACCGGTAAGTCTCGCTGGAACACTCTGCACGCAAACCAGTCGGTAAACCAACCGGCAAACCAGCTCAAAAGAAGAAACTCTCTAGCCGGCCAAAGGTTGCTCAATTTACCGGTGCTCCTCCTGCTCCCAAACCTTCTTTGCCGGTAAAGAGAAAACTACTTGAGTCTTCTGATGATGATGATGATAAGCCTATCTCTATCATTCTTTCCCCTTCCAGAAAACAAAAAGCCACAGCCAGAAAATCAGCTCCTCCCCCTTCCAAAAGATCCAAACCCATTCCAAAATCCTCCCAACAAATTGCCAAAGAAAATGCTGAGAGAAGAAGGAGAATTGAAACAGATTTGGGAACCTTTATACCATTCATTCCCAAAAGACTTTTTGATCACAACTTTCTTACCGACAAAATCCCATTTACCGGTCAATCATCAACCCGACCGGTAAGTCACTGCAAACCGATCAGAAACCCAACCTTTCACATTTACCATTACAATCCCTGGCTAGTCAATCCTACCTTTGAACCATCTCCCACTTGGGTATATCCTATTGAGCACTTGCCTCCTTTCCTTCGAAGGCTTTTGCAATTCCATGAGATCAACAAAGACTCAGTCCCAGTCGGTGACATATCTGATTATGTGGATTTTGACAACATCCATGAAGATAAAGGTCTCTACTATACCAAGCCATGTTTGTTGAGTGAATATGATATCTCATTGTCCAGAGATAGTCTACTCAAGATTTATAATCGGGTATTTTTGAGTTCTTTGCCTCCAATGTGGAATGCCATCTACTTGGCTCGGGATGGCTCAGGCAAGACATGATGATTCGGGCGGTATGGATTGATTTTGCCATTCTCTATAATTCTCGGGATACCCTCAAGGAATCGATCCTTATCGGCTTGGAAGATATGAGTTACCTGGAGATGATCTTCCCTCCTTTGATCCTGAAATTGTCAACTTAGGACCTCGAAGATGGCAATTCGTGAAGAATGTAATGGATGTGGTGCAAAATCCGGTGGACTTGAACAGAGACTTTCGTAGTATGGGTGATATTTCTCTTTCGCCTTCTTCAATTCTCGTTGCTCAATCCAAAGAAAAAACAAATGGGCTACTATTCTGATGAAGAAATAGAAGAAATGTTCAAGGACATTAGTGGCTCTCGATGATCAAGCCATTGATAGGGCGAAGCGATCGATCACAAGCTCTAGCTCTCTACCGACTCGGTGATTCAGATGCCGATGACCAAGGTCTTTGCTTGAGATTGATCGGTCTAAGAAGATTAGTGCTGATTTTACCACTCCTTTACCGATGCAACATGTGGGAGGAGGTAGTGCTGAGACATCTCCGATTACCGTTCTTCTTTGCGGAGGAGGAGAAATTCTTGGCTCAAGTCCTTTACCGGTTATTCAACCGATGCCTCTTCACCGGTGAGATACCTCAATCGGTTAGAGAAGATTTCTGGCTTACGAGCACCTTTACCGATGCTTCTCCCTTACCGGTTAGTCAGGCCCTTACCGTTGCATCTGCTGAACCGGTTAAGGCAATTAATGTTGATGATATCCTTCTCCAGCAAGCCTTGGCAGCTAGCTTATTTACCGAGCAAACTGAAAAGCTCAAGGAGAGTCAAAGAGCAACCATTGAAGAGTTAGCTACTCAGAAAGCCATTCAAGCATCTCTTCTACCAGTTAGTCAATCGGTAAGCCAAGTCATTCCTCCTTCCTCTTCTAGAGCCAATTCACCGGTTCAGGAGGAGGATATTGATCCCATTTTTTATGAAGACTCCCTTTCTGATTTCTATGAAGAAGAAGAAGATGTTGATTTTGATGAGAATGACCCTACAATTCCTCCGGTTTATGATGATCCTGGTATGCGTCAGAAAGATTTGATGTCAACCTTGAACTATTATACCTCCAAGGCCTCTATTCCTCGATCTGCCGATGGAATCCCTTTATTTCAAGTTCATGAGAAAATCTTTAGCAAGTCAGTAACTGAGCCTACACCAATGCCTCCATCCATTGCCGATCGGCTTCAGAGGCAAAGGAGAGAAGATAGAATGGCCACCTTCATTGATGTTGTGGAAAATATGAAGGTTGGTGCTGCTCCTGAAGATACTCCTCCTAGATATACCAAAACTCATGGGCCCGGTGAGACAAGTCGCCGGCATCAGAAGATTAAGGTGTTGAAGCTTAAGAAGCGTCCAAATCCTCCCAAAGGCAAAGAAATCATGCCTGGAAAGGTTGAGCAACAACTGATTACCGATTTCCCTTCTCCAAAACCAAACAAGAAATATCCTTCCTCTCTTCAGCAACACAATCGGTTTATCAGGATTCAAGGCCAGTATGCAACGTTTGCCCCCAGACCGGTTGAAAGCACCCTTTCAACCGATGACTTCTTTATCCGGTATATGTCTATCAATGGGCGTATCACTCAAATTTTGGAGTTGAGGCTTTTAAATTGGTCTGGTTATGTTACTAAAATGGTTGGCTTATTGCCAAATGTGACCAGACTCTCTGTGATAAAGAAAGGCAAGCCTATACCTTGGAGCAACATTCGAGAAGCTTCATTACTTCTGCTGGCTCTTAGAGTAATTCACATTCTAAGGCGTCGGCAAGCCATCTTACCGTTAGCCTCTACTGCAGCTGAGCTCTTGGAACTTTCTTTTGCTAAGATGATGAGTTTGGAACCCCTTGAACCTCTTAATCCTGCTTCTCCTTTACCGATTGCTCCTCCTATCTCTCCCATGGAATTATTGGATGAGGAGATTGAGATCTCTCCTACCGGTGAAGTGTCTCGGACCGTTCGTACTCCAAAGAACCTCTCTTGCTTGATCCATCTTCTCCTCTTACCGATAGCCATGTTGCCGATCAATTGCCTCTAGTTACCGATGCTCCTTTACCAGCTAGCCAATCGTTCTCTCAATCCATTCCTTTACCGACCCCTCCTACCGATGATTTGAATAGGCCACTCCTTGCTTCAGATTTGACAGATCTTTATAGAGCCTTGCTTGATGGTTTTGTTGAAGTCAATATTGAGTTAGCTCGTTCTTTTATTAAGTCCAATCAGGAGGAGGATGAGAGAAGATTTGATTTATTGAAGACTGGTATTACTCTGTCTCTTGGCAATTTCATGTCAGATATAAATGCTAGAGACAACGCCATCAGAGATCTTCAGTTACAACTTGATGAGGCTCGGCAAACCAACAAAATCCTTTGTGAGCAACAACTTTCCGGCAAAGACATTCTGAACTGATCCATTGAAGAACTCAAAAGGACAGCTGAAGCCCTTAGTAGTTGTCAAGAAAGGAACCGTGAGCTTGAGATGGAGTTAGCCAAAGTGAAAGCTAAAAATGAAGTGATGTTGGTAGTTAGAGAAGAAAGGAAGAAAAGGAAAAGGGATGATAAAGAGAAGAAGAAAGCAAAGAAATCATCCAAGGAGTCTAAAGCCTCAGATCCTCCTTCAGATGCTGCTGCTCCTTAGCCGATCAAGATCCAAGCCTCTTACCGGTGCAGCTCTGAGAATGTAACCGATGATATTTTTGTCTTTCCCTCATTCACCGGTCTAAAACATAATGAGAATCTCTTATCCTTAAACTTTGTGTTTTGTTTGAATTTCCTTTACTTTTAATTATTTTGAATATTCCAAATGCTTCTAACCGATACATCTTGCAGGTCTCATTCAAAATATTTCCCCCTTTTCAATCTTTTATTTTTCACTTATCTGTAAGCTTACTTAGGTAGCATCAAGTTGTCTCTTGACTTGGGGAATGATATATTAAATAGACAAACTCTTTATCATTTCTTTTTCTAAGTCAAGAAGATGCTAACCTAGGGTGATTGGACTTAAGCAATTAGGAGGAGATTGTTAGTCAAATATATACTTAGGCTTAGAATTGCTTAATTCCAATCATAACAAGCATTAATGAGGATCCCTAATTTAGTTAGATCAAAATAGAATTTTTCTATGTACCATAGGATCTCTTAGTGCTAGTGCCCAGTGTTTTTGTTATGTATTTTTTCAAGATTTGAAGACTTGAAGACCTAAGAATTTCCTTCTGCATTGTGAGTTACTCCTTTGGAAGCTTCCTTACCGATTGAGGTGATTAACCGGTCAACATGCCTTACCGGTTGAGCTACCGGATCGACCCCATTCACCGGTCTTGCCCCCTTTACCGGTTAAGGCTTACTCCTCAAGCTTCCCTGTTAGCAGCTTGCCGATGCATTAATTGCTCCCAACTACCCAACCATCAACTTTAGCTAAAGTTGGTAAAGCAAGCATGCTGACATGACATCTCTGCAACAAATCAGTACCTTCTTTGAGAATGTCAAGTAACCAGTACTCACAGAGCCCCAACTATCTCTGGAAATCCTCTCTATCCAAATCTCAGGCATTTAATGCAAGGATCGCCTGCCTGATCTAGTCATCATTACAACCTCTTTAAAGACAACGGCTCCTTTTCAAAGTTCACTATAAGTAGCTTCCCTGGAGCATTGAAGAAGGTTGGTGCATTTATGATTCTTGAGAGTGAGTTGCTTTGAACTACCACCTGCACATTCTCTAGTTCAAAGCATTCAAAGCAAGTCCCTTTATTCACTAGACATCTCTGTTAGGACTTATACACTGTGCACCTCAATCAATACTGTAGTGTTCCTCTATTAGATTACTTATGGAACACATTGATTGATTCACACACAACACCCTAGAGAAATCAGCTCAGCTTGTGAGCACATCTCTAGAAAACACCAGGTCTTTATTGTAGCACGACCCATTAGTGGTCACCTCTAGATTGGCAGCCTTTCAATCACTGGCTTGCAACTTGTAATAGGTAGAATCCATTAATATAGTAGTGCACCTTCACAAATCCAAGTTCTGACCAAACTTGGTAGAGGACGTAGCAGTTATTTAACACTGTGAACCTCTTCAAACAATGTGTCATTTATTGCTTTGTTTGTTTTACATTGTGTAGTTGTAATCAGTTGATAATCTCTCAACTGGTCACAACCTATTGATTTCACTTACTGCTCATTTTGTTTGTCTTACTTGGAAATATCTTTTGTCTTGACTTGCATGAGATTTTGTCTTACCGGTTTGCCTTTCCTCTAAACTGAAAACTTAATTTCCGCTGTGCAAAATCACTTACCGGTGAGCTAGAGTTTTTCAAAATAAGTTTTAGCAAAAAGTTTTATACAGGCTATTCACCCCCCCCCCTCTAGCCTGATTCCTACCATTTGGGACCTAACATTTGGAGTAGTGAGGAAGTTCTCAATATCATAGATGCAGTATGTGAGAGAATGAATCAGATGAGGAAGATGAGCGATGATATGCCGAGTTTTGAGCTGCTTTCGCCCTCAGAATTTAACACCCCAGTTCAGACAAAATTCAACATTTTTGATGATGATCAGACGGTAGATATTGGTTTGTGTGGTGAGGAAGATGAATCCATTCGAGAAGCCATCAAACTGTGGAGAAGTTTGATCGGCCAAATGGATTTTATGATCCTTTGACAGTTACTACTTGTGTCATTGCTGAAAGGATCGATTTTGTTTCCAGTTTTATGACACAAAACAAAAGATTTTTTGTGAATAGTGATTTGAGAAATAAACATATTATTGATTTTTATATGTTTGATGTTGATGATTTCTATGATGGGTAAGTTTAATTATTATTTCTCTAATTATATTTTTGTTTTATAAATTGAAATACTAATGTCTTATTTTTTTATTTTTTTTTCATTCAGGGAAATGCTGATGTTCAGGCTTCAAGATGCTGACGAATACCCATGTTATGTATTCAAGAAAGATATAATTACTATGAACATGAAGAAATGGGTGTTTGTTAATATCATTGATGCCTAGACTGTTATTTTAAACAAAGAGCAGAAGGATGGAAAACGGGTGTTCTTAAATCTGTCGCATTGTGTAAGTAATAATTGTTTTACCAACTGTTTTTGTTTTGAGTAATACTTCTCATTTGTTTAAGTAATAGTTGGTATTGCTATAAGTAATAGTACTACACTTGTGAAGTAATAGTGTTATTTTTTTTAACTAATAATAGTGTTAGGAACTATTTTCATTTTGAGTAATACATCTCATTTGTTTAAGTAATAGTTGGTATTGCTATAAGTAATAGTACTACACTTGTGAAGTAATAGTGTTATTTTTTTTAACTAATAATAGTTTTAGGAACTGTTTTCATTTTGAGTAATACTTCTCATTTGTTTAAGTAATAGTTGGTATTGCTATAAGTAATAGTACTATACTTGTGAAGTAATAGTGTTTTTTTTTTTTAACTAATAATAGTTTTAGGAACTGTTTTCATTTTGAGTAATACTTCTCATTTGTTTAAGTAATAGTTGGTATTGCTATAAGTAATAGTACTACACTTGTGAAGTAATAGTGTTATTTTTTTTTAACTAATAATAGTTTTAGGAACTGTTTTCATTTTGAGTAATACTTCTCATTTGTTTAAGTAATAGTTGGTATTGCTATAAGTAATAGTACTACACTTGTGAAGTAATAGTGTTATATTTTTTTTTAACTAATAATAATTTTAGGAACTGTTTTCATTTTGAGTAATACTTCTCATTTGTTTAAGTAATAGTTGGTATTGCTATAAGTAATAATACTACACTTGTGAAGTAATAGTGGTATATTTTTTTTTAACTAATAATAGTTTTAGGAACTGTTTTCATTTTGAGTAATACTTCTCATTTGTTTAAGTAATAGTTGGTATTGCTATAAGTAATAGTACTACACTTGTGAAGTATTACTACACTTGTGAAGTAATAGTATTTTTTTTTAACTAATAATAGTGTTAGGAACTGTTTTAATTTTGAGTAATACTTCTCATTTGTTTAAGTAATAGTTGGTATTGCTATAAGTAATAGTACTACACTTGTGAAGTAATAGTGTTATTTTTTTTTTAACTAATAATAGTTTCTATCTTAATTTTTTGAAAGGCCTACTTGGACCTTATTGTGAATGGCGTGGGAATTGATGTTTCTAAAATGGAGTCGAATGTAAGAGATTATTTCAAGCAATCTCTTAAAATTGTTAATGTGGATGCGAAGACGGCTGAAATGGTTAGTACCTTTGTTAATATAGTTATACTTTTCATTTTTTCTGTTTTTTGTATTACTTTTACTTTATAATAAAACTTCCAATGTTCTCTTATTTGTATTGTAGATTTTTGTTTCGATTAACATCTGAGAGCACTACTATTGTATTGTTTTGAATTTCAAGTTGGGCAAGGTTCAAGTCATTGATAATCGAGATTATAATGACAGAATTTTGTTTGAGCCGAAAATTCAGAAAATATTTCAAGATATTGCAAAAACAGTGGTATGTACTTATAAATAATGTAGTGGTTGTTTTTTAAATTATTTTTTTATATTATCTGTTTAATAGAGTTTTTTTTTAATTATTATTAGCACAAGTTGTTGGTAAAGTTTGTTCGTGATATTAATCATCCTAAGGACGGGCAAGTAGTGAAGTATCCCATTGAATTTTTGAAGTTTAACGGGCAGAATAATTCGGATGGAAATGACTGTGGTATATTTCTGATGTACAATATGGAATTTTTTTGATGGAGAAAATGTGTCCAGTGATGATGATATAAGCAAGGTATTACTTCGTTACTTTTTAATTAGTACAACATGTTTATTAGAGCATTACTGTTCAGTTTTTTTAATTTTTTATACTTTCTGTTTTTGTTTTGAAGGGTAATGTGAGAAGAGTTCTTAGGGCGAAGTACTTACTGAAAGTTGTTCTGCATCCAATCAATACTGCCAAAGAATTTTTATTGGGTAATGTTGTTGAATTTTGTAAAAACAAAACCCAATTGAAGTTTAAAGTGGAAGAAAAGAAGAAAAATGATGGAGAGTTGAAGAAGAAATGAAAGTTGAAGAAATAGATGTGTTTGTTGAAACAATGTTTTATGTTTACGTTTCATGGGGATATGTATATCTTTGAAGAAATAGTTGTGTTGTTTAAACAATGTTCTATGTTTAAGTCTCGTGGGAATATGGGTACCTTTGAAACAATGGTAGGTTTTTTTTATTTTGGTTCAAACAATGTTATGTACTTTTCAGTTTTCACTAGTAATCAATGTAAATATTGGTAGTAATCACTGAAAATATTTTTGTTCTGAACTATAAGTTTTTTTATTGTTTTTTTGGTGCATAAACATAGGTAAAGGTAATATTAACTGCATGTGTAATAGTTGATAAAAACTAATGTAATAGTTGAAGTTAGCTAATGTAATACTTAATATATGAAAATGTAAAATCAACTGCATGTGTAATAGTTGAAATTAGCTAATGTAATACTTACTAATTGATAATGTAATACTTAATACATGAAAATGTAAAATCAACTGCATGTGTAATAGTTGAAATTAGCTAATGTAATAATTAATACATGAAAAGGTAATAGTTGATGAAAACTAATGTAATAGGTGAAGTTAGCTAATGTAATACTTACTGATAATGTAATACTTAATATATGAAAATGTAAAATTAACTGCATGTGTAATAGTTGAAATTAGCTAATGTAATACTTACTAATTGATAATGTAATACTTAATACATGAAAAGGTAATAGTTGATGAAAACTAATGTAATAGGTGAAGTTAGCTAATGTAATACTTACTGATAATGTAATACTTAATATATGAAAATGTAAAATCAACTGCATGTGTAATAGTTGAAATTAGCTAATGTAATACTTACTAATTGATAATGTAATACTTAATACATGAAAAGGTAATAGTTGATGAAAACTAATGTAATAGGTGAAGCTAGCTAATGTAATACTTACTAATTGATAATGTAATACTTAATATATGAAAATGTAAAATCAACTGCATGTGTAATAGTTGAAATTAGCTAATGTAATACTTACTAATTGATAATGTAATACTTAATACATGAAAAGGTAATAACAATTGCAATAAACATAATATTAAAGTAAGATTAACATCTTATAAGTGCATGTGTAATAGTTGAACTAAAACAATGTAATACTTACTGAATAATAATGTAAAACTTAATACAGAAAAAAGTAACATTTGTAATATTAATTCTAAAACAATCTAACATTTGGTTTTTTTGAACCAAATTCCCTTGGCTGATCACTTCTGTTAACATGGGCTTCTGTACTCTTTTTTCCTCCTTTTTCGATAGCCCCTTTTATCCTTTTTTTTCCTTCCTTTAGTGACTGAACGAGCTGGATCTAGTGTTACATTTGATGTAGATGAACATGTGAACCTGAAGTTTCTTCTTGTTCTTCTCTATTGCTCAATGAAGAAAGAGCAACGCATAGATCTTCGTAAGCGTCATCAACTTTTTTTCTTGCTGCGTCACTGTCTTGGCACTTCAAAAATAGATTATAGAACTTTCTTGACTTTCATGCCGCCATTGAATCAAACTGGTATTCCTGTCAAAATTTTCCAAGGTGTGGAATTTATCCCAAACTGATGATTTTGCAAATTTTGTCCATCTTTTCAGTATATACTTTTCTGGTATCTTTATACGATCATTATGATAGAGGACTTTCAATATATGCCTACACAAAATATCACATTCTTCAAATTTTCTACAATTGCAACTCACAAAGTCAGTTTTTGGATCCATCATGACATATCTTGTATGTCCAGAACCATCAAGTCCACAAATCTCATAAGTTTGCAACACTTCATCAACATCCATAAGAGTACATTTCCTTGTAAGTGCTATCATGAATTCTTTTTCAAATCGTTGAAAGACAGATAAAGTGTATACCTCTGAAGCGTGCTTAAGCAATCCCGTTAATAGAAGTATAGACGTTGGAATTGATCTTGCAGTTTTGAATTCATCTTGTTCTTCTGTCTTCCTCCAATTTTTCAATATACTTTTAAAAATTGAATGAAATTCTACAAGGCTAGTTGTTTTTTTCACATTGCTCCCCATTGCACTATTTGTAACCTCACTGCGTTGTGATGAAAGTATACCAGCTGAAAAGTAATCTTTGTTCAAGGCCGTGCACCATTTATCCTTCAAAGCATACAATCTTTTAAACCACGTTTCGTTTTGTAGCTGATACTTACTAATCATGTCATTCCAACATTCTTCAAATTCAGCTTCATCATTACAACCCGACATACATTTTCTGAACTCGTCCTTGAAGACATCATCGCTCTTCAAACGGCCAAACTTTTTTATGGCATTTTGATACAAATGCCATTGGCACAACCTGTGTTTTGTATTAGGGAATGCCTGTAGAGGTAATAAAGAGTATTTATTAATGTAACACAATAAACTTTATAATGTAATATAGCATTTTTGTACAATGTGTAATAGAACTGTTAAACAAAAAGTAATAGTTAATGTTCCTTATTATAATAGTATCATATAGTTAATGTAATACTTAAATATAATGAATATAAAAATGCTTACCGTTGCTATAGCATTTGTAATTGCTTGATCCTGATCAGTGAATATTGTCACCGGGCAGTTGCTTCCCATTGCTTTCTTGAATATTTCAAACAACCATTCAAATGATTTTGTTTCTTCATTTGCCAAAAATGCAATCCTAAACATAATGTTTTTGCAATGATTGTTTAACTCAACTATTGGAGCACAAATCAAACCATATTCGTTTGTACTATATGTTGTGTCAAAGACAACCACATCACCATAAATATCATAATCCTCTTTCATCATTGAATCTCTCCAAAACACACTACTTAATCTATCTTCATCATCCAACATTACTCTAAAGAAAAAATCAGTTTCTTCAGATTGTTGTTTATACAACATCTCAATAAGTGTCTGTGCATCTCCACTCCCTCTTTCTTTTAGTTTCAATCTATTGACATAATTCAAATGGTCATTTTTAGTGTGACCAAGAATGTCATCTCCACCAGCTTCATATGACATATAACGGTAGGAGTCCATTGCTCTTATAACAGAAGAAACCATATCTTCTATTACTTTACCTTTATCCTCCGTAATACTTCTCTCACATCTATAATACTTGGACCACTTTTTACTTGTCAACTGATGATTATGCTCCAAAATATGTCTATCAACCACATAATGTCCTTCATTTTCTAAAAGCTTTACTTTTAATAAAGCTTTACATTGTGTGCGTGTTATATGAGTCTTTCGCTTTTTAAGTTCATTATCATCAAACCCTTCTACTCGAGATCCAGCACTAGAACAAACGAAATATTTGTGTAGTACAACTCCATCTCCTCGACATCTTGTAGTTGACTTTCTTACACCAAAACCTATTTCCTTAGCATATTGACAATACAAGGCATACATTTCATCAATTGTCTTTGCTGTAAAATTAAATAGAGATCCACTCATGTTTGATCCTGTATCATTCTGTTCTTCTTCAATTATTATTTCATTTTCTTTGAATGTTTCTTTAGCATAGTCTTGTAGTCCCCAAGTTGGTTTGTAAACTGATCCATCAACTACAATTAAAGTAACCCAATTCATTATGTAAAGTAACAATGACAGTAAATAATAATCTTCTAAATTATAGCTTTATATTTAAAATAATAGTTCACAATTATTGAAGTAATAGTTGTTCAATATAATCGTAATAGATCATAAAGTTTCATGTATTTATACGATAGATTTAGATGATAAACAACAATGTAATGGTGTCAATGACTTAAAGTAATAATACATTCAGTCATTACATGTGTGTGTGTGTAATGTTATGCAAATTCAAATCTAAATTCAAGTTAAATAATGTGAAATCTAGTTTCTAGTAACAATCTTACCGTCATTAGGTTGCTGATGTTGTATATCGTTCTCCATTAATCTTCGGCGAGACGAGATCTGAAAATTTTAGATCTGGATTTTGTTTATGATGTTTTTGTTGATCTGATTTTGCTAGATCTGAGTTGTTGTTGTTGAATAATCGACTCCGGCGACCTTTGATTTTTAGGTTCAGTCTCCGGAATCGTGTCCCTCCGATTAATCGAGTTGTGCATTCGCACCTTTTCACTGCGTGTTTGTGTGTGTAGATTAGCGGCTCACCTTTTACTATGTGTTTGTGTGTGTTTTCGTTAGATCGACCAATTTATAGGTCGGATCATGGGTTCGAACTTCGGGTCGTTTCGACCCGTCTCATCCATGAGACGAATATAGTTGTTCTCATGAGAGAGACCAACTCAACATTAAATTGGGGACGGGGGAGCAAGTATTTTGGTACGAGAGTACGTACTAATTCTGGTCGGACTAATTGTAAAGTTGTGGCCAAACAGTGGGCCAAAGGTAACAGTGTAGAATTTTCCAGAATTCAGAAATCCCAAATCTAAACACTAGCGCCTGAAAATTAATTATTGGATTGGATAAACAAAAATGTTCTTCTTCTTTGCGGGAGGGGTGGAGCAACAAGTGAGCCAGGTACTGAAGAAAGGTGCCGGCCGTTGCATAAGCTGCAGATCTCCGGCGGTCTGGTTAACTACGACAAGGTTCTCAAGGTCTTCTTCGTTCCTGTCTGGCGGTGGCAGGGTAAAGATGAACTCATGCACTGCAACAATTGCCGTCTCTTTTTCCCTCCTTCCCTCTCCAATGATCTCCTCCGGTGCAATTATTGCTCTCGTGAGGTTGATCCTGATTTCAGGTTCTGCCCCTTTTGCGGTTCCCCTCAGCAGTAATTTCAACAGACTATTACAGATTTAGGGTTTATACAATGCTGGTAAATTTATATGGTTGTGTTAGTGTAAACGTTGCTTATTAATTTTGGTTTTGATACATTTTCTCTTTCAATTCAAAGTTGGCAAGTTGATTGACAGATTGAATTTTAAACTAAATCAATTGCACTGATCGATTCTGGTGTTCCTCTGTTCTGTTCTGTTCAGTTCAATTTTGCAATTGTTTATGCTTCAGTGATGAAATTGTTTTTGTTTTAATCAGAAGATGGAATGATCTGGATTAGGTTCATGGATGAATCGAGAATCCAAGGGTGTGTTTGCCTATATGAAAAAAAAAATTAAAAAAATAAAAATTCTACGGACTGCAAATTGCTTTTCGAACTCTGAATCAAAATCTTGGATATGATTTCGGTATCCTAGCAGTCAGTATATGAAAAGAAATAAATCTAGCCAGAAATATGAAGAAATCACAAACAAGAACGTTTGTATTTGTTAACCCAAATTGTTACACCAATTGACTGTCTGGGGTGCTCCAATTATGCATTATAATCTCTCTGTGAAGTTACAATATTTCAATGGCTTTTCTATTTTGTCCGAAATTGTTTCCACAAGCCAGCATCTTTAACCTCGTACCAAACTTATCGAGATACCCTTTTTTGCGTGTTGATGAACACGAACGTTCCAAGAACGTTCCAAGTTTGTGGACAATATCTTGTAAGATGTTTCAAGAAGTGACTTGATTCATGAGGTTTCAAAAATTGAGGATCATACGCTTTTTATTTTTGAAAAATTGGACAATTAGTTAGAGATGAAGACACTACTACAATGGCTTCCAGTCCCTCAATAGTTACTTGAATACACATGAGTCTTCAGACTCCAACTTGGAATACCAAGAACCCTAAATAAAAAAGTTAAAGACGTGGATTTCAAGTGAAAGGGATGGTGGATTGACAAAATTTTATCACAATTGATTTCACATTGCTGATATTCGTTACAGAAAGTTAGTTACAAGGTGCAAGCAATGGTACAACAGACTTCAGAAGTCATTAGCGAGATTCAAAGATCAATTTAGAACAGTCTAAATTGCTACGAATCTTTTTCTTCCATCCACAAAAAGAATTGGAGCAAATAAACAAGAAAAGGAAACAATCGGGTATGCTTAGAGACTATACGCACACAAAAAAAAGGTGATGAATATATTTTATATTGGGGTTGATTGTACGAGGTTTGGTATGTGGGTGTACAGTCTCTCTTTTGCCGTTTCCGGTGATTTACCTTTTTGGAAAAAAATTGGAGCAGGGAATCAATCGCCCAATCTGAAACCGTCGATCATCTGCAAACCTTCTGGAGTTGATGGTATTTGAAACCCGCAAAAAAAAAAAAAAAAAAAACGAAGTTAAATCCATCCTAGAAGTTAGCTTTATACTAGTTTTTATTTACTGAAGGGTAAATCCTTAACTCCTTGAGCAACAGCGTTTCTCCATACCCTATATCTTACTCCTAACTTATCATACGACACTGGCAAGTTCCACACATTCGCTCCATTGTTCATCCTATCTTGTTGCCCAATTACAAGCCGCAGATCCTCGTTCAAAACCTGCATTAACAAAATTAAATTGAAGATCTGACCAGAAATATTCCACTTTGAGTAATAGACAACTAATACCCGTGAATTTGTGAACAAAATGTTGTGATGTTGTGAGGGGTTCAATCCCCACCACCAATTGTAGATTTCACTTTCCAAGTGTCACTATTGTAATATATACTCGGGTTATCAGTTAATAAATAACCCTTTAAAAAAAAACATATTTCTATTCTGTTCTTTTGTTACAGAAATATGGTTACCTTTTCAGCAAAATGTCTCCACAAGATGTCCATGAAAGGGATGTATTGAAGGATGGGAGCAAAGTCCAGTGACATTCTGTATAATAGCCTTGTCTTGTTTCTTGATGATGGTAAGCACACATGGAGTTGGTGAAGGTGTGTAGCACACTGCTTGGTGCTCTGTCCTTCCAGTTTCCCCGGTTTTGAGATCCCAATGGTTGATAAAACTATACAAGGTGGTCGAAATTCCATATCTATTGGATATGGGTCCCAGTATCCTTCGAGGCCTGATTCAGGTGTCAAGAATTTCACCAAGCTGAAATATGAAACCAAGATCAGTTTTGGAAGTTGTAGGACCAGCGGTTGTGTGACAATAAACCAGTTTTTGATAAATTGTTTTAACCATTAATTCAAATAGTAACAAACCTTGGAACGCTCCATCCTTTGGCAAAGGTGGAGGTGTGTGTGAAAGGTGCGTGTGCTAGATCCAAAAGGTTGTCTAGAAGTAGCCCATGTTCTACGGGGAGCTCCATGACAAGCTGTCATTACGAGTAAATCATATGAGATGTTATATACTAAGATTTTTATTAGATTATAGAAACATGTTTTTTGTATTGGTACTTTAATGAGGCAAAATTAAAGCTAGTGTGACAAACCTCGGCATGAATTTGAAATCCTGGAGGAGGTTGTAAAGAAGGAATAATGGCAGCTGGAGGGTCATCGCCTGGCCAAATCCATATCATCCTTTCCTGCTCAAAGCATGGGAGGGATTTTATCTTTACGTTAACAAACTTCGTTGAAGGCATTTTCTCACAAGTTCCATCTGCTGCATATTCCCACCCTGGTAATCATTTATTCAGATAAGGAAAAAGGCATTACTATCTTCTTTCAATCAAATCTTATTTTACTCATATAACCAAAAAATAAAATAAAAATGCATACCATGATAAGGACATTGAACACGACCCTCATTTACTGAACCTAAGTCAAGCGGGCATGCTCTATGTGCACATGTATTTCTTAGACATCCTGGATTCCCATCCTTTCCACGAAACAACACCCAAGGTTCTTCAAAACAATCAATTGGGATCTGAAACAGAAGTCCACAGAGGAAATCGTATGATCAAGAAAAAAATGATATTGGAAGGAAAGAACCAAAACAATTGTCCTAATATTCTTAATTATGCCAGAGAGATCACGTGTCAATGCTGATTCGGTTTCAGACATACTCTTAATTACTTTTTCTGTTATTGAATATACTTGATTCAATAAATTATCTTAGTGATATTAAAACTTAAAAGAGTTAAGCAGCTTACCAACGTGTCATCCTTCAGGTCGCTTGAGAAAGCAACAGGGTACCAAAAGTTTTTCAAATTGGGATCGTAAGGTTGGACTGGGCCTGACACGTTTAGGCTTTTCCGTGGTCCTTTTCTTTCAAGTGTTTCCATAGACGTTGTAGAAGTACTGGGAGAAGGGGATATGCTGTCGGATTCTGTTGTGCTTCTGTCTTGCAAAATCCTATCATTAACCAAAGCTTCCATGTAAGCTAGCTTGTCTAGAGCAGCACCAACCCTTGCTTCTGATATATGTATCTGCCATTTTGCGTGGGTTCAAAATATAAGGGCTTTGAAACATGTCTACTTTTTATTGGGTAATAATATTTACCCTCATTATTAAGGAAAATTGTCATACCTGCTTGTGCGCTTGGGCTAGCTCTTCTTGCAGCTCTGCAAGATCCTTCTTCATTGTGCCAACGGATTTGTAATCACGGGCAAGAGGATTTAGTACTTCTACAACCTGCACCAATGTCTAGAGAGTGAGCTTTATGCATATACTCCCTCCATCCCGAAATGATCTTCCCACTTTTTTTGTTGTCACTACGAAGGTATTTTGAGCAATAAATTTAGAGTAATTTCATTATCCTAATGAAAATTTAAAACTTGTTATTGATATACCATTATAAATACTATCAAGAGGCAATTTTTCGATATTCATTAGGATAATAAATAGTCTAAAATTATTGTTCAAAAAACCTTCGTATTAACCACGAAAAAAAGTAGGAAGATCATTTCTGGAGGAGGGAGTAATAACACTGGCTATATAATTGACAAATATTTATGAAATAAACAACACCTTTTCATGGAGAAGCATAATTGTAAGAAGATCTTGACGAGCCCTCCAATCACAGTATTGTATATCGTATCTTGCCACTTCAAGAGCTTGATTTGCATCCAAGAACTTCCCTTTATATTGTGGGACTTTAGACCTTGGATCTTCCACATCAAATAGAGTACTCCACGAGCTTTTCTTCTCCACTAATCCTCCTCCATCTCCAGCTGCAATGGCAAAAACTACAAAACTTGCTCTCCCCTGAGGTCCCACAAACCAACATAAATTTAAGTACAACAGTAACTGTACTATGGCACATAAATATGCACACAACTAAACTTTGCAAGAGAAACAGTCAACTTATACATGGTTATGTGGAATACACACACACACAAATAATCTTTCCTGGGATGATGCCTATTTCCCTAAGCATTGTGTACGGTCAATTTGTTATACTAGAGAAGGTGTTCTGACTGTAGAAGTAGAAACAAAAGCATTGGTAGAATGGTGGGAAAGAAAAAGAAAATAAAAATGGAAGTAGCTAAAAACCCAATAGATATGTGTGCAGGCAAGCTTAGAAGCTAGCCAATTTCCAATATCATCTTTCCTCCGTCTCAAAATAAATGTCTCATTTGACTTTCTACTATTTCTAAAAAATGTGGTTTTATTGTTTGTTTATTGCTTGTACCATAGTAAAATTGCACTAAGAATGTTTCATTTTTTAGAAACGCGACATTTATTTTGGGAATGACTTAAAAGGAAAGTGCAACCCTTATTATGGGACAGAGTATTATGGGACGGAGGGAGTACAATATAAGGTTGCCGTCCCCCCTCCCCCAAAAAAAAAAAAAAAAAAAAAAACAGATAAAGAAAAATACAGAAAAAGATAAAAACATGCAGCGAAAGAAGTAAAGAAAAGAAAAACCTAGCAAGCTTTTGATATCCATGTATAAGATACTCCCTCCGTCCAAAAATGATCCAAAACATTAACACCTATCAATCGTCCTTACATCTGCAAGTAAATAGGCAGAGTACCTAATGCTACCCTCATATTCTGACATCATAACATAACCCCTAAAGTGTTTTTTTCCATTTAGACTTAAATATCAAGGCGAACAGCCTCTTGACGGGGAGCGCTTGGCGCACCGGGGTTTGCCCCTTTTTAGACTTAAATATCAAGGCACCTTGTGAATCCCATACAAACAGACTAGATGTCTCCCTCATTCCTTTAGGTATATTACAAAGTGAACCCCATTTGATGAGTGAAATGTTTTCTCATGTTCAAACTTCAACCTAATAGAACAGACAACTAGGTTTTATGCTCCTGAAGATAGACATACAACTAGGGAATAATACAACGCAACCTGCCTATTTATGTGATTTTTTACAATGCCAATATCCTAACCCTCTTAATGTGCTTGACATCAGTCATCTACCCCATTTCATTCGAGTTTGAGCATACAATAAAGTCGCAGGTCATTAATTGATCATCACTATACTTAATTGCACATAAATTTCCTAGATCACATATGCCCTGACAGATTCACATTTGAAATCTAACATAGTTTCTAGTCTAAAGAATTAGTACTTCGGAAACACCGTTCAGGAACATTCTTATAATAGGCTGGATAACTTTTTATTCCTAGTACTTCTTCTTTCTTTAGGTCCTTTTTTTTAAAATTTTATGGCATGACAACTTCTTCAAGAAAGCATGAAATCAAACATTCTTAGTTCCAAAATAAAAGCCTAAACGGGTACCTGACAAATGAAAAAATTAACAATAATTACAATATCTAATCAGTACCCAGTTTTTTTTTTTTTTTAATTCGTATAAACAAGGTCCAGAACAAGTGACTGAACCCTAATATTCAAGAAAAGAGGGAAAAACAATAGAACTCAGTAATAATAATAGAAAAAGAGTGGCCAGCTTAACTAAAACATTTTATTCAAAAGAAAAGAGGTAAAAAAGAATTGAATTAAAGGGTACCTTTCTTTGGTTGAATTTAGATGATCGAGATAGAGAAGTAGGAAGCGAGAGAGCAGCAGTAGCAATGGCGGACATGCTACTGTTTGTTTGGAGCAATCACGGGAGAGGAGAGAGAGGGAGAGGGAGAGAGAGAAAATTGCTGTGAATTTTAGTGAGAGAGATTTATTGCGTGGATTTTGTTGATAAGAGGGTGCGCGATCTCCATTAGCCTCACACACTCTGACAACTGGAGCTGCGTGGAATGGAAAGACTCTGTTTTGCTCATCACCACAACTTGGGAGCATTAGTATCTATAGTATAAATCATACCTGGGTTTGCTACAGTACTCTCTACAGTACCAAGTGGGTGTTTTACCATTTTGCCCTTACTATTTTGTCCCTTTCCCATTTTGCCCTTAAAAAAAATTTAATTTAAAAAAAAAAAATTTAAATTTTTTTTTTTTTAATTTAAAAAAAAAAAAAACAAAACAAAAAACGTGGCGCACGCTTTGAGCAAGCAATCTAATATATGTGGGACCATTTATCTTGCCATCTTGGATGCTTTAGATATCTTCCTTTATCTATTTCAGCAGTTTTTTTTTTTTTTTTTTGAAATTTTGGTTTAACTAAATTATGATTGTAAAAAAAAATAAAAAAATACTACTTACTTTTTCTTATAATAATATGCACATAAATGAAAAAGGTAACCATAAGGAGGCTTTGGCCCGGTCATGGTTCCAACCTGAAACCTGAAGGTCATGGGTTCGATCCCCCCAAAAATTAGAGGAAAGACTTTCTCTCTCTTTCAAAATATTGATACTAGAGTAAATGATGTATGTAAAGTGAGTTAGGAGTCAAAGTCAGACGGATTTATGACCAAACCAGTGGGTTATAAATTGTACTTGTTCGTATAAATCTATTCGTATAACAATCGTATCAATTATAATTGATTAAAAAAAATTGATATACCAAATTCTCGGTACTGATCGTACAAATTGTGTTTGATTAGTTGGTACATGGTATACACCATTGACTTTGATTGATATAACATGTATCGACATTATTTATTAAAAATAAAAAATTATATATTATTATGTAAATATATAATATCAAAAACAAATTTTTATCTAACCATAAGCTACAGCTATCATGTCTCATAAATTTTAATTGCATCGCTCTCTTTCTACGAAACACATCAACAAGCCGATTTCTCTCTCTCTCTCTCTCTCTCTCTCTCTCTCTCTCTCTCTCTCTCTCTCTCTCTCTCTCTCTCTCTCTCTCTCTCTCTCTCTCTCTCTCTCTCTCTCTCTCTCTCGCGCGCGCGAATGTTTAATTTTCGACTTTTGTTGTACTACTTTTCTTTAGTTTCAAAACTTTATATTTTGTGTTTTGAAACATCTTTTTTTATGTTATAATGTGTTTCTCTTTATAATAGACATAAATTCTAGCAAAAGAAATACTCTCTCCGTCTCACGTGAGTGGAGACTTATTTCTTTTTTCATCTGTCCCACGTGAGTGGAAACTGTCCCAAAATAACAAAGTTTTACACTATTTCTCTCACTCATTCTCTCTTCTACTTTACTTTTATAATTACAACACCGATCAATTTACTATTTCTCCCACTCATTCTCTCCTATTTTATTTTTCATACTTACAAACAACTGCTCACACTAATTCTTTCAGCTACTTTTTCTTATTTCTTTTGCCCAATTTTTTGTTCTCCACTTACGTGGAACGGAGGGAGTATATATCAATGCATTTTTTTTTGTCTTCAATTACATTTGATATATGTCGAGTATCAAGCAACCGAATACCATCCGTACCAATAAATTTGGTATACGGACTTTTGTGTTTGGTATTGGTACATATTTTCGTGTATCAAATCATACTTGGTTAGTACATGGAATGAAAGAGTATGAAAATTCTCTTAATATTTCTTTTGAATTTTGTAATTATGGTTTAAATATTTTCCTTCATTAATTTTTATATATGTTAGGTACGTTTTATTAATCTTAGGTATGTTTATTTTAGAATATACTCCATCCGTCCCATCTTAGTGTAGACTTCTTGCCTTTTTCGTCCATCCCACCTTAGTGTAGACTGCCCAAATTAGAAAGTTTTTTATTATTTTTTATTTGTCCTACCCCACCCACTCATTCTCTCTCTTCATTTTCCACCATACAATTTATTCAACCAACTTACTATTTACTCCACTCATTCTCTCTCTTCATTTCCTACCACACATTTTCATTATCTTAATAATATTTCTTAGTTATTGTGCCCAAACATTTAGTCTACACTAAGGTGAGACGGAGGGAGTATATATTAGAAATATTTATAATTATCTTAGATAGGTTTAATTTAAGATTATTATTTTAGTTATTTATCTCATACTAACCATACTAATCATCTCCTTGTACAAGTTGATCTATGACTTGTGTAGGACTCTTTGGTGATGAAGCGACTATATAAGGAGGGGCCCGATCATTTTACATGGACGGATTCCACAGCTTAAGAACAACACATCATATTCTCTCGAGAGTCCTTGATTTTCTTTAAGTCTTATCCCGGAAGTTCTTTTAATCTTCAAAGTGTTTTGGTTATTATAGATCTATGAATAACGCTTGATAGAAATCAATCCATTTACTTTATTGCCTTGTCCAGATATTAGAATTGAATTCATAAGCTCTAGATCTAGAGTTTTATTATTTTAGTCTGTTTTGTGATTGATTTGTTTAGGAGTCTAGAACTCATTTAGTATTTTTTTTTTCTTTCATTATATTCATTTTTAACTTGTATTTTGCAAGTATTTTATCAATGAAAATTTTCCAGCAAGCATAGTATTGTAGAAGTGTTTAAGATTTTGTGTTTTAAACTCAGCTGCGTTTTTACTTTGAATTTGTTCGTGTGCAATTGTGTGTTAAGTTGCACTGACACTTGTGTAATCACTGTTACGCACAAGTGACAGTTTTCCATAACAATCCTACCTACATTTCTTTCAATTGGTATCATAGTCTTCTCTCAACTCTACTGAGAATCGATCCCTTTATTAGCCATTATGGACTGTCAGCATAGTCGTAACAAACCCCCTACTTTAGATGATTCCAACTATAACATCTGAAAGACAAAAATGATTATGCACGTTAAGTATATTGATCATCGTGATTGAGTTAGCCTAATTATTAGATACACTACTCATGTGGTTGAAATTACTACTGTCTCTACCTCAGGAGCTGATAATAAAAAGGAGAAAATATATGGTTCTAAGCCCATATTGGATTGTAATGATGAGGAAATTTCTATTGCAAACTATAATGTCCAGGCCATGGGAGCAATCTCTAACCATGTGGATCCTCACATGCTAAGGTTATTTTATAACCAAACCATTGCCAAAAGTGCATGAGACATTTTCCAATCATTGCGAAGGACCAACTAGTGTTAAAGAAACAAAATTAAGGACTCGAATGACTAAATGACACTTTAGGGCAACTCCAATGGTAGGTACCAAAATCAAATTTTGGTACCTTCCAAAGGAGTTAGCATCTCCAATGGGGCAAAGTTGAGGTACCAAAAATTGAAAAAGAGTTAGGCAAGGTACCAAATTTGGTACCAAGCCTAACTCTTTCCACCTTGAAAATCTCCACGCGTGAGGGAGCCAACCAAGCAAACATTGCTTGAAAAAGTCAAGAAACATTTTCTGCCAAGTCCTGTTCATGGTCCATTCCTTTTTCTTTTTTTTTTGGATGAACATCCGTGACTTTTTTGCAATATGTATTCATTTTTTATTTTTTTTGTTCAACGTCCGTGACTTATTTACTGTTTTTTTTATGTGTTTGTTCACCCGTGACTTTTTATTTATTTATTTATTTTTTATTTTTTTTTGTTTTGTGTGTTTGTTCACCCGTGACTTTTTTATTTTTGTTTTTTTTTTTTCAGAACAAAGACTTCCTCCTCTGCTTCAACGTTTTTTATTTATACACTTTTTATTTTCCATACAAAAGAAAACATGCCACGGGTGAAAATAGGTTATTATTATTTTTTAAAATGATTAATTATTATATAAAATTATTTATTTTAATTATTAAACATTTTAATTAAATAAAATATTTTAAATGTGAAAGAAATAAAAATTTAATTTTTGGTACCTTTCCTTAACTCCACCATTGGAGATAAATATTTGATACCCCATGAATAGTGATCGAAAGGTTCCAAAATTTGATTTTGGTACCTTTCCTTAACTCCTACCATTGGAGTTGCCCTTAAGGATGGAAGAGAATGAAACCATCAAATACTACTCTGCTAAAATCTTAGACATTTCGAATGAGTCTTTTTCTTTAGGTGAATCCATATCTAATGCTAGACTTGTCAGTATGGTTTCTAAGAACTCTCCCTGAAAAGTTCAACATTAAAATCTAAGTGATTGAAGAAACCCATGATGTTCAAACTATTGGACTTGATGTAATCCTGGATATTTTTAACTAATTTTGAGCTGAATCTTGGGGGTTCATGAATCTATCAAAGCAAATTGAATTGATCTTGCAAGTTCCTTTAAAGTATCTCAAGATCTAGTTCAATTGTCTGAACATAAATATGAGTCAAACTTGGGAGAAGATGATTGTGCTTTGATAACGCAAAAAATCAACAGCATGTTGTAAAATAAATGGTTAACAAAGTTTCCTAATTCATCATACTCTCCTTGTCCCACGGTTGAATCATCTAAAAGGGAGAGCAGTGTGAAGAAACCTTTTTTTGGAAAATAAGAAATCTATCAAGTCAATTCAGTGTAGGGCTTGTAAAGGTTTTGAACATTTTCCTAATAAATGTGAAAATACTTTAAGAAAAAAGGGAATGAGCTATACAACGACCTCTAGTTATAGTGAGGGTGATGATGAGACAGTAAACATGTCAACTTTACAGTCATCTCACTTCACTTTGTCCGATAGTGATTCTGAATCTGAAGATGTGCAATATTATAACTACACAACTGACTGTAGTAAATATACTTGCTTGAACTCTATAACTACAGGTAAATCTGAAGCTACTCATGTGGATGAGGAGAGTGCAACTTATAAAGAGTTGCACAATACTATATTGAACTGCATGCCGAATGGTCCAAACAGATGGACCAACTCAAAGTGTTCAAACAGGTAAATGATAAACTTACCACTGAAAATATATGTCTTAAATCTGAGTTTGAGTGTTTATTCAAGGAGAGTGAGTCTAAAAAGACTCTATAGCCAAGCTGGAATTTTTACTCACAAAGAAATATATTGAGTGTGAAAATTATAAAACTGATCTTGAAAGAGAAACTAAAACTCTAAATAAACTTAACAATGGTAAGTATAAGTTGGAAGAAGTTTTGAATTTAGACAAACATGAGAAATATGTAATTGGCTATGAAGGTTATAATTTTGTTAAAGAGGGTGAGGATACTTCTAAAGATGAAAAGAAAAATGTTTTTAAAAATAAAAAGAAGGATCACAGGCGAAGGCAATACGTTTGCCATCATTTTTTTTTGTCCTGGTCACATTCGACCATTTTACTATAAGTTGAAATAGGAACTTGAACTTATGAAGACTGCTGGATACTTGAGCAGACAGTTGAGCACACAACTTCATGCTCATCTGGACAGATAGACCACCACGGTTAAAAAAAACTGCTTGGGTGGACCATTTTACTATAAGTGGGATAATCTTTCAAATTCTTGCGATGCTTCGAATTTTACTTATTAATTGATACCTTTCATTGATAACTATAAATATGCAAAAGGATAAATATAATAAAATAATACTCACTCCGTTCCGCCCGATGCTTCACCATTTTGATGAAGCACGTAAATTAAGAAAAGTGATGAGTGAGAGAAGGGTTGTGAGAGGAAAGAAATGAGTAGATATGATAAGTGGGGCCCACAATTAAAATATGTGAGGGGGAAAAGTTAGTGGATATGACAAGTGAGCCCCACAATTTAAGTACTCCCTCTGTCCCGGGTTAAACTTCACCATTTTGGTGAAGCACGCAAATTAAGAAAGCAATATATATATTCAAAAATAATGGGAGTGAGAGAAGGGTTGTGAGAGGGAAGAAGTGAGTGGATATGACAAGTGGGACCCATAATTTAAATGTGTGAGAGAGAAAAGTTAGTGGGTATAATAGAATATTAATAAACCTTTTCCATTTTAAAAAATGTGAAGCTTGTAACGGGACGCCCTTTTGGGTAATTGGTGAAGCTTAAGCTGGGACGGATGGAGTATGTGAGAGGAAAAAGTGAGTGGGGTTGATAAATGGGGCCCACATTTATTACCATTTTAGGAAAGATGAAGCTTCTATCGAAACACCCATTTGAATAAACGGTGAAGCTTCGGGCGGACGGAGGGAGTATTACATATCCAAGTAAATAGAAATGTATACCTTAAAATACTATATACAATGAATAGTTTTGGTTATTTAATTGACTAAATTATTTGGCGTACATGTATCATGTATTATTTACTTAGAATGGTACATGTACCAATTAAATTGAAGTTATAATTTATAGTATATGAAAATGTATGGTTATAAACAGAATAATTAAGGTTAAAGATAAAGTCAAATTCAATACACTACTAGAAACAGGCCTTTTACCGACGAAAATTTCCGTCGGTAAATCCGCCTTTCCGTCGGAAATTGGTTATTACCGACGGATTGGGTCCGTCGGGTTCCGTCGGAAATAATTGGTTGGTAATACCGACGGACCAGTTCCGCCGGTATTTTCGGCGGATTGTCCGCCGGAAAATCTAAAATTCCGCCGGATATCGTCCGTCGGAAATGAGCAACGCCGGCCGGTTAACCGGAGCAGTAGCCGGAGTTTACCGATGGAAATATCCGTCGGTAAATATTAAAAAAATAAATAAATAAAACCCATTACCGACGGTTATAACCGTCGGTAAACGTAAAATTTACTGTCGGATATACCCGTCGGAAATCTAAACCGAATCCGACGGATATATCCGTCGGTAATGAGTTTTATTATTTAATTTTTATTATTTTTCCGACGGATATTTTCGCCGGAAATTAGAATTATTTATTTTTTTTAATTACTTTACCGACGGAAATATCCGTCGGTAATCTGACCAGATTTAAAAAAAAAATCTATTTTATTATTAATCCACCTGTAAACCTGTCAAACCTGTTTAAACAAATCCCAACATAAAATAAACACAAACAACATACAAACATCAAACATACAAACATCAAATAAACTCAAACTGTATCAAACAACCTAAAGCGAAAGGGGAAAAGGGGAAAGGGGAAAAGGGAAAAGGGGAAAAGGGAAAGGGAAAAAGGGGAAAGGGGAAAGGGAAAGGGGAAAAGGGGAAAGGAAAATTGTTTCGCTTGGGGAAAAGTGAAGGGAAAGGGAAAGGAAAACAAATTTTATTTGTTTACATTACATGCCAGCCAAATAAAATGAATGTCAATCAACCACGACCCTGACCACGAGCGCTGCCGCTACCGCTACCATCGCCACTACCACCGCCACTTCGCCTAAGGTATTGATCGACTGACTCATCAGAAGCGTTACCGCTATTACGCGGCCGTGGCCGCGGCCGTAGGCCGCGGCTGATTGCAAATTCATGGTAGCCAAGTATTGTTGCACGCGTTGGTCAAGCCGTTGAGCCAATATACTAGCCACCTGGAGTGCATCTGGGTCTGCACCAGGGCCTCCACTCGGGCCTCCACCCGGCCTCCACCTGGCTCTGGATCTGCTCCACTCGCCTCTCAACCTCTCTGTTGACCCGATCATCAAACGCTTCTTGAACCACATGATGACTGCCGCCGGAGGAAGAAGATGAAAAGTATTGCGTAGTAGAGGGTCGGAATGGCATGTTAAAATACCCCGCACCATGTCCTCCGAATCCAGCAAGCGATCTCCCTTCGGTTGCTTGCACGAGAGGACAATGGCCGCCCAAGCTTTTCACGAAAGGCGGGCCGCTCGGTGCTCTCAGGAGCCAAACTTCCTTCTTCAATAGCCTCCTCACGAGCCCGCCTATCATACTCTTCCTGAAAAAAAAAAAAAATACATTATACACTATGGTAGAAAATAATATTTCTTTAACTAAATAATTTATTATTTACTAATAGAAAATATATAATTTACTAATAGAAAATACTATTAACACTTACAAAAAGGGTCTGGTAATAAGGATTGACCCATTGTGGCCCTGAGCCATCAGCTGACCTCCGTAGTATGAGTAGCCGAAATACGTGACGAAGCATCAGCCTCATCATCTCCATGTTTCTTAATCTTAACATATAAAAAAATTAAAACTTTAAAAAGCTGGAGAATAATAACAATATATGAATCAAATAAAGTATTGCTTAATTTACAAACGGATAATAAATGAAGTTTACCATTACGGACCAAGTCTCGTGAAGTTAATTGATCCTCCGGTGTGCACACTCCCTGCCCCTCTTGTGAGTTCCTATTCTTCTTTGCAATTTCTGAACTTTTTGAAATTTCTCACTGTTCCAATAGGCTTCCCACTTCTCCCACGCACTAGCGGAGAAATTAGCTGGAGGCAAACCATCAATTAGACACTTTCCTCTCATGTCGTACACTTTCCCAGCGTACCGCTTAGGAACCAATTTCTTGAAAGCCGCCTCGATTTGAACTTCGGTAAACCCAGGACAGGAATATACGTGCTACAAAAATAGTAAAAGTAGTTAAATAAACAAGGGAATAGTCTACAAACTTTACAAAGGAAAGAGAAATAAGTAATTTTACCCGACTGGCTATACCGGATAGCGTACACCTCTTTTGATATTGACTTCGGGGTGGGATAAAATTCCTCAAAATTATACCCATTTGAACAAATCCCCAAACCATCTAGCGGGATCTCGACAACCACCATGTATAAACCTATAAGATATTAATTGAAAAACAATATATCAATATATATACAAATAAAAAGACAATAATAAAATGTAAACATTATATATATGACATTTACAATTAAATAATACTTACTGGCCCTTTGGGAGAGATAGATATTTCCATTTTTCCATCCTCATTAATAATTGCGTCCAAGTTAACCCGTCCAGGATGGTTCACTCACTTTGGAGCACTAGAGCTTACATTACCTTGACTGCTCAAATCATCATCACTACGTCCTGAACCAGACGTAGAGCCCCTCCCTCCAGTCCTTGGAGAAACAAGACGATGGACAAAACCCGCAACCTTGCCTCTCTTTGAACGATTGCCACCTCGATCCGACATATCTAAACTAGTATATTATATATACAAATAAAAACAATATATCAATATATATACAAATAAAAAGACACTTCATTTAGGATGTGAATAATTTTAAATATTAATATTTAATTCTTTGTTGTTAAGTATATCATTCTCTAGGGTGAAAGGACAATTCATGTCCATTAGGTTTAGAATTGGGGTCGGCTTCTATCCCATCCCGAAATACTAGTTTAGATATCAATATATCTAAACTAGTATTTTTTATTTCATTTTTTATTATATTTTATTATTATTATTATTATTATTATTTATTATTATTAATATTATTTTATTATTATTTATTTATTTTATTTATTTATTTATTTTGTTTATTTTATTTTATTTTATTTTTTATTTATTTTATTTATTTTTTATTTCATTTATTATTATTTTTTATTATTATTATTATTATTATTATTATTATTATTATTATTTATTATTATTATTATTTTATTATTATTTATTTTATTTTTTATTTATTTTGTTTTTTATTTTTATTTTTTATTTATTTTATTTATTTTTTATTTCATTTTTTTAGACATTCACCCCCCTCACCGTCCCAATATGAATATTCAAAACCTTTTAAAATTTGCTCTCCAGGAGTAAATTTGGATCTTTTTTGGACATTCATTTTGGGACGGAGGGGGTGTAATATTTAAGAAAAAAAGTAAGTGTATATGAATACATGAGCGTACGAGTTGAGCCTATTTAATTGCCAATATTGGGTAGATGTCCGTTTTTATTCTTGATCGGTAATTTAAAAAAAAATGGAACGGAGGTAGTACCATATAAAAATAAATAAATATTAGCAAAAAAAAAGAAGTAGAGATAATAAGAGATTTTCATAATTCTAGCTTCACACCAATTGCCTATTAGCAAGACAAAGGGTCAGAGGAAATGTTGCAAAAATAACTCAATCCAAGCCTATCAAACTCTTACATAAACCAACAATCTAGACCATATTCAAACCTTTTGACACCTAAAAATGCAAATGAAACAACTAGCACATAGAAAAAGACTACATAATTAAACCCACATAGACAGTAAATTATTTTACTAATAAAGTTACCAAATATACTTTCTTAATTATTTTCAACAATTATACATACACAGTTAATTAATTTTTTTCAAAATTAGGCATACTTTCAAAATTAAACCCACACACACCATGGGCCTTGCCACTCACACACACACACACACTTGCACACACTCACACTCACACGCAGAACACACACACTCACGGCACACACCAAATAGCCGCTCATATATTCAAAAAACCAAATACAACCGGTATATATCATAATTTATAGATAAATAAATTTAGATTGAAACATTATATTCGGCATTTTTCTTAATCCACGCGTGAACTACTACCGTGAAGTATGTACTTGGACGGAGGAGTATACAATAATAACTACATAGCTAAATTTAGGATGCAAAGTTTTTTTCTTTTCGAAGTATTGGGGAAAATGATATACGACCGCATAGCATAGCATAGCTTAGGAAATCGGGCAAGCTCTTTACCCGTTTCGAAATAGGAGTATAAACTTAATAATAAGTAAAATCCCTTTCAATTAATCTTATTTGTCCTAAATTGGCAAATCGGTTACAAAATAAATGGAGGCGATCAAATAAAGATAAAATGGTGGCACAAAACATTTTACAAAATTAAATAGGAATAGAGTATGAAATGCTACCTAAAGTTAAATTAAGGGTATATGAAAAGCAAAATTACACATTCACAGCACATTCTAACACATTCACGGCCACATTCCAGGTGAGAGAGAGAGAGAGAGAGAGAGAAAGAGAGCTTAGGCGACGGAGACAACGACGGCGAGCAGGCGGGCTCGGCACGAGCGGGAGAGAGGGCGGCTGAGAGAGAAAGAAAGCGAGTGAGAGAGAGAAAGCGAGTGAGAGAGAGAAAGGGATTGAGAGAGAGAGAAAGAGAGCTTACCGGCCGGCGACGAAGACGGCAACGGCAACGACGAACGGCGGAAATGGCGGAGACGACGTTTGTTCTCAAATTACTGATGAGAGAGAGAGAAAGTGAGAGGGAGAAATCGAGTGAGAGAGGAATTAAGGGATTGAGAGAAACTTACCGAAGACGGCGACGGCAACGGCGAGGCTAGGGTTCTTCGTCGAGTCGCGGGAGCGAGAGAGAGAGGAGGAGGAGTCGTAAAATGAAAAAAATGGGATTTTCTCATTATATATAGGGCGTCGTACCGACGGACATGGCCAGAGTCGGTATTGCACAGACGGACATGACCGCCGGTATTACCGACGGACTACCGGCGGAAATATTTCAAATACCGACGGAATAAACGAAATTTTAAAAAAAAAACCCCGGTAAAATGAAAATAAATTCCGTCGGTATTCGTTTTTTTTCCGTCGGTATTACCGACGGACACAGTCCGTCGGTAAATGTCCGTCGGTAAATGCCCTGTTTCTAGTAGTGATAGATATGTAAATAGTTGATTAATAATGTGAAATCTATACTTATAGTATATAAAAGTTGGCGAAATGAATTATGAGATTGACACCTCATCAAATTTCGGGTGTATCTTGACTGTGAGAATCTCACGTCGGATGATAGAAAAAGGCTAATGACTTTTCATTTCGACTTACACACTGAATATACTTAGTGATGTACTTAGTCATGGTAATGGAAGTCTAAATATGATGTATGAATAATATTCACCTGTACATTAGGAGTCATATAAATGTCCAAATACATGGTGTGTTTCAAGTCACCAAATACAATTGGAATAAGAATGGTTCCTAAAACTGACATCTAATCAATTGCTATTAGTATGAGTACTTAATATATCACCGAATAAACTAGGTGTTTCAAATGTACATGTATAAAACTCCTCATTGATAATATTCGTCTAATACCAGGTAGCAAGCAGTTTTGGAATATCAGTTAGCCCAAACTCCTTAGTTTCCAGTGTCATCATATCCCCTCCGTTCCTTTTCCTCTTCTTCAAATTGTAATCATATGTAACTTCAGTGTTATCATCATTAATCTCCCTATATTATTATCATCATTAATCTCCATATATTTTATAAAAAAAATTAAAGTTCTCAAACTGAGAACTTACAATTTGATCTTCTGCATTTTCCTTCATCATTTACAGATGGCTCCACAAACAATCCTTCTCAACCAGTTGCAACGAGGAAGATGCGACAAAAGGGTTATTTTCCGGGTCTCGCGTATTTGGAATTCATACAACACAAAGAAAGATCGTGAGATAATGAGTATGGATTTTTTGGCTATAGATGAGAAGGTGATGTGACACATATGTTTTAACATTATGTCATGCAATCATTTTTTTCTAAAAAGCTTTAGTTAGATATGTCAAAGCTAAATTGTTTTTCTTCTTTGTGACTATCACAGGCTGATTCAATACATTGCAAGTTTCTAAAAAGCGCTAGGCGGATGCTAGGCGGCGGAGCCGGGCCTAGCGCCTAGGTGTAAGTACCCCAATCTGGATCACTCTCTTCCGACGCACAGGAAACACCGCAGACTCACACAAACACAGTCTCAAACACCCGTAACCTTCAAAAACCCCAAAAACCACCAACTAAACCAGGGGGGCCATTCTGGGATAAAAAAGTACAAAAGAACTTCTTAGGAATTTTGGAAAATATGGAAATGGTAGCTTGTGCCGTGCGACACACTTTGCCAGAAGACATCATAATTACAAAATCCCCTTAAAGTCCACAATATTTCCTTAAATCCAGGAAAACCAAAAAACTAGTAATGGCTGCCAGTGCCGTGCCACATACCTTGCCAAGGGACATCATAATTACAAAATCCCCTTAAAGTCCAAAATATTCCCTTAAATCCAGGAAAACCAAAAAACTGGTAATGGCTGCCAGTGCCGTGCGACAAACCTTGCCAGAATCTGGACCCTATAAATAGAGGGCTCTCCCTCTCATTTTTGACAACTCCCTCTTCTCCTCTCTCTCCCAGCCTTCAGGCAACCCCTCTAAGACCCTTCGAGGCAATCCCGGTCCCTTTTGGTTCCCTCCGGGGCATTCTGAGGCCCCTCGTGGTACTCCGAAGCCCTGCCGAGCACTGCCGAGCGCTCCCGAGACGCTCTCGAGCTGCCCTGAGTCACTCCCGAGGCATCCCGAAGCCTTACCATTCCATCCTGAAGCTCTGCCAATCCATCCCGAGGCATTCCGGTCTATCCCGAGGTGTCCCGGCCCTTTTCGAGCACAACCGACGATCCCCGCACGCCAACTACTAGAGCACAACCGACGATTCCCGAGCACGACGAACCTGCTCGCTCGAGTCAAGCCCAATGCGATCCCAACGCACGACGAAACTCTGCTCAAGTACACACCTGATAATCCCGAGGCACGCCGAAACTCTGTCCGCAGACACCGGCACGTCCCGACGCCATCCCGGTCCGTCCCGAAATACTATTCAACACTCAAACACTATTCCCCAGTGGAAGACAGACACGAACCAACATTGGTAAGGCTTCCTTCCATTACTATTTAAAGAAAGAGGGGTACCGAAAGACTCATTTTTATGAGGCGACTCGGGTGCGCATTTACTATGCCCTTCCCGAGGAGTAATCTGACCTCCGAACTAAAAAATCTCATCACAAAACAACAGTTTTTTTAAAACTAAGTCTTTTTTCAATGTTTTGGGCTAAATCAAAACGGCGTGGCGACTCTACAAACGAAAACGCAACGAGACCCCTCCCGACAATGCGAGATGCCGGGGCCCGCGCGCGAGATGGATCCGGGTAATTTCAGTTGGCGACTCCGCTGGGGATTTTTTGTTTTAAAAACTTTTAAACAAAAAACAAAAGATTTTTAAAACGATGATGAGGGTCAAACTTTCATTTTATCCCTTTCTTTAATTGTTGTGTGTGTGTGCATGTGCTTTACCTTTTATTTTACAAAAAAAAATAAAATATAAAAAAAATGCATCAATATACATCTGTGTACATACATTTAAAATTCTTTAAAAAAATAAAATACTTATTTTTACTCAGAAAAAAGAATTTTAGTGACCGCACACTATTCGCACTGCTGCCTCGGTACACCGCACGCTACGCGCACTTGCTACCTCGGTACACTGCACACTACAACCCTCAACCCGGAGTGGTCTCAGTTGTAGTCTGATTGGTCTTCCTGACGCCTTGCGGATGCGCACGGGAACATTCCAAACATCCCATCTTAGCCAGTGTCAACCCTGCACACTTGCGTCACACTCTGTCTAGACTCGGTTGGTTTTTACACAGTCCGTGTTATACAGCCTGGATACATATCCCATGTCAGCCATTTTCTGAGTCGAAGCTCGGAACTCAAGATCCCTTGCGCAAGCAAAGCGATGAAAGGTCATGCTAAAATCTTGACCCGATCTTGATTTCCAAAGCTACACCCAGACGATGTTCCGTCCCGGAAATACATCCAGGCCCACATGACACCATGTCATCAAGCCTTTAATACGTCAACCATGACAATATGACCTAGCCAACGCCTAACGTCACAGATCCCTTGCGCAAGCAAGGTAAAGAGAGGTCATGCCGAACACTCGACCAGATCTTGACTCAGGAGCCGGCTCGGCTCACTATTCACATGGTTAACGCATTAAAACGAACATTACAGGCTCGGTCCTTAGGTTCGATTTTTCTTTTAGGCCGGTGGAAACCGCTTGCCCTATAGGACCCTCGCCCGGGGCTGTCCACCCCGGGATGTCGAAATACAGGTGCAAAACGAGGGGCTTATAGCTGCACAGATGATCTCCACTGACCCAAGATCTAGCATAGTTGCGAAAAAGAAGAGCAATCTTTTCCAACCAACTTAGGATTCTGAGAAAACACGTTTTAAGTAAATTAAAACAATAAAAAAAAACATAAAAAAAGCAGAAACTGCATGTTACATGAGCTTTCCCCCCTTTATCCAAAAAGGTCTTCCCATGTCTAAACCTTACCCGTCACCCCCTCCAGCAAACCGAGAGTGGTCGAGAATACCCGGGAACTGTCCTTCCAGTGTCAAAGCCACAAGGTCCCACATCCTTCCCAGTACAGCTACCAGGGCAGTCCGTCAACTCCCCATGGCCAGATCGGCAGGTAACAACGAGGAAAACGGAATCTTACCCCCGAGAAATTTCCCGACAATGGAGTAAGTTTGACAAGCTGTCATAGCCCTTGAAAAACGCCAAGGCGAGCAACAAGCCTGGATCGAAGGTGCCATGCACCATTTCGGAACATTAGCCACCCCCAACCACCTGGGGCTCCCAAAGACATACCCGCTCCCGCAGCTCCTAACGTCTCTCATTGTCTCCCGAAATTCAATCTCTTACCCTCATACGAACCCTGCAGCTACGACATAAAACCACAAGACCCCCCGGGAGAAGACGTGCCCTGTCAATGTCCCGAGGTCCCAATACTACCACAGAATGATGAAAACATCTGGTGGGACGTCTGCGATTGCACCGCTTGTCTGGAAATGGACTTCCAAGACGAAATAAACGAGGATCTGTAAGTACCCAAATCTGGCTCATGCCTTCCGGTTAATTTTCTCGGCAATTCCGGTAATTTTTCCGGTAATTCCCCGGATTTTCCTAAAGTTCCGGAACAATTCCGGAACTGTTCCAAGCCTTTTAAGGGCTGAAGGAAATGCTTGGTGATTAAGAAACACGTTTTTCTTAATCCCAAAACCCTTCTAGAAGACTGCCACCTTGCATGTTTCTAGAAAAATCCAGATTTGGCTTCTTATGTCGTGCGACATAACCAGCCAGGAAGAGTTCTAGAACCATGCCACCTTGCATGTTTCTAGAAGAATCCAGAAGTGGCTACTTATGTCGTGCGACATAACCAGCCAGAGAAACCTTCTAGAAACCTGCCACCTTGCATGTTTCTAGAAGGAAAACGGTTATGGCTTATCATGTCGTGCGACATAACAAGCCCATGCAGGCAGCCTATAAATAGAGGCCTTCACCTCTCATTTTGAACACACCTCTTCCACCCCTCAGTCACCCTCTATAGGGAATACGCCCAGAAGCCTTCTCTTTCCTCACATACCCCCCAAATCACCCCAATCCTCTCAAATCAATTCTACACACACTTCCCACACACACACACTTCATATATACATCAAGAATCAAGGAATTCTCACGGTCTCAAGGCTGGACACCAACTCCGGAGGAGGACGCTAGAAGGCTCCTATATCTAACTTGATATAGTAGTTGTGGATCTTCAAGGGTAACGAGTTTCTACCCCTTTTCCACTCTCTATTTTCATTCAAATGTGAAATCTCTATGCTAAATGCATTTATAATGTAGTATTCTGATTAAAGTTGCATACTTTATGTTATATTACCCAGATCCACATTTTATTTCATTGCATTTCATATAAAAGCTCCGGTTTAACTTGGTTTTGCATGAACACTCAAGATGAGTGTGGATCCCTCATATCCACACCCTCTTGAAGTGTTCATTATCAATAAACATGCTCTCTGAGATTTGTTTGTGAAGTAACTTGACCATTTCGGTGCCTTGTTACCTCTGCAAATCTCGATTGTTTAGGCTCGCAAAATGGCTTATTATGTCACGCGACATAGGCCTATGTCGCGCGACATACATAGCCCGGTTGCACTCCTTATCTTTTATTTGCAATCGATGTTTTCCTTTTCTAATGCATCAATCTGCATTTAAACTAAAACATTTGCATACAGAGCAGCATCATTTGCATTAAAAGGATATCTTTTTCACCAAAATGACATCTTTGCTTTAATGGTACATCCTTTGCATTCAAAAACCCCCTTTTCACATTAAAGATGCATCTTTTGCATTTAAAAACTCATTTTCATACTCAAAATGCATACTTTGCATTAAAAAATCATTCTTTGCCATTTTCATGCATCATTTGTGCATTAAATGCTATTTTCCAACATAAAAATACATTCTTTACATAAAAATCTTTTCTTTGCACAAAAGGCATCCCTTGCAACCAAAAGACATTCTTTACACTCCAAAAATGCCATCTTTTCACTAAAGTATCATTTTTACATGCATTCCCCCATGTCCCCATTAGCAACCTTGGAACGGACCGGTGTAAAAGCTATCATCTTTGCATCGCTCCTTCCATTAAAGGTTCCATATCTCTTTAGAAAGGGACACCTTGAACCCTATATCTCCGATTATCGCTTAAGAAAGAGTATGAAGCCTCTATACGAGCTCGACCGTCTTAAAGCGTAGGATTGATGGGCTAAGGACCCTCCTTTTCTAAAGAACCTCATCTTTGACCAAAAGAGAGTCATTCTCTCGATCACGCAAGTCCCGAGGGTCCCGAGGTTTAAAATGCGATGATCACAAGTCATAAGATGAGGACGGGATCATAATCCCAAATACATAAAATTCCAAGGAATCCCGAGCGACAACCAACAAATGGTTTGTACGTCCGGAAGACGACTTGGGACATTCCCTCCTTATTTTCAAACACATTCACACAAGAAAGCACGCAAGCAAGCACGATTAATGAAATCTCGGGAGACTTGCTCCGGCAAGGCACTTTGGGTGAACGCCAAACGTTCTTCCCAAGGGGTAACTTAACCTCCGAACCCATAAAACAACCTTTTTTCAAAGTTTTGAGGTAATCAAAATGGCGTGGCGACTCCGTTTTTCAAATAACTCGGATGTCTTCAAACTCGCGTGAATCCAACACAAAATTTGGGCACACATCCACAGTTTGGCGACTCCGCTGGGGATAACCCAAAGGAGAAAAGCTTTTATTTTCAAAACAAAAAAATCGATACTCGGTATATAGGTGGAAACCACTTACCCTTCCTGTACACTCCCTGACGTGGGAGTTGGGATAACCGGTGGTTTAACAATCCACGTACCAGTATCCCTTTTCGAAAAATTTTGAAAAAAATAAAAGAAAGCTTTTCCCTTTGAGCGGGTTAGACTCCCATCGCCGATTTCATTAATCATGCTTGCTTTCTTTACCATGCATTGCATCATTTGCATCTTGAAATCTGTGCATACTTTGAACGGGAAACAACCCGAAAAATAGCAAAAGGAGTGGAACCTGGAAAATTGATCCATGCAGTCGTACGGCTAATCCTCATAGGATTCTGACCATACGACCTCGGTGGCAATTCCACCAGAAAATCGGGGGTTAATACGGCGAGTCCTAGCAGCTTGGGGCTACTCAGCTCCACGACTGACTGGGGCTTCCCAGAAAATTTACGTGTTGCATTTTCCCCGTCCCGAGAATCATTCCTTTAAAACACATTTATGAAAATCTCTGTTTTAACTCAAAAAGGAACATTTTTAGGAGACCGCACACTACGCGCACCTGATATATCCTGTACACTTTGCACGCACGTCCTTCAAACCCGAGGGTGGTTCCAGCCAAGTAGCCACGGACAAATTATACGATGCTGTGCGCGCACTGAATCATCCCAACCTCCCCCACGCAGCCCAGTGTCGACCAATGCACAGTCCGTGTCACACGTTTCAAAAAACCGTGACTTTTGGTTGGTTTTTGGTCTAGTCCGTGTCATATAGCCCAGTTGCATACCCTCGTGAAGGTCAAGCCTCAGTTCATAACGGAAGCCAAGATTTTCGCTCAAGCGAAACTCCGCCAAAATTCCGCCAAGGAAAAATTGGCGAGATCTTGACTCCGACATTGACTTTGACCTTGACCTGCACGGAATGCGTAAGAGTCAAGACCGAGTCTTTGCCAACAAATCAAAAGATCTTTCGCTCAAGCGAAGCTATGCCAAAATTCCGACAAGGAAAAATTGGCAAGATCTTGACCCGGCATTGACTTCGATTCTGACTCACGCCCGGCGTATGCATCGAAGTTCAATGTGACACTGTGTCATCCGGCTTTTGCCGCCCGACCCATGCCTATTATATTCTCGGACATTACCGAAAGTCAAAACGTCATTCGCTCAAGCGAAATTCTGCCAAAGATCCGTCAAGGCAGAGAGACGAGACTTTCCCGGTATTGCCTTGACTATAATCCGCATCGCTCGTGTGTTGAAAGTTCCTATGACCCGCTAGACCCGTTAGGAGCATTCTTTACTCTCGGTCGGTGGGATCCGCGTGCCCTATAGGACCCTCGCCCGGGGCTGTCCACCCTGGGAGGTCGAAATACAGGTGGAATACGAGGGGCTTATAGACGTAGTGACGGAACCCACTGATCCAGGATCTAGAGTAGTTGCGAAAAAGAAGGGCAAACCCCCTTTTCCAACCAAATAGAATTAAATAAAAGACATTGTTTTAAGTAAACTTGAACAATTAATGTAATCATAATTGCATGGTCCTGTCTCTGAAATCCCTAATCGAGACCTCCTCGGTCCGATTTCCTATCCCGACCTTTCATGGTCAAACCCCTAATCGAGACCTCCTCGGTCCGATTTCCTATCCCGACCTTTCTGGTCAAATCCTAATCGAGACCTCCTCGGTCCGATTTCCTATTTTCCTATCCCGACCTTTCATGGTCAAATCCCTAATCGAGACCTTTTCGGTCCGATCTCCGATTTTCGATCTTGTCTTTTCAAGGTCTCATCTTTTCCGATCAATTAGGATTAGGAGAAAATGTGTTTTAAGCAAAAGTTAAGCGATAAGTGCATGTTACTTGAGCTTTCAGCCTAAACACTTGCCCCCGAGTCTAAACCTCACCAATCTCCGAGTCTAAACCTTGCTTACCCCTAGTCTAAACCTTATCCACCTTCGAGTCTAAACCTCACCCATCTCCGAGTCTAAACCTTGCTTACCCCGAGTCTAAATCTTGCCTACCCCCAAGTCTAAACCTTGCCTATCCCTTTCCCGCAGCGAGAAAGAAGTGGGTGAGAACACCGGGTCAGCGACTTGTTAGCGCAGAATTCTCAGACAGTTCGCCAGATTCCTCAATCTTGTCAGTTCAGAGAGTCAGAATGGCCGATTTGACAGAGAACAGCAGTGGTTTGGGTAATCAGATGACTAGGGAAGAAGAGCTAGCCTTAGCCCTGGAAAACAGTCGTAAGGTTCATCAGGAACAGCAAGACATGCTCATTGACGCACTCCGTCGTCATGGAGTTCAGGTCACAGTTGAGTCGAACGGTTCTCTGGTGGTAGTCGAAGATGAGACTTTGGAAACAGTGATTTCAGTCCCTTCATCCTATGACCAAGACCCCCCAGCCTATAACCAATACCTTCCTCCATCCACATATGATCCCTTGCCAAGGACCACTTCTATTCAGTCCTTTCCAACATCCCAGCTCATCAGGGCCCCATTGCCCTCAGCTCCTCAGAACGGATTGGGTTTTACCCCGCCTGTCTCTCAGTTTCAGCAATACCTGCCAGTTTATGCTCCAACCTCACATAATCAGTTTGAGATATGTGGCTATGTTCTGAAGCCCCTATACCCGCCTGAATGCGATCATGAGTTGCCAAAGGATGAACCGAGTTTTCAGCTGTTACCTACCGGACTTAATGAGAATTCAGCCGATCAGTTCGCTACTACAAGTCACATTGCCGGTTCCGGTAGCCCAAGAGTCCCCGTTGACCCCTATGTGGCAATGTTGATGGAGCAAGTGAAACAGATGCAAGAGAAGCTTGACCTCATGATGAGTATCAATACTCCCTTGACCCAAGATGTCGGACCAGGCAAGGAAATGACTCCACCGAGCATAACCCAATACCAAGCAAAGAACCGTACCTGGCTCAAGCACCGCACCTCACAAAGGAAAGAATGTCACAACTTCCTTCACCAAATCCAACAGTGGAACCAATTGGACAATGGGAATCTCGAGTCTTAAGAATAACAAGGTCCCCCGAAAACCTCGCTCCTTTCACTTTAACAATACGTAGATGCCTTTAAGCAAGATTCGGAAGAGCTAGTGAAAAGAAAAACCGATAAAGCCATTGGAGAATTGGAAGCCCAGAACCCCGTATTCGGTTGGATGAGTCCAAGCATTGCCTTTTCCATCAATACCATGGGCACGACACTGATGATTGCACCTATTTGAGGCATGAGATCCAAAAGTTGATAGAAGATGGGAAGCTTGAGAACCTCCATGAGCCAAAGACAGAAAGTTATGACAAAAGGTCAATTCAAGAAGTGCAAGGTCGAAACGTCACCCGATGATTTTGGGATGCCCATGAGCAAAGTTTTCAACGATTTGGTGAAACGAAGCCTTCTCACACCTCTCGAGAATCATAAGCCAAGAAACCCAAGTAGAGTTCACAGGGCCAAGTTCTGTGAGTACCACAAGCATTATGGTCATGTGACGGACAAGTGTGTGGAGGTTGAAGAAAGAGAATTCAAATGTCGATCTACGAAGGAAAGCTCAAGCTCCCCCGGGCATATCTGTCAACCCGCGAAGAGTAACTAGACTAGGGTTTTACCTATCCTTAAAAAAAAAAAGGAAGAAAAAGAAAAATAGTCTCTCGCCAACCTTCGCAGGTCCTAGTATTTTTTCCTTTCAATTAAGTCCTCTACGGACATTTCAGATTTAATCTTCAATTTTCTATAAAAGAGTCTTCTTCTTTTCTTGCTAGACTTAAGACATTATTTGCACACCTACATTACATTTAATGAAATGGTTTTATTTTATATGATCACTTGCATTGCTCAACAAACAATCTCTCGAAATAATTCACGTTCCGATTAATCAGTGTGAGAAAGTCAACTAATGCCATCAAGCCATACACTTTCCTCACCCCACAAAAGGCCTTCATCAAAGCCATACACTTTCCCGAACCATGTCCTCCCCATCACCTTGACCAAGTCAACGACGGCGACAACATCAAGGAACGACAAAAAAGGCCACTCAGCTTCGAAAGATTGACCCCGTGTCGATAACAACCTAGGGGCTTGATTTAGATCTCAAGGGTATCAAGAATGTTCAAGCAGGGGCTCGCCTTGGTCCTCATGTGCTCCAGAAAATAAAAAAAAAAGAAAAAATGTGTGTAGTGCAAAAAGAGTAATACCCAGCTAGACTGAAAATCCCAGAAAAGGGCAGTCTAGGCAAAAAACAGGGTTGCACATATATAAAAAAAAAAATGTGTGTAGTGCAAAAAGAGTAATACCCAGCTAGACTGAAAATCCCAAAAAAGGGCGGTCTAGGCAAAAAACAGGGTTGCACATAAAAAATAAAAGAAAAATGAGGCCAAGGACCCAGCGTCACCAATCAAAAGCTTGACGGACAGGCAAGACCTAAGCTCAGAAAATAAAAGTTGTCGATAACAATGGGACGGTCGAAGCAAAGACAGAAGCATTTAGGCACGTGCAAATCCTTTCTCCCCCAATGAAAGAGGAAGCAATCAGAAGCAGCCGTCCAAGAATGACTTGGTCAAGGAATCATCCCGAGGCCCACGCCTCATCATCTCATTCGAGCCTTTTCACTAAAAGGAATCACAAATCCCATTTCCCCAAACACAGTCCGGCCAAGGCCGAACTACGGCGACCTGAGCTCCTTACAATGAGGGGAACGTAGGCAACCAGAAATGGTCCGGTCATAAGCATATTCAAATTCCAGAAAAACCGGTCTCAGCGAATGACCTTTCCCATAAACACATTCAAATCCCAGAAAACCCGGTCTCATCAATGACCTCCCTATACACAAACCTTTCTTTCACACCCAGCCAACCTTGATCCTCGACACTGGTTGACTTTCTCCTCATGATTAATAAGAATGTTTGTTCATATCGAGATTAGTGGTTGAATAACCCGAACATCAATAAAGGGTTTTAAGCAATCTTGTGATCATTGTAAATAAAGCAAGTTTTCAGATGTCTTGACAAGTCTTCTTTTTCTACATTTTAGGAAAGATAGAGCTAAACACTAATTTTCTATCGCCAGGGCTTCCATACACTTTTACCAACCTTTTCTACGCTTATACTCTCTCAAAAGAGTCAAACCTAAAGCGAGTTTTTGTGCCTACGTCAAATAAGGCCGTCAAAATAACACAAAATCGGGATTATTCCCACCTTTTGAAAAATATGCCCCTGCATGTATATATCTTCCTAAAATTTCTTCTCTTCGTCCACATCTTCTTAAGGTTGACTGAGTGACTAAAAATAGAAATAAAAAAAAAAGAAAAAGGATAGGTTTTCCCTCTTCGCTACAATTCGCATTAGGATCGCCTCGAAACTCTTCCAGCCTGGGGCTTTGCCAAGTCATTCCTTTAAACCGGGGCTTCTTTAGCCATGTTTAGGGTTCATATCGGGTTCTTCACTAGGTCCCTAGATGGATTCAGCCTTGGTCGATCAACTTCGAATCACGTTCGCAATACCAATCGTATTGGGATTTTTGTTAGGTCACTGTGACCGGGCTTCGCCAAGTCACTTTGCTTTGCTCACCATTCAACCGGGCTTTGCCAAATGAAAGGATCTTTCCTGGCTTTAGTAAGACATGGGGTTTTGCGTAAAGTTTTTCCTCCGACCGAGCTCCGATAAGTCATATCCATCCCTAGAAGAAAGGTTTGGTCACTCCAACATCTCGCTTTGGTTGTAAAAAAGCCTCGTCGCACGCCTTCAAGCGCCAAAGTTTAAGAAAAGGACCTTAGTCAAGACCCGAGGTTTAAACCTGGGCCTTCACCAAGAAGGAATTCTCGTCCACGTTGACAACAAAGAACAGCTCGGGCCCGCACCCAAGGGATACAACCCCACCTCCGTTTGAAACCCGTCTCAAACAATTCCCAAATACATTCCATATGTATATCCAAACCCACCCCTACCATGTTTTAAAAAATCACCCCTAGGCTCAAGTAACGTGCCAATTGCTAATGATAACATGTTCTCCCAAAAGTGCCTTCGAGATAACTCTAGGCGACAGTTTCCTAATTGTCAAAACCTCACAGATCCTAGACGTCGTTCCTAATTGTCTAGATGATGCTTGAACTACGATCAAGGCTTGATTCCTCCGGGATACGTAGGTAGCCTTTCATAAAGGTTCAGCCATCCGACCACATTGGTCACCTTTTCCCTTCTCCATTCTCCAAGGGTGCGTAAGCTTTTCATAAAAGTCCAATTTTATGACCATATGGGTCACCCCCTTTGATTTGGAACATTCCTATGAAGGATTGGTTGTTTGACCTCCTAGGTCACCCCGTTTCCATCCTTATAGGGAGGGACTAATATCTCTTTGCCATTGTCCCAAGGAGGCCAGGTAGGTGACCTCTTTGGTCACCCACTCCAACCCGTGTCTGCGATTCCATTCCAGCCTCCAAAGGCAATGAAAAGCACAAGCTTAGGCTTACTATGTCGCGCGACATAACAAGCCATGTCGTGCGACATAACAAGCCACATCGTACATCGTACATCGCAAAGCATCCTCGTTTTTCCAGTGGCAATCCCCGACATGTCAAAAGCCGCAAATACCATTCATACACTTCTCAAATGTATGGGGAGGGTTCATTTACCCCGTATACACCCATGCATTCATTTACAAGTTAAAAATCCATCCAAGTCATCCATTCAAACCATTTGTACATACAAAGTAGATCAAGTCCAAAAGTTGTGCATAAAAAAATAATAACATGTGTTTTCCCCAAAGGGGGTACAATAACCAAAAGCCACAAATGTCTAGGGAAAAAGGGGCTACTCAATCATCTCCATCCCCATCACCCTCCTCATCTCCCATCCTCGTCGTCATCCTCGCCTCTCCTCTCGCTCATCGTCAGATCGTCCGAAGGTGCCTCATAAGCTATGGTCCCCGTGCGATAGTAGTCGCCAAGCTCCGTGATGACGCACGCAGTCAAGCTCGTGTGGCCGCGGTCAGTTCTCCACCCATCCTCATCCTCATCCTCATCATCATCGTCAATCTCAATGGGTCCGTAAAGAGGCACATTTGCAGCCTTTGTCCGAGGCGTCGGTCCTCTAGTGCTCCCGCCGGTGCCCACGTCATCGTAGCGGCTCTTCTTCCTTCTCGGTTGGCCAGGTGGAGAGATATCAATCGAACCCCGTGACCGGCACCGATTCTTCCAAACTCATGCCTTTCTCGGGAGCTTGCCAATCATGCCCACAGCCGTGTATATGCCCCTGTCAAATGTCCGTAAGCTCGAGCGTAAAACCTCATGCTGCATAAAAAGCGTCGGAATGCGCTTCGATAACAAAAAAGAGATGCAAGCAATCCAAAGAGGCGTAAGGAATAAGATTACAGATCTAGAACCTCGCGGGAGCACCCGATGAGGATGAGTCTCTGGGACATATCAATGTGAGCTCGCCTCATGCGACCGCCACCCCGATAATCACGAAAGTCGGGGCAAAGGAGGTCTAGCTACGTAGCTGGGCCGAAGGCCCCGCGCTATGAGCGCCATAACCAACCCCTGTCTCGTGGGGATCGAAGATGTCTAGCCACGTACAAAGTATAGTCCCCTCCCGTGTGTAGAGATGTGCCGCCATGCCTATAATCGTAGCATCTACATTCGCTAACCGGCGAGGCGCCCACATCCTAGCTGGAGGATCATCGTGATCCGAGCGTGCCTATTCGGTCCATGCTGTCTATACACTCTCTCTCCTAGATACAAGGCGTCTCCTGACAAGCCCACTCAAGCAGCTTGCGACACTCCGTCAAGTGCGCAGATGATCCAAATCCAAAGCGTCATCGTAACGGCCACCCAGGGGAACAAGCTCACTGTGGAATCCCTCTCGTGCATGCCGCCGTGTCGTGATACGAGGCCGTGATCCTTCACCTTGAACCCTCCGGTTGTTCCGGCCCTGCTTTCCCGGCATTCTTTGTCCACCGACGAAGAGCAGAAAAGTGGTGGCAGTGAAACTCATCCCGTATCTCGCCACTCATAACAGCCTAAAGTACTCAAGGCCCAAGCTCGAAAAGGAGAAGAAGAAGTCAAAACAGGGAAAACAAGGGATATAATGAAATGCGCTAAGGAAAAGAGATCAAGGTGAGAGAATACCTCGAAAGCCGATGAAAGCAGCTAAGTACTTCGCCTTCCTCGACCGACGTCATCTAGGGCCAAATACATCTCGCCTAAGCCTCGCTCCCCAGACGCATTCCCGACGCATCCTGTGCTCTCAAAAGCTCCAATAGTGAAACCAAGGCAGAGATGCGCCGTTAATGAACAAAGATGTCGGAAAAGCCCACCCATACAAAAGCTCTAGCCAATCTCTCTGGCCTCACCTAGGCGCCTCAACGCGGGATCATCTACCACAACAGAAGTCCCCGCTTCCGCCCTCTAATCAGCCAGCTGTAGCACCCCCAACTCATATCCATTCCCTTTCTTATTGTCATGGGAAACGAAGCCAAGTAAGCCCATAAAATCATCATCAGCAATAGGTCGGGCTCAACTCCCCGTACAGTGCTCCTCTATGTAGAGCGGCTCATCCGTAAAAAGGTGGGCAAGCCCCGCGATGACCGCAAAGTCTGGGGCAAATGGAAAGTGATCGCTTGTCTCACCTCCAAGAGAAGTGAAATGAGTGAGTGGTCTCCCACCGTAACTCTCTCGAATGCCCTCACCAGATCCACACTCCTCTCGAGTGCCCCCCGATGGCCTTTCGCCATCTCAAAAATTGCCTCTAGCCCAAGCAACAGAAATCATGCCCCCCAGCGAGTCCACTCGCTCCTCGGCTACCCGGCACAGCTATCCCATAGCCTCGCCAATCACCTCGTGGGAGCCACTGGTGCGCAATCCTCGCAAGAAAACATGCACAAGTATTAATATTTCGTGCTATTTCGAAAATCATCTCAAGCAAAAATGGGTCAAAACAGATCAATGAATGGTACGCATTACACTCTCCTGCATCAATCTATGATTTCATGCCGCTTCATGATTTAATTCATAAGCCCA
>JAFEMH010004567.1:0-170000 GCA_022495995.1 Adenophora triphylla var. japonica
GCTGTGCACATACTACCTCTTGCATTTGGTGATACATATCTCAAGAGCATTTTTTACATCCTTTAAAGCAAAAGTACCCTTTTATGTAAATGCTATTGGGATTAATCTTACTATAAGGATATAATATTTTCATTGCTATAAGATTCAAAATACAATTATTTTCTGCTTCCTAAACATATTATCTGTTTCTTCATCCTATAGATTGGCTAATTATAATCATTCTGAATTCTCTGCACCAGATTCATCTTCTTTCTTCCTGATGTAAGTTCCTTGAATTCTTCATCCTTCTGGTATTTCTTCATCACTAAAGAGATGGCCTCCAATCAAACTTTTGTAATTCTTTCATTATTTTATTATAATTAGAATTATGGTCTCAGTCTTTGTATAATGACCTATTTGGTTGCAAATCCAGCAACTGCATGTAGTTTTTTCTTGTGGACAAAACTTCTTTTTGTCTCTGACCTTAGTTTCATCTTTGCTTGAGGCTTTTCCTCAAGATCCTTCTTCTATAGTCTAGGATTTTTCCTAAAAAATCCTTTTATAGGGTCTCTTGTATTTATAAGAGTTATTCCATCCTTCTTGGTTTTTTAAGTTTATACTTCCTTTTTGTCTTTTTGTATTTACATTTATATTTATTGATGTTCTGGTTCTCACATCTCACATGTTTAATAGGAAGAGGAAAATTTGAACAACACTATTAAACGCTTTCAATAGCTTTCTTTATTCTCATTTCCCATGCAATTCTTTTCCATAAAGTTTGTTATGAGGCAACCTGCATATGCTAAGTTTCCTCTTAACACATCTCCTGACAACATTCAGGTAGAACAGCTTTTCCTGCAAAAGGGATTTTTCTTACAGTCTTCTGGCTGCTTTTGACCATTCTTCCATTGGTATTTCTAGTAGGTAGTTTTTCGTAGTCCCAGTAGAAAATTTCTTAATTCTGTATAAATCACATATTTGTAGACTAACTAAATCTTTTTCTAGCTTTTTCGGCTTTCTTAATTTTTTCTTCAAGTCCTTGAGTTAAATAGTTTTTTCCTACAAAGACTGTATATATTGAGTTGGTAAGGTGGGTTAAGAATTCTTCTCCTGTTCCATTAATAAAAAGTGGAACATTTAATTGTTCTAATAATAACCTAACGTTTCCGGAAGTTTTGCACTTTGCTAAGGTGAAAATTAGATCAAAGTCATTAATTTAGATTTTCATCTATCTTAATGATTTAGCTCTCATTTCATTATCCCATTCCTCAATTAATTGTTCTCTATTTGTGACACAGTCTAGATTTAGATTAATGTTACTTTGATTAGTTCTCCTAGTTGGTTGATATTCCTCAGGGATATTATATTGAGTAAATTTTTGTGAGCTTCCTCCATGATATCCTTTATGGTCTCCTGCTCTGAATGAGTTTTGATGACTCCTTCTATATCTATGTCGTTCTTGATTGGAGCTTCCTTCCATTTCTTCTTCTTTTAAATTTACTTTATAGTTTTCAGTTGGTTTAGCCACAATAACATTCATTAGCTATTCTAGCTTTTATAGGACTTTTAGTTTGGACCCAGAATTCTTCTGGTATAACTAATTTATTTGCTGTGCACATACTTGCCCCTGTATCTATATACATATATAAGGAGTATTTTTTATATCCTTTAAAGTAAAAGTATCCTTTTATCTAAATGCTATTGGGATTAGTCTTACTTAAGGACATGCAATATTTTCTTCATTGGTATTATCTAAAATACAATTATTTTCTGCTTCCCAAATTGTATTATCTGTTTCTTCATCCCAAGGGAATAGTTTGACTAAGTAAATTATTCTAGAATTCTGCTGTATCAGATTCATCTTCTTCTTCCTCTGATGTAAGTTCCCAAGAATTCTCTCTCCTTCGGAGATTTCTTCATCACTAAATATTGGTTCTGATTCAAAGACCTTTGTAATTCTTCTATTATTTTATTATAATTAGTACTATTCTTACAGTCAATCGGGCATAATGACTCTATTTCATTACAAATCCAACAACGGCATGTAGTTTTTCCTTGTGGACAAAACTTGTTTTTGTCTTCGACCTTAGGGTCATCTTTTGCTTGGAGGTTTCTTCCTCAAGATCCTTCTTTTAGATATCTAGGATTTTTCCTAAAAAATCTTTTATAGGGTCTTTTGTATTTATAAGAGTTATTCCATATCTTCTTGGTTTTTTAAGTTTATACTTCCTTTTTTATCTTTTTGTATTTATACTTATATTTATTATTGTCTTACTGGTTCCCACATCCATACATGTTACTAGGGTGAGGAAAGTTTGAACAACATTTTATTAAATGTGCTTTTCTATAGCTTTCTTTATTCTCATTTCCTCGGCAATGCTTTTCCATAAAGTTTGTTATAAGTAACTTTGCATATGCTCAGGCTTCCTCTTAACACAATTCTCCTGATTGTAAATATTTCAGGTAGATCACAGCAACTTTTTACTGCAGAAAGGGATTTTTCTTATGAAGTCTTCTACGTATTTTTGACCATTCTCCCATTTGGTATTTCTAGTAGGTGTTTTTCGTAGCTCACAGTAGAAACTTTCTAATTTGCATAAATCACATATTTGTAGACTAACTAGTTCTTTTTCTAGCTTCTTCGGCTTTCTTAATTTTTTCTTCAAGTCCTTGAGTTAAATAGTTTTTTCCTACAAAGACTGTATATACTTGTAGATTGGTAAGGTGGGTTAGGAATTCTTCTCCTGTTCCATTAATAAAAAAGTGAAACATTTAATTGTTCTAATAATAACCTAACGTTTCCGGAAGCTTTTGCACTTTGCTAAGGTGAAAATTGAGATCAAAGTCATTAATTAGATTTTCATCTGTCTTAATGATTAGTCTCATTTAGCATTATCCCATTCCTCAATTAATTGTTCTCTATTTGTGATCAGCAGTCTAGATTTAGATTAATGTTACTTTGATTAGTTCTCCTAGTTGGTTGATATTCCCTCAGAGATATTATATTGAGTAAATTTTTGTGAGCTTCCTCCATGATATCCTTTATGAGTCTCCTGCCTACTGAATGGGTTTTGATGACTCCTTCTATATCTATGTCGTTCTTGATTGGAGTTTCCTTCCATTTCTTCTTCTTTTAAATTTACTTTATAGTTTTCAGTTGGTTTAGCCACAATAACATTTAATTTTTCTTCTCCTAGGTTTTCTATTTCTATGTCTGTAAGACTTAACATTTGGACAGTATAATCCATATGCTCAGAGCTATGCGTATTTTCGAAGTACTCTTCAAATTTCTTTTTTATCATTTTTTCTTTAAGTAAAAAGATTTTTCTTCTATTTCAAGATTTTCAGGGTGCCATCTTAGTTTAAGATTCTACTCTATTAGGTTCTCTTTTTGTTTCTTTCTATTTTCAGGGTTTTCCTCTTTCTTGGGCTAAATCAATTTTTTTCAATTAATTGAGAAATTTGTCTTTTGGTCAATTCAGCGTTATGATAGAGGCTGAGGCTTTTTCAATATATTGTTCAAGGTTGTGAACCCTCTATAATTACCTCTAAGTGATTTGAGCCAAATCGGTCCCATTTATTATTTCTTCATAAATTCGGTCTGCTTTCCTGGTTGTGCCATTAGCCTTAGACCTTTCCCATCTATTCTTATAAATAAATAGATATATTATTCAATATTTCAATCTTTCTTTCAAGATTCATTATCCAATCTAAAGTTCTATTTTTTCTTTTATTAAAGGTAACTCTGTCCTTTCTTTTTCATTAGCAAATATATTTGTAATTGTTTTCCCTTGAATCCCTTCTTCGAGGGTTTTCTTATAAAAAGATATTGTCCTAACTTACAATGATTAGCATTAATGTGTATGTTTACTACTGCTGCATTTATATTATTTAACTATTTAGTGCATCCCTCGATTTTCTTACCTCCTGAAAAGAGGTAATTTGGGTCTCCTTCTAGAGATACATTTATATTTCTAATCCTCATTTGCATAGCCTTAGAAAAGAATACATCTTTTATGAATACAAAGGCCTTGTAAGAGGGACCAAAGCGTGCATAGCTAACAAATGATATTTGGTTATGGATTATAATCTAGATGCAACTTATGAATCATCTTTTGAGGAATAAACAGATAGATATATCTTTAGAACGAAAGGATAATGGCAATCTATGGAAAGAAACAAAAAGATTGAACAGAATATTAAATAATATAGAAAAATTAAATGTTATTGTGGCTAAACCAAATACGAAAACTATAAAGTAAATTTAAAAGAAGAAGAACCGGGAAGGAAGCTTTCAATCAAAGAACAGCATAGATATAGAAGGAGTCATCAAAACCCATTCAGAGGCAGGAGCACTCATAAAGGATATCACTGGAGGAAGCTCACAAAAATTTACTCAATATAATATCCCCGAGGAATATCAACCAACTAGGAGAACTAATCAAAGTAACATTAATCTAAATCCAGATCCGTGTCACAAATAGAGAACAATTAATTGAGGAATGGGATAATGAAATGAGACTAATCATTAAGGAGCAGATGAAAATCTAATTATTGACTTTGATTCTAATTTTTCACCTTAGCAAAGTGCAAAACTTTCGGAAACGTTAGGTTATTATTAGAACAATTAAATGTTTCACTTTTTTATTAATGGAACAGGAGAAGAATTCCCTAACCCACCTTTACCAACTCCAATATATACAGTCTTTGCAGGAAAAAGCTGTTTAACTTCAAGGACTTGGAAGAAAAATTAAGAAAGTCGAAGGGTTAAGCTAGAAAAAGAGCTAGTTAGCCTACAAATATGTGATTTATGCAAATCTAGAAAGTTTCTACTGTGACTACGGAAAACACCTACTAGAAATACCAATGGGAGAATGGTCAAAAATACGTAGAAGACTTCATAAGAAAAATCCCTTTTGCAGGAAAGGCTGTTCTACCCGAATATTTACAATCAAAGAGACGTGTTAAGAGGAAGCTTAGCATATGCAAAGTTACTTATAACAAACTTTATGGAAAAGCATATTGCGAGGAAATGAGAATAAAGAAAGCTATGAAAAGCACATTTAATAAATGTTGTTCAAACTTTCCTACACCCTAGTAAGCAGCTGTAATAATGGACGTGGGAACCGCAGAACAATAATAAATATAAGTATAAATACAAAAAGATAAAAAGGAAAGTATAAACTTAAAAAACCAAGAAGATGGAATAACTCTTTATAAATACAAAAGACCCTATAAAAGATTTTTTAGAGAAAAATCCTAGATATCAAAAGAAGGATCTTGAGGAAAAACCTCAAGCAAAAAGATGACCCTTAAGAGTCGAAGTACAAAAACAAGTTTTGTCCACAAGGAAAAACTACACTGCCGTTCTTACTGGATTTGTAAGTGAAATAGGTCATTTATGCCCGAGACCGTAAGAATAGTACTAATTATAAATAAAATAATAGAAGAATTACAAAGGTTTGAATTAGAACCAATATTTAGTGATGAAGAAATCTCCGAAGGAGAAGAATTCTGGGTCCAATCTAAAAGTCCTATAAAAGCTAGAATAGCTAATGACGAAATAATGACCATGGATAAGGTGGCAGAACAAATACAAGTAATAAGGAAAACCAGGAGTCCCCATTTTTCTCCAGCCTTCATGGTAAATAAACATTCAGAAAACAAAAGACGAGGAAAAAAGAGAATGGTAGTAAACTACAAAATGTTGAATGATCATACAAAAAGGAGATGGATATCTCTTGCTCTAACAAGGAGAACAACTATTACAAAGAATTGGAGGAAAAAATTACTACAGCAGCTTCGACTGTAAGTCAGGATTCTGGCAGGTAAGATTAACCGAAAGCTCTATTGAGCTTACAGCCTTCACATGTCCCCAAGGACATTTTGAATGGATAGTTATGCCCTTTGGCTTAAAACAAGCACCCTCTATATTTCAGAGACACATGGATGAAAGTCTCTCCAATGATTTTTCTGAATACTGTGCAGTATATGTAGATGATATCATTGTATTCTCTGAAACAGAAAAACAACATGAGAAACATGTCAATAATGTTTTACAAAGATGCTTAGACTATGGAATAGTACTAAGTAAGAAGAAGGCTCAATTATGTAAAACACAAATAAATTTCTTAGGTCTAACCATTGACCGTGGAAAACTTGTCTTACAAAAACATATAGGAATCCATATTAGTGATTTTCCTGACCAATTACAAGACAGAAAAACGGTAGAAAGGTTTTTAGGACTGCTTAATTACATCTCTGGATATTATCCAAAAATTGCTAGTCTTAGACACCCTTTACAAATAAAACTCAAAAAGGAAATAAAATGGTCATGGACTGATCAAGATACAGAAACAGTAAGGAAAATTAAAGGCCAAGTGAAAACTCTTCCTGACCTCTATAACCCTAGTCCTAGGGACAAACCCATCATAGAATGTGATGCATCTGACCTATATTGGGGAGGGGTATTAAAAGCCCTTACACCTGATAATCAGGAATTAGTATGTAGATATTCATCTGGAACATTTAGTCCTGCTGAAACAAGATATCATAGCAATGAAAAGGAGATTCTCTCTTTGATAAAAACTATTAAAGCTTTCAAAGTATATTTGCTTCCTTACAAGTTTTTGGTAAGAACTGACAACAAGAATGTATCTTATTTCATAAGAACTACCATCAAAGGAGATTACAAACAAGCCAGGCTGGTAAGATGGCAACAATGGCTAAATTATTATGATTTTGAAATAGAACACATATCAGGAACGAAGAATGTACTTGCTGATATTATGACAAGAGAATTTGCAGGTTCCAAGAACAGCTGAGCTGGCATGAGCACATCAAGCACAAAAGAGGAGATAGAAGATCAAATTCTTCAGCTAAAAGGAGAAATCCTTGAAAAAGAATCTCAATTGAGAAAATTAGAAAGAATATATGGCAAGATGAAGGAAGGAGACTTAACTCCAAAAAGCATAACATCCTCTATATGCAACGAGGATAGTACTACCCATAGTAAGGGCACTCCGTAATAGCAAGAATTTAGAGACAAGCCCTCAAAATCTCCTATAGAGATTAGTCTAGCTCATAATAAGAGCATAATTACACCTCTTGAAGGTATATTCCTTTCAAAGGAAAATCCGTCCCAGTCTTCGGAAAATAAGACTACCGGGGAACTTTCTTTTTCTCCCCAAACCAAAAAGATTTCCAAATATTATGTCCTTTATTCAGGCCCTAACCAAGGTATCTATACCGAATGGGCAAAAATAGCTCCTTTAATAGGAAATAACCATCATCAATCATTTAATAACCCCGAAGAGGCCCAAAGAGCCTTTTTCAACTACAGAAAAACTTTGGCCCTAAATGACCAAAAAACTTATAGTCAAATGATCCAGTCAAAACCTTCACCTAGCATAAAACCACAAATCCATACACCAAAAGCCCCTGAGCCCAAGTCCCAAGTCCATGAGGCTATAAGAAACAAAATTAACAGGTCCAAGTTGGTCCTTCATGAAGAAATTAGTTCTATCAATAAAGAAAGGTTTTTATGACAAGAGAATTTGCAGGTTCCAAGAACAGCTGAGCTGGCATGAGCACATCAAGCACAAAAGAAGAGATAGAAGATCAAATTCTTCAGTTAAAAGGAGAAATCCTTGAAAAAGAATCTCAATTGAGAAAATTAGAAAGAATATATGGCAAGATGAAGGAAGGAGACTTAACTCCAAAAAGCATAACATCCTCTATATGCAACGAGGATAGTATTACCCATAGTAAGGGCACCTGCAATAGCAAGAATTTAGAGACAACAGTCTCAAAATCTCCTATAGAGATTAGTCTAGCTCATAATAAGAGCATAATTACACCTCTTGAAGGTATATTCCTTTCAAAGGAAAATCCGTCCCAGTCTTCGGAAAATAAGACTACCGGGGAACTTTCTTTTTCTCCCCAAACCAAAAAGATTTCCAAATATTATGTCCTTTATTCAGGCCCTAACCAAGGTATCTATACCGAATGGGCAAAAATAGCTCCTTTAATAGGAAATAACCATCATCAATCATTTAATAACCCCGAAGAGGCCCAAAGAGCCTTTTTCAACTACAGAAAAACTTTGGCCCTAAATGACCAAAAAACTTATAGTCAAATGATCCAGTCAAAACCTTCACCTAGCATAAAACCACAAATCCATACACCAAAAGCCCCTGAGCCCAAGTCCCAAGTCCATGAGGCTATAAGAAACAGAATTAACAGGTCCAAGTTGGTCCTTCATGAAGAAATTAGTTCTATCAATAAAGAAAGGTTTTTTCATTATTTCAATATGGCAGAAGCCTCAGATGAAAATAAAGAACAATGTTTTTTCACAATTGATAAAAAGAGAATTTCTTTATATGCTTTCTTTGAAAAAGCTAGACCCGAAATGGTCAAAGAAGTCTACGATTGTGGACTATTATCTATGGTTTATCCAAGTAACAATTTGATTGAATTGAGCTTATTACCAAAGCCTATTTTTCATGCAATCAAGAATTATCGGACCAAAGTCATAGGATCCGGAGATCGAGACATATATGTCAAAGTTACCAGTTCATTATTGGATTGGGACGAAGAAGAATATTTCCTTCCCTACCACTGGATTGAGATGGGATTAGCTAAGAAAGACGTAAGGTTTGAAATGCCCCAGGCCAAGAAAATAACTGAAGATGTAGAAGAATTGGCAACAGCCTTAAGACCATCAAGACTCAGAAATGTCTACAAAAAATATACTGAGATTTTTTCAGACAGTAAGAAGAAGATCAATTACTGCAATAATAAAGTTGTGGTAATATCAAATTTCCCTAATGTAATTACCGCTCATGAATTGGAAAACATTGCTACTAATGAAGCCAGCTTCCTGGATGGAAAACTTAAAGTATCAGAATACACAAGAAGGCAATGGTGTGACATGGCCCCACCAGACCACATGTGTCCATATTGTATCAATAAGAGTCAAGAAAGACAGAAAATAAGGGATGATGAGACCACCTCCACTGACTCTCTTTTCGGAGAAGATAAAGAAGACATGTAATTTTGTCCTATAGCGTCGGCTGAAGAATCTTTTAGATCAATTATGTAAAGGGGACAACGTGCCCATCTTTTTCATCTTTTCTTTATGGACCTGCGTGTCCACTTTTTATCCTGTCGGGCATCTTATGCCTTTTAATTTTAAGTTTCAAATCCGTGTTTGAAATCCGTAACCATCCTCCATCTATATAAGGAGGCATTGTAAATGTTTGAAGAGGAGCAGAAATAAAATTGAGAAGGTTTTCTCTCAAATATCTTTATTCAGTCTAAGTGAAATAGCTAGACATAAAAGAGTGAGGAGAGCAATCCGCGGGCAGTTATCAAACTGTGGCAAGGAGGCACTCAAAGTCTTACACTTATCCTAACCTATCAAGGTAATCTACTTATCCAAAATGAGATGGACTCATAGAAATTTAGATAATATAGATTATATTAATTATATGATAAAAAATATGGATGCTGCTGCAGAAGTTATAGTCAAATATGGCATTAGCCCATTTATTATGCAATCTATAATTTACGATTTCGAAGAATATCTTGCATATGAAGGAATCTATGTAAATCAAAGAAGAATAGCAAAAAGCTGTCTAAGAAGATCTATACAGATCTTGAAGAAACATTTACCTCCTGATATGGTAATTACTACTAAGTATCTTTCATACCTATTGTAAGATTTTATTATCCTAGTCATATTTGATATTCCAACTTATTGTTTGTAATATATTCTTTATATGCTTTCTTTGAAAAAGCTAGATCCGAAATGGTCAAAGAAGTCTACGATTGTGGACTATTATATATGGTTTATCCAAGTAACAATTTGATTGAATTGAGCTTATTACCAAAGCCTATTTTTCATGCAATCAAGAATTATCGGACCAAAGTCATAGGATCCGGAGATCGAGACATATATGTCAAAGTTACCAGTTCATTATTGGATTGGGACGAAGAAGAATATTTCCTTCCCTACCACTGGATTGAGGTGGGATTAGCTAAGAAAGACGTAAGGTTTGAAATGCCCCAGGCCAAGAAAATAACTGAAGATGTAGAAGAATTGGCAACAGCCTTAAGACCATCAAGACTCAGAAATGTCTACAAAAAATATACTGAGATTTTTTCAGACAGTAAGAAGAAGATCAATTACTGCAATAATAAAGTTGTGGTAATATCAAATTTCCCTAATGTAATTACCGCTCATGAATTGGAAAACATTGCTACTAATGAAGCCAGCTTCCTGGATGGAAAACTTAAAGTATCAGAATACACAAGAAGGCAATGGTGTGACATGGCCCCACCAGACCACATGTGTCCATATTGTATCAATAAGAGTCAAGAAAGACAGAAAATAAGGGATGATGAGACCACCTCCACTGACTCTCTTTTCGGAGAAGATAAAGAAGACATGTAATTTTGTCCTATAGCGTCGGCTGAAGAATCTTTTAGATCAATTATGTAAAGGGGACAACGTGCCCATCTTTTTCATCTTTTCTTTATGGACCTGCGTGTCCACTTTTTATCCTGTCGGGCATCTTATGCCTTTTAATTTTAAGTTTCAAATCCGTGTTTGAAATCCGTAACCATCCTCCATCTATATAAGGAGGCATTGTAAATGTTTGAAGGGGAGCAGAAATAAAATTGAGAAGGTTTTCTCTCAAATATCTTTATTCAGTCTAAGTGAAATAGCTAGACATAAAAGAGTGAGGAGAGCAATCCGCGGGCAGTTATCAAACTGTGGCAAGGAGGCACTCAAAGTCTTACACTTATCCTAACCTATCAAGGTAATCTACTTATCCAAAATGAGATGGACTCATTGAAATTTAGATAATATAGATTATCTTAATTATATGATAAAAAACATGGATGTTGCTGCAGAAGTTATAGTCAAATATGGCATTAGCCCATTTATTATGCAATCTATAATTTATGATTTCGAAGAATATCTTGCATATGAATGAATCTATGTAAATCAAAGAAGAATAGCAAAAAGCTATCTAAGAAGATCTATACAGATCTTGAAGAAACATTTACCTCCTGATATGGTAATTACTACTAAGTATCTTTCATACCTATTGTAAGATTTTATTATCCTAGTCATATTTGATATTCCAACTTATTGTTTGTAATATATACTATCAATAAAATGTGTTGTTGGAAAAATTTTCATCCCAATAATATAGAATATTTAAATTACATGCGGAGATATATGCAAGCTAATATTTATCTCACTGAGAAATATGGGTTTAGTGAACATATGACCCGACAAATCATTACAGATTTTGAAGAATACATAGCATGTGATTGTGTTTATATCCACCAAAAAAGAGAGGCTAGAAATTATCTAAGACAAACTCAACGATTTTATGAGAAACATTCTCAAACATAGTCCAATATTTTATGAAAAATAACAAAAACAAACTTCGTAGCGAAAAGCGTAGACAGAAGTACCTTGCAAAACGTAAGAAAAGAGATGTCAAAAAATTTGGTATCAGAGCCTGTACCTTCACCGGTATAAGACCCATGGCTAATTTAGAAATTGAAATAAATAACTCTCCCGATAGAGAAGATAATGAACAAGTATTTGATGAAGAAGGATACTATGGCCAAGAACTCACCCTAGATGAGTCACTTCTCCACCAAATAGAAAAAGCAGAGCTTGACCTCTTACCTCTCACGAAGTTTTTAAGAAAAGGAACTTAATTACTAAAATCTTGAAACCTAGAAAAAATATATGTATAACTTTGTGTATAAGTACTAGGAAGTATCCCTTAGACATAAAAGATACTAATGGGTTAATAGAAATTCCTTTCTTTAATAAACAAGAAATAGATAAGGAGATTCAAACTCTCAAAAGTAGAGAAGAAAGGAATTCCATAGGATTTATCCATATAGGAACGATAAAAATTATGATAAAATCCACATTTAATACAGGAATAGATTCCCCTTTAAAAGTAGCCCTTCTTGATAGAAGAATAAAAAATCCTAGTGAAGCCATATTTGGAGGAATACAAGGTAATTTAGCCTACGGAAAAAATTATGTTTACGTGTAATCCAAATATAGGAGTGTCTTTGAGAGACAAAGAAATAAATCAAATATTATGTCTAGCACATAAATTTGAAAGACATAACTTAATGAGACAAGGAAACCATCCTTATACAATAACTTATAAAATAGGATATACTTTGTCAAACTCTCATCACAGTATGAAATTTAAGACAAATAAAAGAATAGATATAGATGATCTTTTCAAAGACATAGGGAAAATATCAACTATACCCACTAGGGAATTGACCCCCTTACTTGATACCTGGACTATGGACCTAAACAACAACGAGCAGGAGACCTGTTAGGACAAGCTCCTAGACTAATAGTCCAAGAAGAACAAGAAGAAGAACCAAGTAAGAGATCTTTCTCCGAGTTCTTAGTAGAAAATATGGTTTACCCCCCACAGATGACTTATATACTATATCAAGAAGAATAAACATGGCTGCAAACCAACTAGATGTCTAATCATAGCGAACATCCTCATATTTATCATAAGAAAAGATACATAGGATTAGAAATACAAAACGTATCTAGAGGAGACCCAAATTACCTCTTTTCAGGAGGAAAAGGCATTGAGGATGCACTAAACAGTTAAATAATATAAATGCAGTAGTAGGAAATATACACATTATGTGTAATCTCATTTGCAAAGCCTTAGGGATGAATACATCTTTTTATAAAGAAAACCTTGAAGAAGGGATTCAAGAAAAACAATTACAAATATATTTGCTAACTGAAAAAGAAAGGACAGAGTTACCTTTAATAAAAGAAAAAATAGAATCTTTAGAACGAAGGATAATGAATCTTGAAAGAAAGATTGAAATATTGAATAATATATCTGATACCATTATAAGAATAGATGGAAAGGTCTAAGGCCTAATGGCACAACCAGGAAAGATAGACCGAGTTTATGAAGAAATAATAAAAATGGAAGACCGATTTAATCAATTAGAAGGTAACAAGAGGGTTCACCTTGAACAATATATTGAAAAAGCCTCAGCCTCTATCATAGCTGAATTGAAAAGACAAATTTCTCAATTAATTGAAAAAATTGATTTAGCCCAATAAAGAGGAAAACGGAAAATAGAAGAAACAAAAAGAGAACCTAATAGAGATATTCTTTAACTAGGATGGCACCCTGAAAATCTTGAAATAGAAGAAAAATCTTTTTACTTAAAGAAAAAATGATAAAAAAGAAATTTGAAGAGTACTTCGAAAATACGCATAGCTCTGAGCATATGGATTATACTGTCCAAATGTTAAGTCTTACAGACATAGAAATAGAAAACCTAGGAGAAGAAAAATTAAATGTTATTGTGGCTAAACCAACTGAAAACTATAAAGTAAATTTAAAAGAAGAAGAAATGGAAGGAAGCTCCAATCAAGAACGACATAGATATAGAAGGAGTCATCAAAACCCATTCAGAGCAGGAGACCATAAAGGATATCATGGAGGAAGCTCACAAAAATTTACTCAATATAATATCCCTGAGGAATATCAACCAACTAGGAGAACTAATCAAAGTAACATTAATCTAAATCTAGACTGTGTCACAAATAGAGAACAATTAATTGAGGAATGGGATAATGAAATGAGACTAATCATTAAGACAGATGAAAATCTAATTAATGACTTTGATCTAATTTTCACCTTAGCAAAGTGCAAAACTTCCGGAAACGTTAGGTTATTATTAGAACAATTAAATGTTCCACTTTTTATTAATGGAACAGGAGAAGAATTTCTAACCCACCTTACCAACTCAATATATACAGTCTTTGTAGGAAAAAACTATTTAACTCAAGGACTTGAAGAAAAAATTAAGAAAGCCGAAGAAGCTAGAAAAAGACTAGTTAGTCTACAAATATGTGATTTATGCAAATTAGAAAGTTTCTCTTTGTGACTACGAAAAACACCTACTAGAAATACCAATGGGAGAATGGTCAAAATACGTAGAAGACTTCATAAGAAAAATCCCTTTTGCGGGAAAAAAGTTCTACCTGAATATTTACAATCAGGAGACGTGTTAAGAGGAAGCTTAGCATATGCAAAGTTACTTATAACAAACTTTATGGAAAAGCATTGCGAGGAAATGAGAATAAAGAAAGCTATGAAAAGCACATTTCATAAATGTTGTTCAAACTTTCCTCACCCTAGTAGCATGTATGGATGTGGGAACCAGAACAATAATAAATATAAGTATAAATACAAAAAGATAAAAAGGAAGTATAAACTTAAAAAACTAAGAAGATGAAATAACTCTTATAAATACAAAAGACCCTATAAAAGATTTTTTTAGGAAAAATCCTATATATCAAAAGAAGGATCTTGAGGAAAAACCTCAAGCAAAAGATGACCCTAAGGTCGAAGACAAAAAGAAGTTTTGTCCACAAGAAAAAACTACATGCCGTTGCTGGATTTGTAATGAAATAGGTCATTATGCCCGAGATTGTAAGAATAGTACTAATTATAATAAAATAATAGAAGAATTACAAAGGTTTGAATTAGAACCAATATTGAGTGATGAAGAAATCTCCGAAGGAGATGAATTCTGGGAACTTACATCAGAGGAAGAAGAAGATGAATCTGATACAGAGAATTCAGAATAATTTACTTAGTCAAACTATCCCTTGGGATGAAGAAACAGATAATACAATTTGGGAAACAGAAAATAATTGTATTTTAGATAATACCAATGAAAATATTATGTCCTTAAGTAAGACTAATCCCAATAGCATTTACATAAAAGGATACTTTTACTTTAAAGGATATAAAAAATACTCCTTAGATATGTATATAGATACAGGGGCAAGTATGTGCACAGCAAATAAATTAGTTATACCAGAAGAATTCTGGGTCCAAACTAAAAGTCCTATAAAAGCTAGAATAGCTAATGACGAAATAATGACCATGGATAAGGTGGCAGAACAAATACAAGTACAAATAAGTGGAGTCACATTTGTAATTCCAACATTATACCAAGTAGAAACCACAGGAGACATAACGTTAGGAAATAACTTCTGTAGGTTATATGAGCCTTTCGCTCAATATAAGGATACAATCACCTTTCATAAAAACAACATAGCTATTAGCATAAGAAAAATAACTAAGGCTTATTTCCATGGACAAGAAGGATTCTTAGCAAGTAAAAAGTTAGGAACAACCCTTCCAACACCTAATCCTGAAAATGTTATAGCTATCAGGATCATATGAAGGAATCTATGTAAATCAAAGAAGAATAGCAAAAAGCTGTCTAAGAAGATCTATACAGATCTTGAAGAAACATTTACCTCCTGATATGGTAATTACTACTAAGTATCTTTCATACCTATTGTAAGATTTTATTATCCTAGTCATATTTGATATTCCAACTTATTGTTTGTAATATATACTATCAATAAAATGTGTCGTTGGAAAAATTTTCATCCTAATAATATAGAATATTTAAATTACATGCGGAGATATATGCAAGCTAATATTTATCTCACTGAGAAATATGGGTTTAGTGAACATATGACCCGACAAATCATTACAGATTTTGAAGAATACATAGCATGTGATTGTGTTTATATCCACCAAAAAAGAGAGGCTAGAAATTATCTAAGACAAACTCAACGATTTTATGAGAAACATTCTCAAACATAGTCCAATATTTTATGAAAAATAACAAAAACAAACTTCGTAGCGAAAAGCGTAGACAGAAGTACCTTGCAAAACGTAAGAAAAGAGATGTCAAAAAATTTGGTATCAGAGCCTGTACCTTCACCGGTATAAGACCCATGGCTAATTTAGAAATTGAAATAAATAACTCTCCCGATAGAGAAGATAATGAACAAGTATTTGATGAAGAAAGATACTAATGGGTTAATAGAAATTCCTTTCTTTAATAAACAAGAAATAGATAAGAAGATTCAAACTCTCAAAAGTAGAGAAGAAAGGAATTCCATAGGATTTATCCATATAGGAACGATAAAAATTATGATAAAATCCACATTTAATACAGGAATAGATTCCCCTTTAAAAGTAGCCCTTCTTGATAGAAGAATAAAAAATCCTAGTGAAGCCATATTTGGAGGAATACAAGGTAATTTAGCCTACGAAAAAATTATGTTTACGTGTAATTCAAATATAGGAGTGTCTTTGAGAGACAAAGAAATAAATCAAATATTATGTCTAGCACATAAATTTGAAAGACATAACTTAATGAGACAAGAAAACCATCCTTATACAATAACTTATAAAATAGGATATACTTTGTCAAACTCTCATCACAGTATGGAATTTAAGACAAATAAAAGAATAGATATAGATGATCTTTTCAAAGACATAGGGAAAATATCAACTATACCCACTAGGGAATTGACCCCCTTACTTGATACCTGGACTATGGACCTAAACAACAACAGCAGGAGACTGTTAGGACAAACTCCTAGACTAATAGTCCAAGAAGAACAAGAAGAAGAACCAAGTAAGAGATCTTTCTCCAGAGTTCTTAGTAGAAAATATGGTTTACCCCCCACAGATGACTTATATACTATATCAAGAAGAATAAACATGGCTGCAAACCAACTAGATGTCTAATCATAGCGAACATCCTCATATTTATCATAAGAAAAGATACATAGGATTAGAAATACAAAACGTATCTAGAGGAGACCCAAATTACCTCTTTTCAGGAGGAAAAGGCATTGAGGGATGCACTAAACAGTTAAATAATATAAATGCAGTAGTAGGAAATATACACATTATGTGTAATCTCATTTGCAAAGCCTTAGGGATGAATACATCTTTTTATAAAGAAAACCTTGAAGAAGGGATTCAAGAAAAACAATTACAAATATATTTGCTAACTGAAAAAGAAAGGACAGAGTTACCTTTAATAAAAGAAAAAATAGAATCTTTAGAACGAAGGATAATGAATCTTGAAAGAAAGATTGAAATATTGAATAATATATCTGATACCATTATAAGAATAGATGGAAAGGTCTAAGGCCTAATGGCACAACCAGGAAAGATAGACCGAGTTTATGAAGAAATAATAAAAATGGAAGACCGATTTAATCAATTAGAAGGTAACAAGAGGGTTCACCTTGAACAATATATTGAAAAAGCCTCAGCCTCTATCATAGCTGAATTGAAAAGACAAATTTCTCAATTAATTGAAAAAATTGATTTAGCCCAAGAAAGAGGAAAACGGAAAATAGAAGAAACAAAAAGAGAACCTAATAGAGAGATTCTTAAACTAGGATGGCACCCTGAAAATCTTGAAATAGAAGAAAAATCTTTTTACTTAAAGAAAAATGATAAAAAGAAATTTGAAGAGTACTTCGAAAATACGCATAGCTGTGAGCATATGGATTATACTGTCCAAATGTTAAGTCTTACAGACATAGAAATAGAAAACCTAGGAGAAGAAAAATTAAATGTTATTGTGGCTAAACCAACTGAAAACTATAAAGTAAATTTAAAAGAAGAAGAAATGGAAGGAAGCTCCAATCAAGAACGACATAGATATAGAAGGAGTCATCAAAACCCATTCAGAAAGCGTGAGACCATAAAGGATATCATGGAGGAAGCTCACAAAAATTTACTCAATATAATATCCCTGAGGAATATCAACCAACTAGGAGAACTAATCAAAGTAACATTAATCTAAATCTAGACTGTGTCACAAATAGAGAACAATTAATTGAGGAATGGGATAATGAAATGAGACTAATCATTAAGACAGATGAAAATCTAATTAATGACTTTGATCTAATTTTCACCTTAGCAAAGTGCAAAACTTCCGGAAACGTTAGGTTATTATTAGAACAATTAAATGTTTCACTTTTTATTAATGGAACAGGAGAAGAATTCCTAACCCACCTTACCAACTCAATATATACGATCTTTGTAGGAAAAAACTATTTAACTCAAGGACTTGAAGAAAAATTAAGAAAGCCGAAGAAGCTAGAAAAGACTAGTTAGTCTACAAATATGTGATTTATGCAAATTAGAAAGTTTCTCTTTGTGACTACGAAAAACACCTACTAGAAATACCAATGGGAGAATGGTCAAAATACGTAGAAGACTTCATAAGAAAAATCCCTTTTGCGGGGAAAAATTTGTTCTACACAGAATATTTACAATCGTGAGACGTGTTAAGAGGAAGCTTAGCATATGCAAAGTTACTTATAACAAACTTTATGGAAAAGCATTGCGAGGAAATGAGAATAAAGAAAGCTATGAAAAGCACATTTAATAAATGTTGTTCAAACTTTCCTCACCCTAGTAACATGTATGGATGTGGGAACCAGAACAATAATAAATATAAGTATAAATACAAAAAGATAAAAAGGAAGTATAAACTTAAAAAATCAAGAAGATGGAATAACTCTTATAAATACAAAAGACCCTATAAAAGATTTTTTAGGAAAAATCCTGGATATCAAAAGAAGGATCTTGAGGAAAAACCTCAAGCAAAAGATGACCTTAAGGTCGAAGACAAAAAGAAGTTTTGTCCACAAGGAAAAACTACATGCCGTTGCTGGATTTGTAATGAAATAGGTCATTATGCCTGAGACTGTAAGAATAGTACTCATTATAATAAAATAATAGAAGAATTACAAAGGTTTGAATTAGAACCAATATTTAGTGATGAAGAAATCTCCGAAGGAGAAGAATTCTGGGAACTTACATCAGAGAAAGAAGAAGATAAATCTGATACAGAGAATTCAGAATAATTTACTTAGTCAAACTATTCCTTGGGATGAAGAAACAGATAATACAATTTGGGAAACAGAAAATAATTGTATTTTAGATAATACCAATGAAAATATTATGTCCTTAAGTAAGACTAATCCCAATAGCATTTACATAAAAGGATACTTTTACTTTAAAGGATATAAAAAATACTCCTTAGATATGTATATAGATACAGGGGCAAGTATGTGCACAGCAAATAAATTAGTTATACCAGAAGAATTCTGGGTCCAAACTAAAAGTCCTATAAAAGCTAGAATAGCTAATGACGAAATAATGACCATGGATAAGGTGGCAGAACAAATACAAGTACAAATAAGTGGAGTCACATTTGTAATTCCAACATTATACCAAGTAGAAACCACAGGAGACATAACGTTAGGAAATAACTTCTGTAGGTTATATGAGCCTTTCGCTCAATATAAGGATACAATCACCTTTCATAATTTTATTAGGCTTGGTTTTTATAATTTTATTAGGATCTAATAATTCTATATGGGCAGTAAACTTGCTTTTGTTAATTCTTTCATCTAAGGGATGTTCAGAGCATACTTTATCAAGCAAATTTTCTATGTCTTGTAGTGAATAAATTGTTTCGAGAGGGTGTCCCTCCCCCTTAACAGAAGTGGAAATGTTATAGCTATCAAGATCAGTGATAGGTGTAACATTTTCAGGATTAGGTGTTGGAAGGGTTGTTCCTAACTTTTTACATGCTAAGAATCCTTCTTGTCCATGGAAATAAGACTTAGTTATTTTTCTTATGCTAATAGCTATGTTGTTTTTATGAAAGGTGATTGTATCCTTATATTGAGCGAAAGGCTCATATAACCTACATAAGTTATTTCCTAACGTTATGTCTCCTGTGGTTTCTACTTGGTATAATGTTGGAATTACAAATGTGACTCCACTTATTTGTACTTATATTTGTTCTGCCACCTTATCCATGGTCATTATTTCGTCATTAGCTATTCTAGCTTTTATAGGACTTTTAGTTTGGACCCAGAATTCTTCTGGTATAACTAATTTATTTGCTGTGCACATACTTGCCCCTGTATCTATATACATATCTAAGGAGTATTTTTTATATCCTTTAAAGTAAAAGTATCCTTTTATGTAAATGCTATTGGGATTAGTCTTACTTAAGGACATAATATTTTCATTGGTATTATCTAAAATACAATTATTTTCTCGTTTCCCAAATTGTATTATCTCGTTTCTTCATCCCAAGGGATAGTTTGACTAAGTAAATTATTCCGAATTCTCCGTATCGATTCATCTTCTTCTTCCTCTCGATGTAAGTTCCCGCAATTCTTCTCCTTCGCAGATTTCTTCATCACTAAATATTGGTTCTAATTCAAACCTTTGTAATTCTTCTATTATTTTATTATAATTAGTACTATTCTTACGGCCTCGGGCATAATGACCTATTTCATTACAAATCCAAAGAACGGCATGTAATTTTTCCTTGTGGACAAAACTTCTTTTGTCTTCGACCTTAGGGTCATCTTTTGCTTGAGGTTTTTCCTCAAGATCCTTCTTTTGATATCTAGGATTTTTCCTAAAAAATCTTTTATAGGGTCTTTTGTATTTATAAGAGTTATTCCATCTTCTTGGTTTTTTAAGTTTATACTTCCTTTTTATCTTTTTGTATTTATACTTATATTTATTATTGTTCTGGTTCCCACATCCATACATGTTACTAGGGTGAGGAAAGTTTGAACAACATTTATTAAATGTGCTTTTCATAGCTTTCATTATTCTCATTTCCTCGCAATGCTTTTCCATAAAGTTTGTTATAAGTAACTTTGCATATGCTAAGCTTCCTCTTAACACGTCTCCTGATTGTAAATATTCAGGTAGAACAGCTTTTCCTGCAAAAGGGATTTTTCTTATGAAGTCTTCTACGTATTTTGACCATTCTCCCATTGGTATTTCTAGTAGGTGTTTTTCGTAGTCACAGTAGAAACTTTCTAATTCACATAAATCACATATTTGTAGACTAACTAGTCTTTTTCTAGCTTCTTCGGCTTTCTTAATTTTTTCTTCAAGTCCTTGAGTTAAATAGTTTTTTCCTACAAAGACTGTATATATTGAGTTGGTAAGGTGGGCCTATGCAGTACTCTCCACAAGATCGTGAAGAATTTAAAAAACAAATTGATGAATTATTAGAATTAAAAGTAATAAGGAAAACCAGGAGTCCCCATTTTTCTCCAGCCTCCATGGTAAATAAATATTCAGAACAAAAACGAGGAAAAAAGAGAATGGTAGTAAACTACAAAATGTTGAATGATCATACAAAAGGAGATGGATATCTCTTGCCTAACAAGGAACAACTATTACAAAGAATTGGAGGGAAAAATTACTACAGCAGCTTCGACTGTAAGTCAGGATTCTGGCAAGATGGCAACAATGGCTAAATTATTATAATTTTGAAATAGAACATATATCAGGAACAAAGAATGTACTCGCTGATATTATGACAAGAGAATTTGCAGGTTCCAAGAACAGCTGAGCTGGCATGAGCATATCAAGCACAAAAGAGGAGATAGAAGATCAAATTCTTCAGTTAAAAGGAGAAATCCTTGAAAAAGAATCTCAATTGAGAAAATTAGAAAGAATATATGGCAAGATGAAGGAAGGAGACTTAACTCCAAAAAGCATAACATCCTCTATATGCAACGAGGATAGTATTACCCATAGTAAGGGCACCTGCAATAGCAAGAATTTAGAGACAACAGTCTCAAAATCTCCTATAGAGATTAGTCTAGCTCATAATAAGAGCATAATTACACCTCTTGAAGGTATATTCCTTTCAAAGGAAAATCCGTCCCAGTCTTCGGAAAATAAGACTACCGGGGAACTTTCTTTTTCTCCCCAAACCAAAAAGATTTCCAAATATTATGTCCTTTATTCAGGCCCTAACCAAGGTATCTATACCGAATGGGCAAAAATAGCTCCTTTAATAGGAAATAACCATCATCAATCATTTAATAACCCCGAAGAGGCCCAAAGAGCCTTTTTCAACTACAGAAAAACTTTGGCCCTAAATGACCAAAAAACTTATAGTCAAATGATCCAGTCAAAACCTTCACCTAGCATAAAACCACAAATCCATACACCAAAAGCCCCTGAGCCCAAGTCCCAAGTCCATGAGGCTATAAGAAACAGAATTAACAGGTCCAAGTTGGTCCTTCATGAAGAAATTAGTTCTATCAATAAAGAAAGGTTTTTTCATTATTTCAATATGGCAGAAGCCTCAGATGAAAATAAAGAACAATGTTTTTTCACAATTGATAAAAAGAGAATTTCTTTATATGCTTTCTTTGAAAAAGCTAGACCCGAAATGGTCAAAGAAGTCTACGATTGTGGACTATTATCTATGGTTTATCCAAGTAACAATTTGATTGAATTGAGCTTATTACCAAAGCCTATTTTTCATGCAATCAAGAATTATCGGACCAAAGTCATAGGATCCGGAGATCGAGACATATATGTCAAAGTTACCAGTTCATTATTGGATTGGGACGAAGAAGAATATTTCCTTCCCTACCACTGGATTGAGGTGGGATTAGCTAAGAAAGACGTAAGGTTTGAAATGCCCCAGGCCAAGAAAATAACTGAAGATGTAGAAGAATTGGCAACAGCCTTAAGACCATCAAGACTCAAAAATGCCTACAAAAATATACTGAGATTTTTTCAGACAGTAAGAAGAAGATCAATTACTGCAATAATAAAGTTGTGGTAATATCAAATTTCCCTAATGTAATTACCGCTCATGAATTGGAAAACATTGCTACTAATAAAGCCAGCTTCCTGGATGGAAAACTTAAAGTATCAGAATACACAAGAAGGCAATGGTGTGACATGGCCCCACCAGACCACATGTGTCCATATTGTATCAATAAGAGTCAAGAAAGACAGAAAATAAGGGATGATGAGACCACCTCCACTGACTCTCTTTTCGGAGAAGATAAAGAAGACATGTAATTTTGTCCTCTAGCGTCGGCTGAAGAATCTTTTAGATCAATTATGTAAAGGTGACAATGTGCCCATCTTTTTCATCTTTTCTTTATGGACCTGCGTGTCCACTTTTTATCCTGTCGGGCATCTTATGCCTTTTAATTTTAAGTTTCAAATCCGTGTTTGAAATCCGTAACCATCCTCCATCTATATAAGGAGGCATTGTAAATGTTTGAAGGGGAGCAGAAATAAAATTGAGAAGGTTTTCTCTCAAATATCTTTATTCAGTCTAAGTGAAATAGCTAGACATAAAAGAGTGAGGAGAGCAATCCGCGGGCAGTTATCAAACTGTGGCAAGGAGGCACTCAAAGTCTTACACTTATCCTAACCTATCAAGGTAATCTACTTATCCAAAATGAGATGGACTCATAGAAATTTAGATAATATAGATTATCTTAATTATATGATAAAAAACATGGATGCTGCTGCAGAAGTTATAGTCAAATATGGCATTAGCCCATTTATTATGCAATCTATAATTTATGATTTCGAAGAATATCTTGCATATGAAGGAATATGGATATCTCTTGCCTAACAAGGAACAACTATTACAAAGAATTGGAGGGAAAAATTACTACAGCAGCTTCGACTGTAAGTCAGGATTCTGGCAGGTAAGATTAACCGAAAGCTCTATTGAGCTTACAGCCTTCACATGTCCCCAAGGACATTTTGAATGGATAGTTATGCCCTTTGGCTTAAAACAAGCACCCTCTATATTTCAGAGACACATGGATGAAAGTCTCTCCAATGATTTTTCTGAATACTGTGCAGTATATGTAGATGATATCATTGTATTCTCTGAAACAGAAAAACAACATGAGAAACATGTCAATAATGTTTTACAAAGATGCTTAGACTATGGAATAGTACTAAGTAAGAAGAAGGCTCAATTATGTAAAACACAAATAAATTTCTTAGGTCTAACCATTGACCGTGGAAAACTTGTCTTACAAAAACATATAGGAATCCATATTAGTGATTTTCCTGACCAATTACAAGACGTAAAAACGGTAGAAAGGTTTTTAGGACTGCTTAATTACATCTCTGGATATTATCCAAAAATTGCTAGTCTTAGACACCCTTTACAAATAAAACTCAAAAAGGAAATAAAATGGTCATGGACTGATCAAGATACAGAAACAGTAAGGAAAATTAAAGGCCAAGTGAAAACTCTTCCTGACCTCTATAACCCTAGTCCTAGGGACAAACCCACCATAGAATGTGATGCATCTGACCTATATTGGGGAGGGGTATTAAAAGCCCTTACACCTGATAATCAGGAATTAGTATGTAGATATTCATCTGGAACATTTAGTCCTGCTGAAACAAGATATCATAACAATGAAAAGGAGATTCTCTCTTTGATAAAAACTATTAAAGCTTTCAAAGTATATTTGCTTCCTTACAAGTTTTTGGTAAGAACTGACAACAAGAATGTATCTTATTTCATAAGAACTACCATCAAAGGAGATTACAAACAAGCCAGGCTAGTAAGATGGCAACAATGGCTAAATTATTATGATTTTGAAATAGAACATATATCAGGAACAAAGAATGTACTCGCTGATATTATGACAAGAGAATTTGCAGGTTCCAAGAACAGTTGAGCTGGCATGAGCACATCAAGCACAAAAGAGGAGATAAAAGATCAAATTCTTCAGTTAAAAGGAGAAATCCTTGAAAAAGAATCTCAATTGAGAAAATTAGAAAGAATATATGGCAAGATGAAGGAAGGAGACTTAACTCCAAAAAGCATAACATCCTCTATATGCAACGAGGATAGTATTACCCATAGTAAGGGCACCTGCAATAGCAAGAATTTAGAGACAATACCTCAAAATCTCCTATAGAGATTAGTCTAGCTCATAATAAGAGCATAATTACACCTCTTGAAGGTATATTCCTTTCAAAGGAAAATCCGTCCAGCCTTCGAAAAATAAGACTACCGGGAACTTTCTTTTTCTCCCCAAACCAAAAAGATTTCCAAATATTATGTCCTTTATTCAGGCCCTAACCAAGGTATCTATACCAAATGGGCAAAAATAGCTCCTTTAATAGGAAATAACCATCATCAATCATTTAATAACCCCGAAGAGGCCCAAAGAGCCTTTTTCAACTACAGAAAAACTTTGGCCCTAAATGACCAAAAAACTTATAGTCAAATGATCCAATAAAACCTTCACCTAGCATAAAACCACAAATCCATACACCAAAAGCCCCTGAGCCCAAGTCCCAAGTCCATGAGGCTATAAGAAACAGAATTAACAGGTCCAAGTTGGTCCTTCATGAAGAAATTAGTTCTATCAATAAAGAAAGGTTTTTTCATTATTTCAATATGGCAGAAGCCTCAGATGAAAATAAAGAACAATGTTTTTTCACAATTGATAAAAAGAGAATTTCTTTATATGCTTTCTTTGAAAAAGCTAGACCCGAAATGGTCAAAGAAGTCTACGATTGTGGACTATTATCTATGGTTTATCCAAGTAACAATTTGATTGAATTGAGCTTATTACCAAAGCCTATTTTTCATGCAATCAAGAATTATCGAACCAAAGTCATAGGATCCGGAGATCGAGACATATATGTCAAAGTTACCAGTTCATTATTGGATTGGGACGAAGAAGAATATTTCCTTCCCTACCACTGGATTGAGGTGGGATTAGCTAGCCTTAAGACCATCAAGACTCAGAAATGTCTACAAAAAATATACTGAGATTTTTTCAGACAGTAAGAAGAAGATCAATTACTGCAATAATAAAGTTGTGGTAATATCAAATTTCCCTAATGTAATTACCACTCATGAATTGGAAAACATTGCTACTAATGAAGCCAGCTTCCTGGATGGAAAACTTAAAGTATCAGAATACACAAGAAGGCAATGGTGTGACATGGCCCCACCAGACCACATGTGTCCATATTGTATCAATAAGAGTCAAGAAAGACAGAAAATAAGGGATGATGAGACCACCTCCACTGACTCTCTTTTCGAAGAAGATAAAGAAGACATGTAATTTTGTCCTATAGCGTCGGCTGAAGAATCTTTTAGATCAATTATGTAAAGGGGACAACGTGCCCATCTTTTTCATCTTTTCTTTATGGACCTGCGTGTACACTTTTTATCCTGTCGGGCATCTTATGCCTTTTAATTTTAAGTTTCAAATCCGTGTTTGAAATCCGTAACCATCCTCCATCTATATAAGGAGGCATTGTAAATGTTTGAAGGGGAGCAGAAATAAAATTGAGAAGGTTTTCTCTCAAATATCTTTATTCAGTCTAAGTGAAATAGCTAGACATAAAAGAGTGAGGAGAGCAATCCGCGGGCAGTTATCAAACTGTGGCAAGGAGGCACTCAAAGTCTTACACTTATCCTAACCTATCAAGGTAATCTACTTATCCAAAATGAGATGGACTCATAGAAATTTAGATAATATAGATTATCTTAATTATATGATAAAAAACATGGATGCTGCTGCAGAAGTTATAGTCAAATATGGCATTAGCCCATTTATTATGCAATCTATAATTTATGATTTCGAAGAATATCTTGCATATGAAGGAATCTATGTAAATCAAAGAAGAATAGCAAAAAGCTGTCTAAGAAGATCTATACAGATCTTGAAGAAACATTTACCTCCTGATATGGTAATTACTACTAAGTATCTTTCATACCTATTGTAAGATTTTATTATCCTAGTCATATTTGATATTCCAACTTATTGTTTGTAATATATACTATCAATAAAATGTGTCGTTGGAAAAATTTTCATCCCAATAATATAGAATATTTAAATTACATGCGGAGATATATGCAAGCTAATATTTATCTCACTGAGAAATATGGGTTTAGTGAACATATGACCCGACAAATCATTACAGATTTTGAAGAATACATAGCATGTGATTGTGTTTATATCCACCAAAAAAGAGAGGCTAGAAATTATCTAAGACAAACTCAACGATTTTATGAGAAACATTCTCAAACATAGTCCAATATTTTATGAAAAATAACAAAAACAAACTTCGTAGCGAAAAGCGTAGACAGAAGTACCTTGCAAAACGTAAGAAAAGAGATGTCAAAAAATTTGGTATCAGAGCCAGTACCTTCACCGGTATAAGACCCATGGCTAATTTAGAAATTGAAATAAATAACTCTCCCGATAGAGAAGATAATGAACAAGTATTTGATGAAGAAGGATACTATGGCCAAGAACTCACCCTAGATGAGTCTCTTCTCCACCAAATAGAAAAAGCAGAGCTTGACCTCTTACCCTCTGAAGTTTTTAAGAAAAGGAACATAATTACTAAAATCTTGAAACCTAGAAAAAATATATGTATAACCTGTATAAGTACTAGGGAGTATCCCTTAGACATAAAAGATACTAATGGGTTAATAGAAATTCCTTTCTTTAATAAACAAGAAATAGATAAGAAGATTCAAACTCTCAAAAGTAGAAAAGAAAGGAATTCCATAGGATTTATCCATATAGGAACGATAAAAATTATGATAAAATCAACATTTAATACAGGAATAGATTCCCCTTTAAAAGTAGCCCTTCTTCATAGAAGAATAAAAAATCCTAGTGAAGCCATATTTGGAGGAATACAAGGTAATTTAGCCTACGGAAAAATTATGTTTACGTGTAATCCAAATATAGGAGTGTCTTTGAGAGACAAAGAAATAAATCAAATATTATGTCTAGCACATAAATTTGAAAGACATAACTTAATGAGACAAGGAAACCATCCTTATACAATAACTTATAAAATAGGATATACTTTGTCAAACTCTCATCACAGTATGGAATTTAAGACAAATAAAAGAATAGATATAGATGATCTAATTAATGACTAACCCACCTTAATTGTTCCATTAATAAAAAGTGAAACATTTAATTGTTCTAATAATAACCTAACGTTTCCGGAAGTTTTGCACTTTGCTAAGGTGAAAATTAGATCAAAGTCATTAATTAGATTTTCATCTGTCTTAATGATTAGTCTCATTTCATTATCCCATTCCTCAATTAATTGTTCTCTATTTGTGACACAGTCTAGATTTAGATTAATGTTACTTTGATTAGTTCTCCTAGTTGGTTGATATTCCTCAGGGATATTATATTGAGTAAATTTTTGTGAGCTTCCTCCATGATATCCTTTATGGTCTCCCCGCTTCCGAATGGGTTTTGATGACTCCTTCTATATCTATGTCGTTCTTGATTGGAGCTTCCTTCCATTTCTTCTTCTTTTAAATTTACTTTATAGTTTTCAGTTGGTTTAGCCACAATAACATTTAATTTTTCTTCTCCTAGGTGTTCTATTTCTATGTCTCAGTAAGACTTAACATTTGGACAAAGTATAATCCATATGCTCGTAGCTATGCGTATTTTCGAAGTACTCTTCAAATTTCTTTTTATCATTTTTTCTTTAAGTAAAAAGATTTTTCTTCTATTTCAAGATTTTCAGGGTGCTATCCTAGTTTAAGAATCTCTCTATTAGGTTCTCTTTTTGTTTTTTCTATTTTCCGTTTTCCTCTTTCTTGGGCTAAATCAATTTTTTCAATTAATTGAGAAATTTGTCTTTTCAATTCAAATTTGTGATAGAGGCTGAGGCTTTTTCAATATATTGTTCAAGGTGAACCCTCTGGTTACCTTCTAATTGATTAAATCGGTCTTCCATTTTTATTATTTCTTCATAAACTCGGTCTATCTTTCCTGGTTGTGCCATTAGGCCTTAGACCTTTCCATCTATTCTTATAATGGTATCAGATATATTATTCAATATTTCAATCTTTCTTTCAAGATTCATTATCCTTCGTTCTAAAGATTCTATTTTTTCTTTTATTAAAGGTAACTCTGTCCTTTCTTTTTCAGTTAGCAAATATATTTGTAATTGTTTTTCTTGAATCCCTTCTTCAAGGTTTTCTTTATAAAAAGATGTATTCATCCCTAAGGCTTTGCAAATGAGATTACACATAATGTGTATATTTCCTACTACTGCATTTATATTATTTAACTGTTTAGTGCATCCCTCAATGCCTTTTCCTCCTGAAAAGAGGTAATTTGGGTCTCCTCTAGATACGTTTTGTATTTCTAATCCTATGTATCTTTTCTTATGATAAATATGAGGATGTTCGCTATGATTAGACATCTAGTTGGTTTGCAGCCATGTTTATTCTTCTTGATATAGTATATAAGTCATCTGTGGGGGGTAAACCATATTTTCTACTAAGAACTCTGGAGAAAAATCTCTTACTTGGTTCTTCTTCTTGTTCTTCTTGGACTATTAGTCTAGGAGCTTGTCCTAACAGTCTCCTGCTGTTGTTGTTTAGGTCCATAGTCCAGGTATCTAGTAAGGGGGTCAATTCCCTAGTGGGTATAGTTGATATTTTCCATATGTCTTTGAAAAGATCATCTATATCTATTTTTTTATTTGTCTTAAATTCCATACTGTGATGAGAGTTTGACAAAGTATATCCTATTTTATAAGTTATTGTATAAGGATGGTTTCCTTGTCTCATTAAGTTATGTCTTTCAAATTTATGTGCTAGACATAATATTTGATTTATTTCTTTGTCTCTCAAAGACACTCCTATATTTGGATTACACGTAAACATAATTTTTCCGTAGGCTAAATTACCTTGTATTCCTCCAAATATGGCTTCACTAGGATTTTTTATTCTTCTATCAAGAAGGGCTACTTTTAAAGGGGAATCTATTCCTGTATTAAATGTGGATTTTATCATAATTTTTATCGTTCCTATATGGATAAATCCTATGGAATTCCTTTCTTCTCTACTTTTGAGAGTTTGAATCTTCTTATCTATTTCTTGTTTATTAAAGAGGATATTTTTCTGTGTCCGAATCAAATGAATTTAGTCTCTATTTGTAGAGGAAAAAAAATTATGAATTTTGGTGTTAATTTTTTTTAAAAAAAATTAATTTATTAAAAAATAATTGAGGTCAATTAATTTGGGAGAAAAAAATCGTAAATTAAGGCATCCAATCAAAATCAATTGATGTTGATTTCAATGTCTAATATCTACAATTTTTGTCATGGACGTAAATGACTAAAATATCTTGATAGATTTCCAAATTTAACCACTTGATTTATATAGAAAATAATTGGTTAATGGGTGAATCACATAATGCCATGTCATAATAGTGACATGGCTTAATGTGATGGCATAAAATATTTCTCTTTTTATATATTATATAGATAGATAGATATATAGAATATTGACATGCACTTCAAAGAAAAAGATTTTTTTTTGTGTCCAAATCGAATGAAAGTAGTCTCTATTTTTGGAAGATTTTTTTTTATGATTTTTTGTGAAAAAAAAATTAAAAAAAAATTTATTAAAAAATATTTGATTTATATTCAAAAAAGAGGATTTTTTAAAAATAAATATCATATTTGTTTACATTAACTCATCACGAATAAAATTATAATATTCTTTTTCAATTTAACTTATTTAATTTTGAGAAGAAAAATCAAAATTCAAAAATAACTAACAATGTGCTAAATGAGTTTTTTTTTCCCAAACACTACACTCCCTCATCAAACCCAACCCACTTCTTCCTCTCCCTCTTTCAAACTACCTATTTATACTACATTTATTTTTTAGAATATTGACATGCACTTCAAAGAAGAGGATTTTTTTTTGTCCGAATAAAATGAAAGTAATATCTATTTTTGGAGGAATTTTTTTAATGATTTTAGGTGAAAAAAAAATAATTTATTATAAAATATGTTATTTATATTCAAGAAAGATGATTTTTTTCTGTGTCCGAATCAAATGAATTTAGTCTCTATTTGTAGATGATTTTTTTTTATGAATTTTGGTGTAAACAATTTTTTTTAAAAAATTAATTTATTATAAAATAATTGAGGTAAAAGAATTTGGGGGAAAAAATCGTAAATTAAGGCATCCAATCAAAAGCACTTGATGTTGATTTCAATGTCTAATATCTAAATTTATGCCATGAATGTAAATGACTAAAATACCCTTGATTGATTTCCAAATTTAACCACTTGATTTATATAGAAAATAATTGGCCAATGGGTGAATCACATAATGCCATGTCATAATAGTGATATGGCTTAATGTGATTGCATGAAATGTTTTTCTTTTTATATATTATACTCCCTCCGTCCCAGCCCACTTAGGATTTTTTGAAATGGCACGGGGATTAAGAAAAAGATAAATGTTGTGAGTGTAATTTAAAAATAGGAGAGAGAATGAGTGGAGGGAATAGTAAATTATAATGGTGTTGTGAGTATTAAAATAATTTAGGAGAGAGAATGAGTGGAGAGAATAGTGATTTAAGGTTTCCATTTTGGACCGTCCTAAGTCGGGTGGGACGCCCAAAATGGCAAAAAGTCCTAAGTCGGTCGGGACGGAGGAAGTATAGATTTAGGAAACCATTATTTTTAGAATTTTTATTCTCACAATTACTAAATACCCCTACAGTACCACCAAAAAATTAAACACTCACATCAAACACACCACCAATTAGACATGGGCAACCGGTTCCCGATTCCGAACCGCCGATTCCGATTTCGGGAAAGGGGGGAACCGAGATGGAACCGCAAAATATCGGTTCCCGGTTCCACGGTTTATCCGGTTCTAAATAGGACTAGGGTGATCACCGTAATGCCTTGGGTGGCTGATAGATGTATTTTATACATCCAAATTATGTCCCTAAAATTCTATTTATTGTGAAATCCTGAGTAAAAAGTGCTTTTAATTTGTGTTTGTTAGTGTTTGTGTTAGACAGGGAAATGGGTGAGTATTGGCAATTTTAATTGTAGAAAAGGGTAGAAAAAGTGGAGCGGAAAAGTTGGAAGGACTTAGAGGGAATATCTCAGCAAAGGGGCTTGAAGGGAATTAAAGAAAGAGGAATGATCTATGGGCAAACGCCCTTCTGCCCTGTGGTCGCCCATTGCTCACCACCCATATCTGGCCGAGAGACTACGGCGAGCGCCCATGAAGAAGGGGCGGACGCCCATGCCACGCCCAAGCCACACGCCCCAGTCTCATACGACGGTCGCCCTTAGCCATTGGCGGCCGCCCTTCAGCCACGGCCTTCCCCGATTTTGACTGCTTGTTTTTTCCCATTTTCTATTTTTATGTTTGGGCCCAAATTGTTTTTAGCCCAATTGAACTCAAAACCCAAGCCCTAATCCCTTGGTATAAATAGAAATGTGTTTAGTTTTTAGGGTTATCTTGGAAGTATAACTTTTGGTGTAGTCTTTTTAGAGAGAGAAAATGGGTCTTCCATTGTATTTGGGGGTTTTCACATTCCAAAAAAAAGTAATTTAATGTTTGTTATGTTAATTTGTTTGCTTTTTATTATGATGTCTAGCTAATTTTCTAATTTCATAGGTTGGATGTAAGCACAACCATTTAATCTATGCCATAATTTTTCTACCCATTTGATTTCATTCTAACTCATCTTTGCATCTTCTTAAATTAGGGTTTGAAGGGGTGTATTTATGATTTAGTCTTAAATCACCTTTTTAATTATTTGGGTTTTGAATTCTTCCATTGATTTGTGGAATTTTCTATTTTGACCAATATTTTGATGAGAAACCCATTATGACAACTTGATTGGACTCAAAGTGGGTTTTGTTCATACATTCCTTAAAAGTGTAATGCTTTTCTAAATTGATTTTATAAACTTGATTGTGAAGTAAAATTGGTTGGAAAAAGTAAGATTGCAATCCGGAGTCTCACCGTCCCAATCTTTACCCATGTGAATGAACTCTAGATTGGAATCAAGATTTTTATCAAAATTGGCATAGATTAGTGGTGTGTTAAGTCCAATCCGTGGAACCCTCTTTTATTATTTGAATCCGAAGTATTAATTGTTCTTGCCTTTATTATTTGCTTTCTTGCTAGTATTTGTAGTGTAGTTTAAAAATCAAAACCCCTCCCCTTTTACTTGTTTTATTATCTTTGTTGTACATTTCTCTAATCGACTCAATCACCCAACGATTCTACGTGGATCGACCCCTTACTTGTGTACGCTATCACAATGACACTCGTACACTTGCGACGTGTTTTTATTACAAGTGGGATTTTTAACCCATCAAGTTTTTGGCGCCGTTGCCGGGGAATTGTTTAGGGTATTTGGTCTATTTGAGTAGTGTATGTTTGGGCGGCGTTCCTTGAACTCCCCGTTAGTTCTTGGAAACAATGCCATTGATAGATTTGAGAGGGGCTTAACTCCTACTCGAGAATCCGGCACGGACTCGGACACACCGGTTTCGGGATCGGGCGAAGAACTTAGTGAAATTAGCACTTATTCCACCGAGGAAGAAGAAAACATTGAGGAGATGGCGGAACCGCCTCCTATAATGAATGACTTCTTGCGGCCTAGAGTTGATACGACAACTTCTTGCATCGTCCTCACTCCGGAGGCCAAGAATTTCGAGATTAAGGGGCAACACTTTAACATGTTGCCCAATTTATATGGCCTCCCGAATGAGGAGTCTTTGAATTTCTTGCGTGAATATTTGATGACCGTGTCAAGTTTTTCGGGTAGGCAATGGGTCACGGAGGAACAAATGCGTTTAAAATGTTTCCCCTTTGCCTTAAAAGATCAAGCCAAAACTTGGCTTATGTTGCTTCCCCCTAGGAGCATTATAACTTGGGCACAACTTCATGATGCTTTTCTTACCAAATTCTTCTCCCATGAGAAACTTGCGCTTTATAGGCAAAAGATTATAAATTTCCAACAAGACCCCGGGAAGCATTTCATGAAACTTGGGATAGGTTTAAGATGCTTTTAGTGCAATGCCCTCATCACAATTTCTCCCTACCTTTGCTCCATCAAACCTTTTATGATGGTTTGAACAATGTTAACCAAACCATGGTTGACAATGCCGCCGGTGGCACTCTTGGACTAAAGACTCCCGAGGAGACCCAAGCATTGTTTGAAATGTTGGGAGCCAATTCCCAACAAAAAGGGTCTCGGGGAAAGGGAAAAGGCATGTATGAGTTGAGTCCCAATGATGACATGGAAAGGCAAATGGCCTTAATTAATCAAAAACTTGATAAATTGTCTATGAGTGGTCCTTCTTCCAATGCTAATGTGGTGAATGATTTTTGTACTTTTTGTGGTTCCAATTCTCATGCTACTAATGATTGTCAAAGTGGTCTGAGTTTTGGTAATGAACAGGCAAACGCCATGCAAGGATATGGGCAAAACCCTTATGGGCAAGGTCACCAAGGTCAAGGCTATAGACCTCCTCAAAACAACCAATTTGGAAACTCAAATAATCTGGGGTAGAGAAATCACCCCAACTTTTCATGGGGAGGCAATCAAAATCAACAACAACATAAGCCTCTCCATCCTCAACCTCCACCCGGACAATTTGAGCAAAGGAAAGCCCCATGGGAAGTTGCTATGGATGAGTTGAAGGCCGAGAATCAACAAATAAGGGCCAAAAACCAACAATTGAGAGTTGAAAGTCAACAAGCAACAAAGAATAGTGAGGCGGCTTTCAAAAAGTTGGAAATCCAAATGGGCCAAATTGCGGAAGCTCTTCAAGCACACAAGCCCGGTACCTTCCTGTGATTACCCCCCCCCCTCGCGCGCGAGCTCAAAATTTATTTAATGAACTTCATCGTCGGGTCAAATCATAGCGGACTTCACTTTTGAAAGGTTCAAACAGAGTCGCCACGACATTTTAGTTTAGGGCCAAAACTTTGAAAAAAGCCCGTGAAAGAGAAAAGGGTTAGGAGGTCACGTTACAATCCGGGAAGAACGTTAGTGTTCACCCGGAATGCCTCGCGGACGAGTCTTCCAAACTTGAAACAATTTGTGTGTGTGTGTGTGTATATGTTTTGCTAAAGGTTTGACCGGAAAGTGATTTTTTTAAGGAAATAAACAGTTTGACCAGATTAGACTGAGATTAATTTGAAATAGTGTGCTTCTGTGAGTGAAAAAGAGACTGAAACAAAAATGTCTGCCGTGACATTTGTGTCCGCGCGGATAAGGACGAGATACAATCCTGTCCGCGCGGATAAGGCAGTAATATTCCTTTTTTGCAGCTTTCCAGTCTGATTCTGTCGTTTCCAGAATGTTAACTGGAGTTTACAGAATCAGACTGGAGTTTGCAACTGAAAATGTTAAACAAAAAGCATTTTTGGGATTTTGCATCCATGCTTGTCCCCACTTTTCTTAGGCTTTTGATTAGTGATCACTTAACAATGATTAGTTGTGATCTACTATATCAAGCCATCATTAGGGTACATTAGGACTTTTAAGGATTTCATTTGCTTGGGAAGGGGGTTTAACTTGAAATTAAATGTAATTTAACAAGTAAATAGGTCAAGATGTATCAACCTTTAGAGGAAGATTTCTAAGGTGATCATTAAGATGATCATCCTTGAAATCTAAGCTCAAGTGTATCTTATACATCTTGTGTGACCTAATTTGTGAGTCTTAAGTATGTTCATCCATGGAAATGGTTCCAAGGTGAGCATCTTAGACTATGGAAAGGGGGTTTGCAAGAAATTAAAGATTATGGACCATTTGAAGTGGTCATCCATGGAAATGGGTTCCAAGGTGACCATCTTGTTAGGTCAAAATCAAGCAACAAGTATGAACTAGTTGATGTAAGAAAGAAATTTACATAATAAAAGATGTAAATCCTTGTAGAGAATCATCCATGGAGATGAACTCCATGGAGATCCTCTTGGATTTAAAGACAAGAATATGAAAGATAATGACAACAAGTAAGTATAACAAGTTAAATCATTTCAAGTATGACAAATATGTATGAATGAAGGAGATTAAGGTAAGGAGAGGGAGGTTTATACCTATCTTCCTTTGGTTTTGTGTTTTGGGTTTGAAGGCTGTGTGTAGATTTTGGTATTTTGATGGGTGTTTGAGTGTTTGGATGAGTGTTTAAGTGAGGGAATGAGTGTTTAAATGGGTTTTTTGAATGAGAGTGAGGGCTATTTCTGGGGAAATTCGTGGTATATCAGTAGGGTTTTCAAAAAGGGATCCTTTACTGAGAGAGGAGGGTTGAATTTATAGGCTGAGATTAGGTTACATAGGTGTCCGCGCGGATGAGGCTGAAGCTCATTCCTATCCGCGCGGATTTGAATGTCAGCGTGCCTGACTTCTGTAGAAAGCAGTTTTGGCTTCTTGCATTTAATGCAAAGCTGATATATTTCTTGGAAATTACTCTTTCCAGCGAGGTCCAACCTATTTTTGTTGTTCCTTTAAGGTCCTTCCTTGTTTAAATTGTCTTAGAAAGTGACCAAAATGCCCCTAAACGTCCATTCGATGTGGAAAACGTTAAATTAGGCTGAGAGAATATTGGTGGCTCAGATTGGGACACTTACAGTAGCCCCTCAGCGATGGTACTTTCGGAGGAAGTGGGGTCATCGATAGTGAGGTCCCAATTACCGCTGGGGAAAAGGGAATGACCATTCTGGTCTGATGGCTGAACCTAGAGGTAGGCTACCTACGTATCCTTAAGAGGAATCAAGCCAGTCGTAGTTCGGGTCCTTTGACTATCTTCAGACGTTGACCCTAAAGTGACTATTTTGGGTGTCAACCTGGTGAGAGAGTCCTGCATTTGGTTGCTGAGAGAAACTCTGCTGGGGATAGAAGATGACCTTTTTGGTCTGATAGCTGGAGTTGTATATCCATACCGCTGGGGAGAGGAGTGACCATTTTGGTCTGTTGGCTAGAGTGGTATATCCACACTGCTGGAAAAGAGGTGACCATTTTGGTCTGATGGCTAGAGTGTTATATTTCACACTGCTGGAAAGGGGGTGACCATTTCGGTCTGATGGCTAGAGTGGTATATTTCACACTGCTGGAAAGGGGGTGACCATTTCGGTCTGATGGCTGAACCTAATGGTAGGCTAACTATGTATCCTTAAGAGGAATCAAGCCTATCGTAGTTCGGGTCTTTGCTCTATCTTCAGACGTCGACCCTAAAGTGACTATTTTAGGGTGTCAACCCGATAATGATTGCGGTTTATTGAATCGAAAGCGATTGTGGTTTATCGAATCTAAAGCGATTGCGGTTTATCGAATCTGGGAGTGATTGCGGTTTATCGAATCGAAAGGGATTGCGGTTTATCGAATCGGAAGGTGATTGCAGTTTATTGAATCCCTCGTATTTTGTCTGCGACCTTTTGTGTCGGAACGATCTTCCTTTGACGATTTGCTGTATCGAAACAGTCTTTTTTCTCAATGATTTGCTGTATCAAAACAGTCTTTTTCTCAATGATTTGCTGTATCGAAACAGTCTTCTTTTGATGAGTCGTATCCGGACTCTGCGGGGATAGATAGTCTTTTGGTGAAACTCGTTTGAAGGGATCGGTCTTACATTTGCTGCCGTCGGAGAAATGGGCTTACATTTTACTGCCGTTAGGTGAAAATGAGGAAATAAACGAGATTTCGTTAACTTTCGTCGGAGAAATGGGCTTACGTTTTACTGCCGTTAAGTGAAAATGAGGAAAGAAACGGATTTTCGTTAGCTTTCGTCGGAGAAAAGGGCTTACGTTTTACTGCCGTTAAGTGAAAATGAGGAAAGAAACGGATTTTCGTTAGCTTTCGTCGGAGAAATGGGCTTACGTTTTACTGCCGTTAAGTGAAAATGAGGAAAGAAACGGATTTTCGTTAGCTTTCGTCGGAGAAATGGGCTTACGTTTTACTGCCGTTAGTGAAAATGAGGAAAGAAACGGATTTTCGTTAGCTTTCGTCGGAGAAATGGGCTTACGTTTTACTGCCGTTAAGTTCTTTTGGAAGGGGACTAACCTAGGTCAACTTTGGTTATCTTCCGTTAAGTCCGGGTTTGGTTATCTTCCGTTAAGTCCGGGGTTAAACTGCAAAGTTCTGGAATTTTAAAGGGCAAAATAGTCCTTTTGTACCATCATTCCTGTCTGCGCGGACAGGAACGTAACCCAGACAGGTTTTTTAAAAAGGCCGAGGCCTTTCTCCTTCCTCTTCACAGCTTTTTCAGTTTTACGAGAGAGGGGAGAGAGAAAACGAAAATCCGCCATTGTTGCCCAAAGAAGCTTCGAAATCTTTCGATTTTCTTCAATTCTTGGATCATGGAACACGGGGGAGTTGCTATTCAAGGCCAAGGACGCAGCCCGATCGCGGAGAGGCGGTTAGAGCTTGTGAGGATGAGGAGACATTACTCACTTTCGTAATCGATTGCGGAGGAGCCATATCCCGATATGTGGCAACATTGGTCCACTGATCCGAGTCTTCGCACGGTATACTTCGAATTTCCTCATTTCCTTTGTTGATTTTCGTTTGAAATTGATTTTTGATTTTTTTTTAAATCCGAAAATTATGTTCTTGGGTCTTGAATTTTGACTTTGATGATTTGCATGTTGTATTGAGTATATGGGTAACTCAAATATGCATTTTGTTTGAAAAAAGAATGGGCGATTTGCCCTTTTTGAAATATGTAGTGTCGGAAATTTTGCCGAATCCGGGACGGATTTTTTTGTATGTGGGATTTTTTGTGATGAGATGATATCTTTGGGATGAATGTAAAGAATTATTCATGCGTGTCCTTTTGTGAAAATGTGATTTTGTGCGAAAAATGTATGAACATTTTATGAAATGGGACGGAAATTTGTCTCCGTTGACTTCTTATGAATGAATGAATGTGCTATTTTGTGAAAAATGGGGCGGAGTTTTGTTTCTGTTGACTCCTTGTCTTTGACATGTCCCCTTGATGTATGAATGTTTAGATGGTAATTGCTAAAAACTTTGTCTTTTGTGCAAGAAAAGTGGGGCTGAGTATATTGTATGCCGTTATGCCGCCGAATTTTCTACAAAACTTTATGTCTATGATTCATGTGTATGCTTTTAAATGCAAATGCAATTATTGACATTCTGTCTTTTTCAACTGCAGGGTGGAGATCGTTTTGTGCAGGATCAGCTGAATAAGCTGAAGACTCGGGGATCAGTAGAGGCCGTGATTAGCCTGTGGGACCGGCTTCCAGTCTTGGGCAGAAGAGATCTGATGAGTCCGAGGCGGATTGTCATCGAGACTGGTTTATATGAGTTTGTTGAGTGTTTGAGGGGGTTGATTAAGTTCCCCAAGAGTAAGGGCTTGATTTTTGCTTTGGCGGAGCACTGGTGGGACGTGACCCACACCTTCCATTTCTTCTGGGGCGAGGCTACGGTCACGCCTTCTGACTATGCCGCTATCACGGGCCTGTCCTTTAAGGGATGTAGCATCGAGTGGAGGGACGGCTACATTGATCTGGATTTGCAGGACCTTCTAGGTTTTGTCCCCATTCCCAAAAAGGGGATGGGGATGGAGTATGCGGTGGTTAATGGGAAGATAGTGGAGAGCATCGAGAGATACGAGGCCGGTGATGAGAGGATATCTGCTAAGCAGATTGCTAGGTCCTTTTTGTGGTTCACCTTTTCGATCACACTGTTTGGACATGCCGAGGGGACGGCGGTGTTTGCTCTGCTGAGGACGCTGACTGATGTGGAGATGGCTGGAGAGGTGGATTGGGGGGAGGCCGGGCTGGCAGAGCTGTATTTTGCTCTGCATCGGAATAGCCGGAAGGCTGTCAGCTCCCTCACGTGCTTTGAGTTCCCTCTAAAGGTATAAGCTTCTGCTTTTTCTTTTCCTTACGCACGCATTGTTTCTTTACGCACTTATTTGATGTAATTTTTACCTTTCGCAGGTATGGGCTCTGGAGTTCTTCCATGTTACGATGTGGCGGCAGCCGGCGGAGCACATTGGGGCATATCTGGCTATGCTCTCCTAGACTAGGCAGGCTCGGGAGAATATAGGTTCTCGGGGGCGCACGACCCTCAAGTACAAGGAGTGCTTGCCTCTGGTGAGAGCTGAGACGGATGAGGGGATCCGGTTCTACCCCTGGGGTCACTTCGACGTGGAGCAGCTGAAGGGCGCCGAGAGATGGACAGTGGAGAGGAGGATTTTGAGGGGGCTATCCTGTGACGTATATTACTTGGGGGATAGGGTGACGCGCCAACATGGCGAAGGTGCGCCTTTGATGGCACCGATGGAGCCTCCCTCTGATATGATGCATCCGACTGAGAGTTCAGAGACCTGGGGTGACTATCGAGGCGGCCAGCACTTCTCGAGATTTGTGACGGACGAGGAGTATTCGCGGTTCATCTTGAGGAGGCTGAGGATGCCCCAGGTACTTGAGAGATAGAGGGGTTGGCGGTTGTGCGATACCCTCGATCGGACTTTTCATATGTCCAGGATGGGGTCAGATTGAGAGTGCCGATCCCTATCCCTGAGCGGGTTCCCCGAGCCTTCCGGCCTCGTCCAGATATGAAGGTACACTCTGTTTACTGCTTCTGTATCTTCTTCTTCTTCTTTTTTTTTTTAATTTCGCTTCAACCACTTCTGACGCCTTTGTTTCTGTACAGTTCCCGGCTGTGGTTGTTGAGAAGCTGACAAAGCAGGTGATTGGGGCCAAGAGGTTCCTCAGGCAGCTTGTTGCCTGTGGGGCTGCTCAGGGCAGAGCGAGACGGGCACAGCTGGCGCCTGTAGAGCGGGAGACTTCCCCTATTCCTTCAGAGCATTCTACCGGTACTCCTCTTTCTCCTCTCATAGATCCCAGTATGGAGCTGCCTCCTGATCACGTCATCCTCGAGGATTTACACGGACAGGGGCACATTTGGCGCCACGGTGGATCATCTTCGCATGGCCAGGGATCCGATGCGTTCACGTTCGGATATGACTTCTTTGCGGATCTCGGTATGTCTTATTATGGCGTACCGGTCGGTCCAGACGAGCCTCCTTCTGATGATGAGGATGATGATCCTGAGCCTGAGATGTTTACGACTGCTGAGGAGGCGGGCCCGAGTCGCAAGAGGGACCGGGGGAAGGCGCCGGCCACTGAGGATTCTGATTGATGATTTCTGATCGATTCTGAGATTGTACCTATTTTGACAAATACAGTTTATGTTTCATGCACACTTTGTATTTTCTTTCCTTTTTGTCGGAATGTAATAATCTAGGATTTCTATATTTTCTTTTTATTATGAATGCGATGTTGCATGAGCCCTGTTTGTGGCAAGGACGTGAATGTTTGGTATATGAACTATTTGGACAGGTTTTGTGCAGGTTTCGAGCGGCTGGGATGAAATATTCCTCCGCGGGATAGCAGTTGAAACTGCTGCAGATTTTTTTTTCTGGTGGGAACATCTATGTCCGCGCGGATAGGGGTGAGGGCTTCATTTTCGTCCGCGCGGATATGACAGAAGTCTGACACTATCATTTAATTTTTGCTTCAGATCTGGTTTTCCCCTCCTTTTAATTCAAACACCCACTTCCACAGCCTGTTCAAACTGTATTTTCGGGGAGAAAGAGAGAAAATCCATGGAGAAAATTGTGAGTATAAGGAATCCTTCCAAATTATCCCAAGAATCCCAAATTTCTTTCTTCAACAAGTTCAAGGAGTGGTCCCGGGAGATTATGCACGAGAGGAGATCATTCTTTGAAGAGAGGTATAAGGTAAAATGCTTGTGGTCTCTCAAGGAATTGGTTCCGGATTATGAGCTTTTGAGGGCTTCCTCTTCATTTTGGGATGTAAGAAGACATGTCTTTTGTCTTTCCTACAACGAGATGGTTCCGACTGTTGAAGAATTCCGAGATTTTCTTGGTGGCCCCGAGGTGGAAGACATTGTGGTTCCTTTGCCCGGGGGAGCTTCTTTTGTTGATAAGTTGTGCAACCTTCTTCATCTTTCTCCGGATGAAGCACAAGGTATGATTCGGGGCCCTGATCACTTTGACATTTCAAGTCTTCCTGATAGATTTAGGAGTGTAGGCTTGATTGATGAGACATATTGGGATGCTTTTGCACTTTGCATGTTTGGGACTTTGTTTATGGTTTATTCTTTCGGCATTTGCCACCGAGTTTTGTTGGATGTGGTTGTTCATTGCCGCTTGGGCCGGGATGTGGTGCCTTTGATCTTGGGGGAGACCATTCATGCTCTCGACCGGTTGGCTACCGGTAAGCGGTATATGCACGGGGGCAGCCCGTTTTTGCTGACCATGTGGTTGATGGAGCGCTTAGGAGTCCTCCGTGAGACTTCTCATTCTGTGATGCCCTAGACTTTTGCCAGGAGGGGAGTCACTGTAGATTTTGAGGATCAGGGCTCATGGGAGCATTGGATGGCTGGTCATCGGACTGAGGATATCAGATGGTTTGTACCACATTGGAGGATAGAGACTCGGAGATTGCTTCAGGATGGGTCTCATGTGGTCATGCTTCCGGGGCTTTCTCAGTCCACTTTTTATATTCCAACTCTGGTTCAGAGGCAGTTTGGCTTGGAACAGGCTCCTTTAGAGGGCTTTGATGATATAGCTACCAGGGTGGTGGCTTCCTTTTCGATGGATGATCCTTCGGTGTTCTCGTTCCTTTCCCGAGCATGGAGGTATGATATCTTTCCTCCTAGGGTTATTCTCAGGCGTCCTGGGCACATGTTTCTGACCACTTGGTACTTGGATTGGTACGAGAGACATCTGGGGGAAACACAGGTGACTATTTTGAGGAGGCGTGAGGCCATTGTTGGTATGGAGGACACGACAGTCTCAGAGATGAGGAGGGCCGAGGCGAGGGCCAATCCTTATGATAAGAGTGGGGATGCTGTTAATGTTAAAGATCATGTGTTGCCATGAATGTTGTCCCAAGTGTTGCAAACCAGTGTTGCCACTGGTGTTGCCACAAGTGTTGCCATTGGATTTGGCAACACTGAGATAGTTACTGTATTTTTCACAAATAAAAATGTGGAAATTAATGTTTATATAACAGGAGTTAGTCTGCTTAAAATGAGCTTGAAAAGAGCAACAGAAACTGCCCAGGCGTTAGTTACGAGAAGAGGAAGAAATTAACAAATAAACATGTGTTTATTTGTTTAATTAATGACCAAGCAAAAAGATATTTTATTCAGCTATTCAGGGGGAGAACAAGTCAGAGTACAAGGCATCCAAAGCTGAGAGGTACAAGCAAGAGAAGCAAGAGAAGACTAAGTCTCCTACAAAAGAGGCGAGAAGGCTATTTTGGAGGAAACAAACTCAAGGCTATTGCTGATCATTTTGAGTAGGCTCCAAGTAGTTGTGGCCTATGAATAGTGCAGTGGATCTTCATTGAAGATCATCCAATTCAGAAAATGCAAATCTGCACAAGAAATAGAATTCTGCTCTCAAGTGTTGCCGTTTCAAGTGTTGGCAACACTCTGTCCGACACTCGAGAATTTCATATAAATTTTTATATTTTTGTGAGGTTTTGAGTGTTCATTTTCAGAGAGAATTCTTTTATAAGTTGTTCCTTATATCAGGGTTCGTTTAACATTAAGGAACTTCTTCGACCTTGTAATGATTTCATATTATTAATAGAAAGGTCTTGCCTTCTTGGCACCCATCAAGTTATATGATTATATAACTTGATAAAAATTATATTCTTGTGTATTGTTTTAATTCTTCCGCTGCAAATTAGATTTATTTCTATTTATTTGTGTTTTTCTAGAATTGGTGTATGTGTTGTTGTAAGTGTCATTAACACTAAGGACAACACTTGTGAGTTTCATCTCACCTTGTAAGTTTCACCTCACTTGTTCTAAGCCATAGACAATTTCAGATGCTGTGACTGACTACGAAGTTTTTGTTAAGAGGCAGGAGGGGAGGATTCCCATGTTGCCGACTCGAGTTCAGGAGATGAGAGATGGGGCTAGGGCTGCTAGGGCCCTGACAGATGCTGGCTTGACGGACCCTGCCTTTATACCAGAGCTTGGAAGGAGGAGGACTGACATTTTTCCTGTGCAGAGGAAGAAGACTCGACGGGGAGGAAAGAAGAGAGGGGATGCTAGTTCGAGTAGCTTGGAGTGATCTGGGGTCTCCGAGTATCCCTTGCTTTCCATAGCAGACACATTAGTTGATTATGTATTTTAGTTTCTTTTAGCAGGTTGTAATCTGTAAGAGTGAACCGAGCTTAGACTCATCAAAAAGTTGTTAACTGTAATGAATCTGTGAATTGCTACAGAGTTTTTCGACACGCCATTGTGGCTTATTTTATTGTTTTATTGTTTTAGACCGAACCATTTCCGGTTGCCTACGTTCCCCTCATTATGAGGAGCTCAGGTCTCCGTAGTTCGACCCAATTGATCGATTTTGTTTTGTTTTGTTTTTTTTTTTTTTTTTTTGTTTTTGTAGTGCAACCCCGTTTTTTACCTAGGCCGCCCTTCTCGGGTTTTCAACCTAGTTGGGTATTACTCTTTTGGCACCCCTTTTTTTGTTTTTTTTTTGATAGTGCAACCCTGTTTTTACCTAGGCCGCCCTTCTCGGGTTTTCAACCTAGTTGGGTATTACTCTTTTGGCACCCCTTTTTTTTGTTTTTTTTTTGATAGTGCAACCCCTGTTTTTACCTAGGCCGCCCTTCTCGGGTTTTCAACCTAGTTGGGTATTACTCTTTTGGCACTTTTTTTGTTTTTTTGATAGCGCAACCCTGTTTTTTACCTAGGCCGCCCTTTTCGGGTTTTCAACCTAGTTGGATATTACTCTTTTGGCACTTCTTATTATTACTATTATTTTTTTTATTTTTTTTAAGCATAATACCGACGGAGCTTGTCACCGTTGATTGGATGAACAAAGGGATTCCCATCGAGGTCAGCGAGTTGCATGGCTCCTCCGGAGAAGATTTTCTGCACAACGTAGGGCCCGATCCAGACAGGCTCCCATTTGCCAAGAGGGTTGATGCGGGCCGGAGGCTTCTCTTTTAAAACGAGGTCGCCTTCCCGGATGTCCCGGTGTTTCATTTTCTTGTCGAAGGCTCTGGCCATTCTTCCTTGATAAGCCCGGATGTGATCCATAGCTTTCAATCGGCGTTCGTCCAGCAAGGCCAATTCATCATGGCGACTCTGGAGCCATTCGACCTCATTGATCTGGTTTTCAAGCAGTACACGGAGTGAAGGAATCTTAAGCTCGACCGGGAGCACGGCTTCCATCCCGTAGGTGAGAGCAAACGGTGTCTCCCATGTGGCAGTTCTGACTGACGTTCTGTAGCCCCAGAGTGCCAGGTGTAGCTTCTCGAGCCAATCTCGACCTCGGACAGCCATTTTCCGGATGATGTTTTTCAGAGTCTTGTTTGTTGCATCGACGGCTCCGTTAGTTTGGGGCCTATAGGGAGATGATTTGTGACGGGTTATTCTGAATTCCTCCAGTAGCTTGCCGCATTCCCCTTCAAAGTGGGATCCAATCTGCGTCTCTTTAGGCTCTTCCGCAGTTCACAGATTCACACATGTCAAAATCTCTTTGGCAGCTTGGGCTCGATTTTCCTCTTTCTGAACAACCTGTTTAAAGATTTCTTTAATATATAGTTCATTTAATGTTTCTGCTCCTTTATCTAGTGAATCATTATTAACCGTTTTTAGGTTAGTTAATTTATCATCAGTTAAAGTGGCAATTAGGGGATACTCAGAAAGATTCATCATTTCATTAAGATCAAAAGAAAATACATCACTTGCTACAATCTCGTAGTCTTGAGGCGTAAGGCCATCAGACAACTCTAAAGACTCGAACTTGACAAACGAAAGACTCAGAGGACATAGGCTGACATAAGGGGACGGGGAACCAATCCAAGTTTCGTGATCATTTGTGTCCGGAACCTGGGCTGGGTGGCTTATTATAGTAAATGACATAGTAGTCAAATCCCCCGGAAGATTCTCCGAGTATCCCCACACTGGTATCACCAACTTTGAATTTTTATTTCAACTTTTGCTGGGAAGAGGTTTTCTTCTTTTTGGGAGGACGATCTTCGCTTATCCAATCTTGATAGTCCCTCTCGAGGCAATCGGGACAGTCACAGATATCCCACCAAATGTGCTCAACATTTGGGGGTGAATTCGGGGTTTCAGGCCGAGCTGTGCTAGAATAGTTCTGAGTTGAGCTAGACTGAGGAGATTTGCAGCTGGGCTCGTCGGGAAGCAAGTGGTTGGATTCTGAGGTGTGACGAGAGGCATTAGAGGTCAGGGGAGCAGGCACGTGTTTGTCCTTCCGGGGAGCCCCGGCCAATTAGGGAATTGCCAATGTTCCGAAATGACATGTGGCCTCTTCGATCCAGGCCCGATGTTCGTTCTGGCGTTCCTCGAGAGCCTTGATGGCTAACCATATTTCCTCCATTGTTTCTAAACCTTCAATCTCTTTACTGATATTGGTATCATTCTGAGATGGGACACTTGATTGCTGCTGAGGCATGCCGAATTGCCCCATCCATGACTGCTGTTGGGGCGACAGCATTTTGAGTTGCTGTTTGGGGGCTATCTGGCATGTAAGTCGATGGGCAGGAGTTCCGGCGGTAGTGACATAGGAAGCTGATGGCGGCATCCTGACATATCTGGGACTATTGAGAGCGGGAGGAGGATTTTCTTCCTTCTTCACGGTAAAAGTGCCATCGGGATTGAGATTGGCGGCCAAGCCATGGCTCCTAAAGGCCTCCAGAAGATTGTCAATTTGAGCTTCATGTCGCAGTCTCATCTGCCCTACCAACTGGATGCAATGTTGGTCAGTCTGATGGATCTCGGGAGGATGGTTTTGTCCATTATTCCCAAATCCGAATTCGAGATTAATCATCTGGGATCCCCACCAGTTTCCACCTTTTCCTTGGCGTACGAAGGTTTCCCGATCTCAATCATGTTTACTTGATTACGGTTCCTTGGGAAGGGATTTCTGATCGTATTAGGTCCCTCGGGGACTTCTAATTTTCCTTGCTCTATTAGGCCTTGGATTGCCTTCTTCAGGGTAATGCAGTTGTCTGTCAGATGCCCATAATGTTGGTGGAAAGCGCAATGCTTAGAGGTATCCAGGGGAGCATTCGGATCCTTGGGCTGGAAATTTTCTAGAGGCTGCAGCAAGCCATCTTTCATCAATCCTCTAAAGATGTCGCTCAGAGACATTCCGAAGCTTTGGAGGTTTGGAAACTGAGGTCTGGGCTCAGTTGGCTTCTTGGGAACGAAAGGTGTGGCGTTATTATAGTCTTGTACCACGTAATTGATCACCTCTTTTCCCTTAAGAGGGGCAGGAGCAGTATTGGACGAAGCAGCCCTGTATCTATAGGCAGGTGCAGCAGCCTGTTGTTGACTATGAGCCTTTTCAAATTTAGCCCCAGAATTAACCATTGCACGCAAGTTAGGGTAGGGGAAATTGCTGAGGACAGTCTTCAGGTGCGGTTTCAGGCATGACTGGAAGATGTCCAATTGTTCTTCTTCGGAAGGAGGGAGGGGCATCTCGCTCAGTTTCAAATTCCATCGCTTGTAGAAGTTCCCAATGTTCTCATCGGGACGCTGTATTGTCGTCTGTAGGTCGAATCTATTTGTCTCCCACTCCTGATTGGCTTTGTATTTCTCGGTGAAGGCATCGGTGATCTGTTCCCAAGTGGCCCTGGTGAGGATCCAATGAACCAGGCCAGGTGAGGATCCAATGGCGGAGCCGGAGTGCCGAAGCCCCTATTTGAGCTAGGAAGAGGGCTAGCTGTTGGTGGTGCACTGGTGGAAGGAATACCAAATCCCAGGGTGTAGGTGTAAACGTATCCTTGACTAGGATTGCCCGGAGGGGTAGGAGTCTGAACTTGATGGTTGAGTCCAAAAGCCTGCTGTGGGTTTTCAAGAGGCAGAGAAGGTGGAGGCAGACCGGAGGTAGCCGGGTAGCTTAGGTTCCCAGGATGAGACTCATAGGTAAACTTAAATGCGGGTTGCTGTCCCTGGTTGTTGAACTGCATGCCTAGCTGTGGCTGTAACGATGTTGGTCCACAATTTTTTTCCCGAAAGATTTTTTGCTGTTTTTCTTTTCTTTGAAAATCACTCGAAAAAAATAATACACGGAGTCGCCACGCCATTTTAATTTTGAGGGCCAAAACTTTGAAAAAAGCCCGAGATCAGAAATTTGGGTTCGGAGGTCACGTTACGCGCCGGGAAGAACGTTAGTGTTCACCCGGAACGCCTCGTAAAACGAGTCTTCCAAACATTTGAAATCCTTTGTTGTGTGTGTGTGTGTGTGTGTGTTTTGACCAAAATAATTCGAAACTTAGGAAAGTAAAAATTGGGATCGCTTTTTAAGACTTTAAACTGATCCCATGATTTTTTGGATGATTTTTGGATTGAGATTTGGTACTCAAAAGACCTTTTGAAGTTGAAGAACACTTCTGCCAGAATGAAAAAGGCAGTGGACCTTTGATTTTGAAATGGATTCAAGGGCCTTAAAACTTCGTGATCTGGATAAACTAAGAAAATGAAAGTTGTTCCAGACACCTTAAATAAGATTTGTGCGAAGGAATTTTCCATTTTGGAGAATATTTGAGGGGTCAAAACCTTCTGGAAATCTCAGATGTGAAATCTGGATTTCCAGAAACTGATGAACTAGCCTCTAAAAGAAAATTTGAAAACGGGAGTTTTACTCACGAAAAAAATAAAGTAAAAATATGTCTGGAAATATCTGGATGTTGGCTACAAAAAGTGTTTTGTAGTCAACACCCAATTCCAAGTTTATCTGTGTCCATAAATTAAGACATTGGACTGGGGTCTTGGAAAATTGCTACTGGACAGCAACTTCTCAAGAAGGAAAATATGATTTTAAAGGGGGTTTTGCATCCATGCTTGTCCCCATTTCCCTAGGTTTTGATTAGTGATCATTTGACATTTTATTGGTGAATCAACTAAATCAAACCATCCTTGGGGTACATTAGGACTAAGCACTTCATTTGCTTGGGAAGGGGAACTTTATCCTTTGAAATCAAGATTTGGTGCTTGAAAATGGTTTTTAGGGTTTTGAAAATGCATTTGCTTTGCAAGAAAGTAAGGACACTTTGAAAATAATGTTGATCCTTGTAGAAAATCATCCATGGAGATGAACTTCCATGGTGACCTTCTTGGATCTAAGGCAAAAGATGAATGAACTACATTTTGTAGTTTGAAAATGCATGCATGGATGAAAGATTTAGGGTAGGGAGAGGGAGGTTATACCTATCTGTGAATGTGTGCCCAAAATTTTTGTTTATTGGAATTCACGCGGGTTTGAAGACATCCGAGTTATTTGAAAAACGGAGTCGCCACGCCATTTTGATTACCTCAAAACTTTGAAAAAAAGGTTTTATGGGTTCGGAGGTTAAGTTACCCCTTGGGAAGAACGTTTGGCGTTCACCCAAAGTGCCTTGCCGGAGCAAGTCTCCCTAGATTTCATTAATCGTGTTTGCTTGCGTGCTTTCTTGTGTGCATGTGTTTGAGAATAAGGGGGGAATGTCCCAAGTTATCTTCCGGACGTACAAACCATTTGTTGGTTGTCGCTCGGGATTCCTTGGATTTTATGTATTCGGGATTATGATCCCGTCCTCATCTTATGACTTGTGATCATCGCATTTTAACCTCGGGACCCTCGGGACTTGCGTGATCGAGAGAATGACTCTCTTTATGGTCAAAGATGAGGTTCTTTAGGAAGGAATGTCCTTAGCCCATCAATCCTACGCTTTAAGACGGTCGAGCTCGTATAGAGGCTTCATACTCTTTCTTAAGCGATAATCGGAGATATAGGGTTCAAGGTTGTCCCTTTCTAAAGAAATCATGAACCTTTTAATGGAAGGAACGATGTAAAGATAGGATCTTGTACACCGGTCCGTTCCAAGGTTGGGGGAAAAGGGGAATGCATGATGAAAAATGACTCTTTAATGAAAAGATGACATTTTTAGGTTGCAAATGATGCTTTTTGATTGAAAGAAATGATCTTTATGCAAATGATGCATAAAGATTTGATTTTTATGCAAATGATGCATTGAAAAAGGGGGTTTTGATGCAAAGGATGCATTTTTATTGAAAAAGATTTGATCTTTATATGCAAATGATGCATAAAGATAACATTTTTATTGGAAAGTAGGGATTTTTGGTGCAAAGGATGCACCTTTATGAAAAAGACTACATTTTTATGATAAATGAGGTCTTAATGCATGCAAGAGGGGAAGGGGATTATAAAGATATGATCTTTAAGCTACCAAGTCCCAAGCAATATAAAGACAATGCAATGAGCAATTTATAATGCAATTAGGATGCAAAGGTAGGGCGTGCGAGGTTACCAATCGTTTTCTTCGATTCTTTGGACGGAGCTTGGAGGAGGTTGGTCTTGGACCTTCAAGGAGGAGGGAGATGGCTTCTTGAGCTTCTTCTTCACCTTCTTGAACCTTCAAAGGGATTCTTCACGTGCGGGAGTGGTGGTTGTGTGTGTATTTGTTGGTGTTGTTGTTGTTGTGTGTTGAAATGGGTAGAGGAGGGCTCTATTTATAGGCGATGCTGATAAGGCTAATGAAGCCGTGCGGCTGCAGGCTCTTTGCAAATGAGGCCGTGCGGCATTATCCACAATGACTCAGCATTCTAGAACCATGCAAGGTGGCATCATTCTAGAAGCTTCCCCCTAATTAAGAAAAACGTGTTTTCTTAATTAGGAAGGCTCCTTACAGCCATAATTTTAAATTTGGACTGTTCCAGGACATTTCCGGAACACTAGGAAGGTCCGGGGAATTACCGGAAAATTTACCGAAATGTCGGGAAAATTAACCGGAAGGCATGAGCCAGATTTGGGTACTTACAGAAGCCCCTCGGCAACGTCACTTGCAAGGCGAGTGGGGTTGTCGATAGAAAAGGATCCGATCTGGCGAATGCCGAGACGGATTGGGTGACCAAGGTGGTCGAATGGCTGAACCTTTTATAAAAGGCTACCTACGTATCCCGGAGGAATCAAGCCTTGATCGTAGTTCAAGCATCACTAGATAGTTAGGAACGATGTCTAGGATCCTTGAGATTTTGACAATTCGGAGGCTGTCACCTGAAGAAGCTAGAGCTTATGGCGCTATCTCTTTATGACGGAGATAGAGGTAACTTAAGTTGGGAAACTTGAGCGTACGTCACTATTCGCGGATAGTGGTAGCACAAGTTGAAATGATTTGGGCGTACGTCACTATTCGCGGATAGTGGTAGCACAATTTGAATTGACTTGGGCATACTTCACTATTCGCGGATAGGGGTAGCACAATTTGAAATGACTTGGGCATACTTCACTATTCGCGGATAGAGGTAGCACAAGTTGAAATGACTTGGGCATACTTCACTATTCGCGGATAGAGGTAGCACAAGTTGAAATGACTTGGGCATACTTCACTATTCGCGGATAGAGGTAGCACAAGTTGGAATGACTTGGGCATACTTCACTATTCGCGGATAGAGGTAGCACAAGTTTAGAGTTCTGACAATTCGGAGGTTGTCACCTAGTGTTATCCGTTATAACGGAACTAACGGAGGCGACGGGAATAAAGCTTGATTGCTAAAGAGATAAGGGATATTTTTAAAAGAATGTTATCTTGGTTAAAAGATAACGGAAATTGCATGCCCAAGTGGAAGGTCCAGGGGCAGAGTTGTAATTTATGCTCAGAGCGAATGAAGCCGCCCGGCATGAGATGGAGAAAAAGAAGCCGTACGGCTAGAAACCTGTTTTTTCCAGATTATTTAAAATCAGGTTTTGAACGGGCATTGGGCATTTGTTGCCGCCCACTTCAGCCGAGAGAGAGAGAAGAGAGAGAGAATTTCGAAATTCTTCAATCCTTTTGCTTCCCTTTGATTTGAAATGGATCCGGAGGGCAATCCCATACCAAGGCAAGCGAGGAGAAACATCTCGGCGGCCGCGAGAAGGAGGAGGAAGGAGCTCGTGAGGACGGAGAGGAAGTATGACTTCCTTACGCCTCCATCGGAGCTTTACCCGGGGAGAAGGGAGCACAAATCAACGAACCCTGATCATTGGGGGTAAGCATTCTCATTTTGCTCAAATCCGATGATTTTGCTTGATTTTTGAATGATTTAGGGCTTGACCCGAATTATAGGATTTTGAATGATTTTTTTTTTTTTGAATGATTTTGAGATGCATGAACAACCTATGAGGCTAAGAATATGCAATGTGCAATTTGTTTGGTGAAAAATATGAGAATGACTCACTTTTTTCTCGCAAAATGAAGTAAAAAAAATTTTTTAAAATATGAGACGGAGTTCTTGCCTTGTGCTAGAACTAGGTCAAAATTCTGATTTTCAATGAGAAAACATGATTTTGGAAGATGAAAATGATTCATGCATGCCATTTTTTGAAAAATAATGCTTATGTGCGAAAAATTGTGATTTTGTGCTTTAGGAAAGCAATGACGCGTTTCAAGTGATGAAAGACACGTTTTTGATGCAAAAGATATGCTAGAAAAACTTTTATGAATGCTTTTCTTTTGAAAATATGTGCACTTTTGAATATATGCATGCTTTTGAAATGATATGAAGGGCTGACGCTTCTTTTGATGTGCTTGTCTATACGGAGAACAAGTCTACAGAGGACCGTCGGAGGTAAGCGGTCAAGCTTGCAGAGGATGCCGGACTTTGAGAAGGATGGGGCAAATCCCAAGCACCGGTGAGGGCTAGGCTTGGATGCATTTGTAGAGGCTATCGGTAGGGGTGTCCACATCACCTCTAAGAGCAAGGGCTTGGTCCGGGCCCTATACGAGTTTTTTGGTGGGACAAGACACATAGCTTTCACCTTAGTGGGAGAGAGGCGACGGTGACTCCCACGATTTCACCGCTATTACGGGCTTAGGTTCTCAGGGAGGCCCGTGACTTGGAGGGACCATATTACCCGAGGAGTTTCGTGCTTTGGTCGGGTTTGAGTTGATTAGAAGGGGCGGGGATGGAGACACGGAATGTCGAGGTGGCGATCCAGGACTTCCATACTAATTTTGCTTGCTAATGATGTGGCCCAATTGCCCGGTAGCTAGAGCATTCATATGGTTGATGCTATCGGTCACCATTTTTGCCAATTCAGGACGATAGCTATGACTTGCCTCCTCGACTCTCTGGAGGATGTTGGCGGGATTGGGACGGTCTCGTGGGGAGAGGCCGGATTGGCGGAGCTCTACTTCTCCTGGATGCATGTGCAGGAACAAGGCTGCTTCCATGGACTGCTTTTCTTTTGCCCTTGAGGTAGTCTCCTTTCTTTTCTCTTTTCTCTTTTCTGTCTTGAGACTTTTATAAGAGAGAGAATGACCTTTTGATGTTTTGAACATGCAGGCCTGGTTTTGCGAGGTGATCGGGTTCTTCCCTTGGAACCAGCAGAGTGATGTCACCATCTTCCCTGCTATGGTTCGCTGGAGGGGAGACGCGAGAGATAAATTCACGGGGAAGACCCGGATTACTTTCGACTACAAAATGGTGAGGCCGGTCATCAACGGTGGATGGGCACGATGGAGTGGACTTCTATCCCCAGGGGTGTATCCGAGAGATCTTCTTTGGGAGATGCTATAGAGGTGACGAGGCAGAGGAGGTGGCTCAGGGGCCGACATGTGATGTCATCTACTTGGGGACCGTTTCTCGAGGCGCATGGTCATGTTCCCCCACTAGATGCCATTACTCCTTCGACCCTCCGAAGACGGATGCTGCAGCCCGAGGGACCGCCGGAGGATGAGATTGCTAGGTACCAGCAAGGCGTGGGCTGCGGAGGAGTACTTCGACGTGGACACCCCCTACGCTGTGTTTGTGGAGCAGCGCCTGAGGACGCCACGAAGCTAGTGAAGGCTGGCGGTCACTCGGGGATATGGGGAGGATGAGCCTACGACCCGCCGATCCCTCCTGCACATCTGTCCTATGTGGTCCATGGAGTGCCGAGGAGGATGAGGATACCTGTCCCCGATGCTAGGGAGCCCCAGGTACACCTTGCCGCCCGATAGCACCTGTAAGTGTACTCTTAGGGTCTTATTCTCTTTTTAGCTTTCGTATTTTCGCTTTTTTGGCTATTTTCTCGAGATTTTCTCGGGAGATTTTTCTCTTCTTTTTCTCGTGTTCCACTCGCACTTACGATAGGCCGGTCGTGTAATAGGGGGTCGAAGGACATGTGCCTCTCTTTCTCTCGAGGAAGCCTGCTCGCGCTTCGAAGGCGGCAAGCGGATGCGCAGAGCTCGGGCGCAAGAGACGGCACGTCTGGGGCACGGCGTCTACCTCATCGGCCTCTGAGTACTCTTCCAAAGGCTATGCCTCGGGGGCGGGACCCAACGCCGACATTCTCAGCAAACTGGCCGAGTATGGGCACGATAATGTCCATTTATCTGATGTGAGTGACCAGGAGGACTGATGAGGGAGGCTAGCATCTACGAGCGAGCGATGAAGATGAAGAAGAATCGGAGGCCTAGGAGGTCTCTAGAATAGATTTGGAACAAAAACAAACAATTTACAATTTTTATGCACATTTTGTTTATTTTTGCTTTATTTGGGCGCCGATGGGGCGAAAACATTGTACTTATGTTTTAGTTGCTTTTCTAATTCATTCTTTTTCAATTTGCATATTATCTGAGCCTTGGGGCGACTTTTTTGCTTGGAATTGGGGCTGAAACTGAGCCAAAATGATTTATAATGGTATGTAAATGCTTGAATGGCTTCAGGACATGTTTTGTACAGGTTTTGGTTGAAAAAGTGGGGTGAAAACTCCCTTGGGCAGCAACTTTGGTTGCTGCAGAATTTTTTTTCTGCAGAGGGCTAATGTAGCCGTGCGGCATGGCCTTGAGGGCAAATGAAGCCGTGCGGCTTACGCCCGTCTCGAGCCGGTTATTTTCTCGAATAAAAGCAAGGCTTGGCCATTTCATTTCATTTTCACTCTAGACTTGTCCCAATTGTTCCCTGTGAGCATATTTTGGACCTAAAAGCACCATCTTTGAACACTTTGCGATGGAGAAGCCCGTTAGATTGCAAAGGGGGAAACGAGACCATTTTCTATCCGGTCTTCAATCTTGGGCGAGATATAACTTTCAAAATCACAAGGGGCTGCTCGATTCTTCCTTCAAGATCAAGTCTTTATGGCATTTGAGGGATCTCCCGCCCGATTGGGATCTGTTGAGAGCCGCAGCAAAGTTCTGGGATGTCCGGAGACATGTTTACTCGTTTCTCTTACAACGAAATCGTCCCAACGCACGAAGACTTGAGCCTTGATTGGGGGTCCCGAGATTGAGGCTATATCTATTCCGCTGATCGGAGACGTGCCGGTGACGGTAAAGCTTGCATCTTTTCTGCAGATTCCTTTGGGAGAGGCTGAGAGGATGATGGTAGCCCGGATAGGATTGACCTTTCGATATCCCAGTTTGGGTCTCCGGATATGGCTGCGACCACGCAGTGGCTATGGATTCTTTCATTCTCTGCAGATATTCTCTATTTTGTTCACTGCCGAGTCCGTGGGGATCTGTCATAGTGGTCTCTTGGACATGGTCAGAGCCTGCGGGGCTGGGGAGGATATTGTCCCGCTGGTTTTGGGAGAGACATTTCATGGGATTGATAGGATGGCTCGGGGAGACCGTTTCATGAGGTCCGGGAGTCCGGCTATGTTGACTCTGTGGTTGCAGGAGAGGCTCGGGGCTTTGCCTGGGGCTTTGCCGACTCAGTGCCCTCAGGTGATTTCTGAGAGGTGCACCTAGGCAACAGAACAGGGTAGGCTGGGAGGCGATGATGGCTAGGCTATCCACTTCGGACATCCGTTGGTGGATACCACATTGGAGGTTGCGGAACAGTGAGGATATTTCAGAGTCTTATGCTTTGTGAGGGTTCCAGGATTCTGCCGGTCGTCCTTCTACATACCCCGCTTGGTATCCAGCGGTTTGGGGCTTTACAGGAGCCATTGAGTGATTGGGAGGACATCCGGACCATGGAGGTGGTGTCATTGGACATGAGAGATCCGGCCCGGCCTTCTCTTTCTTCTCGAGGGCTTGGACACATACCGCTTTCCCACCCAGGGCTATCTTCAGGAGCGGGAAGAGTACCATCTTGACCACCGTCTACTTGGACCGGGTACGAGAGGAGATGGGAGCGACTCAGGTTATCTTGGAGGATAGACGTCGAGCTTTATTGGGAGCCGATCGCGACTCGAGTAGGACTCGAGGAGACCGAGGCTAAGGCGAGTTGCCATAACCAATCAGTGACTTGGTCGTAGAGATATGGAGGCTCGGTACAAGAGATTGTCCGAGGTCGCTCCTTTGACCGAGGCTCAGCAGGGAGGAGGTGCGGACTCGTGCTCGTATAGAGAGAGCGCTCATTGACACGGGGCTGGTAGAGGCTCCAGTGAGGATACCAGAGGTCGGGATGAGGGATACCGACATTATTGAGAAGAAAAGGAAGAAGACTCGACGAGGCCGAGGAAAAGGGAAGAAGATCAAGAAGACTCAGCCGAATGACGGCGACAAGTCTTTTCTCAAGATCCTCTTATTGCCATTTTGCGAGACACATTAGTTTATTTAGGCATTTTATTGTATTTTTAGATCTTTTTAGCGAGGTTAGCGAGTTAAGAGGTAGACCGTGCTTGAACTCATCAAGAAGTTTTTAACTTGTAATGAACAAGAAATATTATTTTAAAAATTAATCAAGACACATTTCATGGAAATTCAAATGTCTTTATTGATTGGGACCCGTTTTATGAAAACTGAAATGCCCTTTATTTTATTTATTGTTTAGGACGCACTTCATGGAAGCTTGATTGCCCTTTTTTATTGTTTAGACCGAACCATATATGGCTGCCTACGTTCCCCTTTTACAAGAAAGGCTAAGGGGCTCAGGTCTTCGTAGTTCATTCTGGTGAACTAATTTTTTTTTTTTCATGTGCAGCCCTGTCTTTTGCCTAGACTGCCCTTTTTGGGGTTTCGGCCCTAGCCGGGCATTACTCTTTTTGCACCTTTTTTTTTTTTTTTTTTCTTTTTTTTTTTAGACATAGTATCTTCGGAGTGTATCACCGTTGACTGGGTGAACAAAGGGGTTGCCATCCAAGTCTGCAAGCTTCATTGCTCCTCCCGACGCATTTTCTGCACCACATAAGGGCCGATCCGGACGGGTTCCCATTTTCCCTGGGGGTTGTCTCTGGTAGGGGGCTTCACTTTCAGCACTAAGTCACCCTCTTTGATGTCTCTGGCCTTGACCTTTTTATCAAACGCTCTGGCCATTCGCCTCTGGTAGGCTCGGGTGTGTTCCATGGCTTTTAGCCTTCTCTCGTCAAACAGGGCTAATTCGTCATGCCGGCTGCGCAACCATTCCACTTCATTGACACTGTTTTCCAGGAGGACCCTTAATGACGGGATTTCCAACTCCACTGGTAACACTGCTTCCATCCCGTAAGTTAGGGCAAAAGGAGTTTCTCCCGTGGCTGTTCGACAGACGTTCAGAGCCCCGCAGTGCTAGGTGCGGCTTTTCGGGCCAATCACGACCACGGGTGGCCATCTTCCGGATGATCCGCTCGAGTGTCTTATTAGCAGCTTCCACGGCTCCATTGGTCTCGAGGTCCGTACGGGGACGACTTGTGGCGAGTAACTCAATTTCCGATGCCAGCCTATCGTGCTCCTTCGAAGTGTGACCCATTATCGAAATGATCTCGTTGGGCACCCCATATCTCGCACATTATGTTTTATTTGATGAACTGAGCCACTTTTCTGGAAGTGAGGACCTTGTAGGACTTGGCCTCTACCCACTTGGTGAAGCAGTCGATGGCTACCAACACGAACTCGTGCCCATTGCTTCCTGCCGGATATTTTCCCTATCACGTCAATGCCCCAAGTTGCAAACGGCCAAGGAGTCGTCATGCGTACAGGTCATGAGGTGGGAGATGGTTGAGGTTAGCAAACCGCCGGCATTTGTCGCAGTTCGGACGTGCCGAATGCACCGTCTGTTTCCATGGAGATCCGGTAGTAACCCATTCTGAGGATCACTTGCATCGTGGCTCGGCATTCATGTGAGGACCGCAGGGACCATTGTGGACTTCGGTCATCAACTCTCTGGCTCTTTCTTGAGTGACACATAAGAGGAGTGGTCCTTGATACCGCTTCTTGTATAGGTTGCCTCCTAGAATGACGCACCGAGAAGCCAACCTTTTCGTGGCTCGCAAGCTTTTGGCTCGACTCCTTCTTTTGGTCTACCTTCTTCATCTCTGAAAGCTGACTCTCCGTCTTTGAGGAATTGGTAAATCTGATTGTACCAAGGTTCCTTTATAGGTTCGGGTCCCAGGTTCACTTCACAACAGAAAGCTGGGGCTTCTCTTCTACCCACTCTGAAGGGCTTTATGGCTTTTCCCTCGGGGATCTCTACCAATGAGGCTAGAGTAGCTAGGGCATCTGCGAATCTGTTCTTTTCCCTCGGCAAGTAGTGGAAAGTCACTTCTGGCTGTCCAGTCAACTCCTCCATATAGGCATGATACCGTTGCAGATTAGGGTCTACAGTCTTCCACTTGTTGGAAACCTGGTTGATGATCAAGGCTGAGTCTCCGTAAACTTCGAGCTCCTTGACATTTCTTTCTAAGGCGGCCTCCAAACCAGCAATGCAGGCTTCATACTCGGCGGCATTGTTCGTGGCAGGAAAGTTCAACTTGAGGGCTATGGGGGTATGCTCATCTTTTGGATCGACCAATAGCATTCCCACACCATTTCCTCTTTTGTTAGCGGCTCCGTCAAAGAATAACTGCCATCTATTTTCAGGCTCAACTGCAAAGATCCCTTCATCTGGAAATTGGGGTTCAGGCCCTCTGTCTTCATTATCGGGAAATTCGCGGGTGATCTCGACAATGCTTGACCCTTGATGGCCTTTCTGGTCACATAGTTGATGTCGTATTCGCCAAGAAGAAGGACCACTTCGCTAGACGCATCGATAGGGAAGGCTTGTCAAAGATGTACTTGATGGGGTCCATTTTCGAGACCAAGTTCACAGGCGGGCTTGCATATAATGCTTCAACTTGCCGACTACCTGCACTCAGCCCCGCATGTGTCTTTTCACACGCCGAATAATTGAGCTCACTCCCGTAGCTTCCGACCGACAAAGTAAATGGCACTTTCTACCCGAGAATCTTTCTTCTCTTGAGCAAGCATAGCCCCAACCGCCGTGTTGAGGAGCTAGATAGAGCAAGAGGCTTCGTCTATGTGGGGGCATAGTACCGGGGGATGCACTAAGTATGCCTTGATCCGGTCAAAGGCGTCTTGGCATTCTTCGGTCCATTCTCAGTGTCCACATTCTTCTTCATGAGCTTGAAGATGGGCTCGCACATAGTGGTCAACTGATTGACGAAACGGGCCGATGTACCGCAATTTACCCATGAAGCTCTTGACTTATGCCAGGTTTGAGGTGGCCTCATATCCATGATAGCTTTGATCTTTCGGGGTCAACTTCTATACCTCGCTCCGTGACCATGTACCCGAGCACTTTTCCCCTTGTCACTCCGAAGGTGCATTTGGCGTGGTTTAGTCTCATGGAATGTTGTCTCGGCCTCTCAAAGAATTTTCGTAGGTCAACAAAGTGCCGCCCACCTTCTCCTTTGGAGTGGATTATCATGTCGTCTACGTAGACCTCAATCTCCTTGTGGATCATGTCATGAAAAGCGCGGTCGCCGCCCTTTGGTAAGTAGCCCCGGCATTCTTGAGCCCGAATGGCATTACTTGTATAACAAGAGGTTCCCCACGGTGTGGTGAAGGCCGTCTTTTCTTGGTCTTCCTCGGCCATCTTGATCCGGTTGTAGCCTGCAAAACCATCAACGAAGGATTTGACTTCGTAGTTGGCGGTGGAGTCCACCAGATGTCTATGTTTGCGTAGGGTAGTCGTCTTTGGGGCCGGCCTTGTTCGTATCTCGGAAATCCACACAGCAAGACCTTCCCATTGGCCTTGGTTACGGTCACGATGTTGGACAACCATGTCGGGTATTCAATGACTCGATGAATCCTACCCGCAGTAGCTTCTCAATTTCTTCTTTGACCTGTAGAGACCATTCCGGCTTGATTTTTCTCAGCTTTCTTACACTTTCTTGGTTTAGCATCTGGTGCTAGAGGGATTCTGTGCTCTACTATCGAACTGACTAGCCCCGGCATATCTTTGTATGACCATGCAAACACGTCGACGTATTCTCCGAGCAGCCTCAATCAATCTGTCCCTTTCAACCCCTGGAAGAAGCTTCCAATCCGTGTCTCTTTAGGTTCCTCAATAGTACCCAAGTTCACACTTATCAAAACCTCCTCGGCGGCTTGGGCCCGGTTTTCCTCTTTTTCGAAACCCGCTTAAAGATTTCTTTAATGTATTGTTCGTTTAGTGTGTTTGCATCTTGTTCAAATGATTCATTATTAACCGTTGTTAAGTTTTGAGTTAATTTATCATTTGTTAAGTTGGCAATAAGAGGATAATCGAAAGATCTGTCATTTCATTCAAGATAAGGGGAAAGATGACATCGATTACATTTTCATAATCCTCAGCGTGAGGCCTTCGGATGACTCGAGGACCGGAATTCGAAGATTCTGACTCAACCGAATAGACAACACCGACTCTGGACCCTATACTACTTATTGACTCGAGGGGGACTTGGCAAGGGTTAGACCGATCTCACTCGTTCTTCTTAGCTGTTGCCCTGGGAGTAGCAAATTGATCTTGTCGGCGTTCTTCGAGGAAAGTTGGAGACTTCGAACCGATCAAAAGCTTGCCGGAAATCATTAACAGCCGGTCATGTGGAAAGATGGTGAGGGGAACTAAAGTAACTTGTTGCAATCTTTCAGCTAGCTCTTCAGTAGCGACCGGACTCATTGATTGAAGGGTCTGGCTCATCTTATCAATGCATTGCGATAACTCATTTTCTCTTACTGATCTTGGACACCACAACCTTGTCGGTGTAGCCAACAGAAGGGTTGGCTTGGATAATGCCGATGAAGTCTTCTTCAGAGGGGATCTTGATTCTTCCTTGACTCGGCTACGTATTCAATAGGCTTTCTGTGTTCTCGCTTCCAGATCTCGCTAGCTTCTTATTGAACTTCACGATGGCCACAAATTCAGCACTTTCTGCTTCAAGAGGATCACCGTACACGGGGTATCAGCCGGACTATGCTTGGGGTGACGGGTTCCTTGATGGGTTCCTTGGCATAACCGACATAGTAGTCGAACTTGCCCGAGGGCTCTCCCAAAGTTCCTACGCTCTTGTCCCCGGCCTTCGTATCTTTCCTTAAGCTTCGCTGTGTGGACTTTCTCTTCTTCTTCTTCCTTGAAGGAGCGTCCTCATTGATCCATTCTTGATACTCATACTCGAGGCGCCTTCGCAATCACATACATCATACCGTATGTGAGGCTTGGGTTGAACCGGGATAGCCCCTCCAATTGCTTGGTCATTACCGTTGTGGATTACCATGTTGGCCATTTTGACACCGAAAAGCCGACAAAACCGAGGATTACTGCGAATGCCCGAGAATTCTGCGCTAACAAGTCGCCGACCCGGTGTTCTCACCCACTTCTTTCTCGCTCGGGAAAGGGATAGGAAAGGTTTAGACTCGGGGTAGGTGTTTAGGCTGAAGGCTCGTGCAATATGCAAATTAGAATCTTCAAGTTTACTTAAAACAGTGGCTTTTATTAATATCTATTTGGTTGGAAAAGGGATTCTCGCCCTTCTTTTTCACAACTACTCTAGATCCTGGATCAGTGGGTTCCGTCACTACGTCTATAAGCCCCTCGTATTCCACCTGTATTTCGACCTCCCAGGGTGGACAGCCCCGGGCGAGGGTCCTATAGGGCACGCGGATCCCACCGACCGAGAGTAAAGAACGCTCCTATCGGGTCTAGCGGGTCATAGGACCTTTCAACGCACGAGCGATGCGGATTATAGTCAAGGCAATACTGGGAAAGTCTCGTCTCTCTGCCTTGACGGATCTTTGACAGAGTTTCGCTTGAGCGAATGACGGTTTTTGACTTTCGGTAATGTCCGAGAGAATAATAGGCATGGGTCGGGCGGCAAAAGCCGGATGACGCAGTGTCACATTGAACTTCGTTGCATACGCAGTGCGTGAGTCGAAATCGAAGTCAATGCCGGTCAAGATCTTGCCAATTTTTCCTTGTCGGAATTTTGGCAGAGCTTCGCTTGAGCGAAAGATCTTTTGATTTTTTTTGGCAAAGACTTGGTCTTGACTCTTATGCATTTCGTGCGGGTCAAGGTCAATAGTCAATGTCGGAGTCAAGATCCCACCGATTTTTCCTTGTCGGAATTTCGGCAGAATTTCGCTTGAGCGAAAATCTTGGTTTCCGTTATGAGCTAAGGCTTGACCTTTACGTGGGTATGCAACTGGGCTATATGACACGGACTAGACCAAAAACCAACCAAAAGTCACGGATTTTTTGAAACGTGTGACACGGACTGTGCATTGGTCGACACTGGCTGCCATGGGGAGGTTGGGATGATTCCGTGCGCGCCCGGGAGCATCGTAAGGCTGTCCGTGACTGCAGCTGGAACCACCCTCGGGTTTGAGGGACGTGCGTGCAAAAGTGTACAGGATATATCAGGTGCGCGTAGTGTGCGGTCTCCTAAAATTGTTCCTTTTTGAGTTAAAACAGAGATTTTCATAAATGTGTTTTAAAGGAATGATTTTTGGGACGGGGGAAAATGCAACACATAAGCACGTAAATTTTCTGGGAAGCCCCAGTCGGGCCGTGGAGAGCCGAATAGCCCCAAGCTGCTAGGACTTGCAGATTAACCATGATTTTTCTGGTGGAATTGCCACTGAGGTCGTATGGTCAGAATCCTATGAGGATTAGCCGTGCGACTGCATGGATCAATTTTCCAGGTTCCACTCCTTTTGCTATTTTTCGGGTTGTTTCCCGTTTCGAAATATGCACAGATTCCAAGATGCAAATGATGCAATGCATGGTAAAAGAAAGCAAGCACGATTAATGAAATCGGCGATGGGAGTCTAACCCGCTCAAAGGGAAAAGCTTTCTGTATTTTTTTCAAAATTATTTTTTTTTTCGAAAAGGGGATACTGGTACGTGGGATTGTTAAACCACCTTGTTATCCCAAGCCCCGGGTTAGGGAGCGATACAGGAAGGGTAAGTGGGGTCCACCTATATACCAAGTATCGACTTTTGTTTTGAAAATAAAGCTTTTCTCCTTTGGGATGATCCCCAGCGGAGTCGCCAAACTGTGAATGTGTGCCCAAAATTTTTGTTTATTGGAATTCACGCGGGTTTGAAGACATCCGAGTTATTTGAAAAACGGAGTCGCCACGCCATTTTGATTACCTCAAAACTTTGAAAAAAAGGTTTTATGGGTTCGGAGGTTAAGTTACCCCTTGGGAAGAACGTTTGGCGTTCACCCAAAGTGCCTTGCCGGAGCAAGTCTCCCTAGATTTCATTAATCGTGTTTGCTTGCGTGCTTTCTTGTGTGCATGTGTTTGAGAATAAGGGGGGAATGTCCCAAGTTATCTTCCGGACGTACAAACCATTTGTTGGTTGTCGCTCGGGATTCCTTGGATTTTATGTATTCGGGATTATGATCCCGTCCTCATCTTATGACTTGTGATCATCGCATTTTAACCTCGGGACCCTCGGGACTTGCGTGATCGAGAGAATGACTCTCTTTATGGTCAAAGATGAGGTTCTTTAGGAAGGAATGTCCTTAGCCCATCAATCCTACGCTTTAAGACGGTCGAGCTCGTATAGAGGCTTCATACTCTTTCTTAAGCGATAATCGGAGATATAGGGTTCAAGGTTGTCCCTTTCTAAAGAAATCATGAACCTTTTAATGGAAGGAACGATGTAAAGATAGGATCTTGTACACCGGTCCGTTCCAAGGTTGGGGGAAAAGGGGAATGCATGATGAAAAATGACTCTTTAATGAAAAGATGACATTTTTAGGTTGCAAATGATGCTTTTTGATTGAAAGAAATGATCTTTATGCAAATGATGCATAAAGATTTGATTTTTATGCAAATGATGCATTGAAAAAGGGGGTTTTGATGCAAAGGATGCATTTTTATTGAAAAAGATTTGATCTTTATATGCAAATGATGCATAAAGATAACATTTTTATTGGAAAGTAGGGATTTTTGGTGCAAAGGATGCACCTTTATGAAAAAGACTACATTTTTATGATAAATGAGGTCTTAATGCATGCAAGAGGGGAAGGGGATTATAAAGATATGATCTTTAAGCTACCAAGTCCCAAGCAATATAAAGACAATGCAATGAGCAATTTATAATGCAATTAGGATGCAAAGGTAGGGCGTGCGAGGTTACCAATCGTTTTCTTCGATTCTTTGGACGGAGCTTGGAGGAGGTTGGTCTTGGACCTTCAAGGAGGAGGGAGATGGCTTCTTGAGCTTCTTCTTCACCTTCTTGAACCTTCAAAGGGATTCTTCACGTCTGGGAGTGGCTGGTTGTGTGTGTGACTGTTGGTGTTGTTGTTGTTGTGTGTTGAAATGGGTAGAGGAGGGCTCTATTTATAGGCAGTCTGGATAAGGCTAATGAAGCCGTGCGGCTGCAGGCTCTTTGCAAATGAGGCCGTGCGGCATTATCCACAATGACTCAGCATTCTAGAACCATGCAAGGTGGCATCATTCTAGAAGCTTCCCCCTAATTAAGAAAAACGTGTTTTCTTAATTAGGAAGGCTCCTTACAGCCATAATTTTAAATTTGGACTGTTCCAGGACATTTCCGGAACACTAGGAAGGTCCGGGGAATTACCGGAAAATTTACCGAAATGTCGGGAAAATTAACCGGAAGGCATGAGCCAGATTTGGGTACTTACACTATCTTCCTTGTGTTTTGGAGTTTTTGGCTTGAATGTAAGAGTGTTTGAGGCTTGAATATGAGAGTGTTTGGGTTTGATTTGAGTGAGTGAAAGTTGGGAAGATTCAAGAGAAAATGGTGACAATTCTAGAGAATTCTCACTGTTTTCTCAAGTATTTTCGCCAAATGCTGTGAATTGTGTTGTTGTTCTCTTTTTTTTTTTTTTTTTTTTTTTTGAGACTGGAGGGCTCAATTTATAGCCCTCTGAAAATTACAAACCCATCCGCGCGGACAGGACCTGCAGCGTGCACTGTTCATTAAATGCAGCTCCAGGCTTTGGACACAAGGAATAATCTTTTTAAAATTCAAACTGGAACTGTTTTTCAACTTACCAATTCGGGTTTTTTCCATTTCTTTTGCTTTTTAGGATTCCTTTCTTGGTTTATCCTTAAATAACAATGCCCATTTTGCCCTCACTTTGTTAGAAAAGTTAGGATTGTTAGGAAATGTTAGGAATGTTATAACTTTCGTTAATTTTCTAACGAAAATACTAACAAACTCAAATTGGAGCACTTACAGTAGCCCCTCGGCGACGGTGCTTTCGAAGGAAGCGGGGTCGTCGATAAGAGTAAGGCTCCATATTTGACAGGATGATCAAGTGATCGAGTGGCTGAAACTAGCGATAGGCTACCTACGTATCCCGAGTGGGAATCAAGCCAACCGTAGTTCGGGTCTTTGACCCTGGAGATGACGGCGTTTTAGGTGCCTCGGACCTTGGAGATGGCGTTTTAGGTGCCTCGAACCTTGATGAGCGAGTTTTGCAGTCGATTTGCTGGGAAGAAACTCTGCTGGGGATAAGAGATGACCATTTTCGGTCTGAGGGCTATCCGCTCTGCTGGGGATAGGAATGACCATTTTCGGTCGGATGGCTATCCGCTCTGCTGGGGATAGGAATGACCATTTTCGGTCGGATGGCTATCCGCTCTGCTGGGGATAAGAGATGACCATTTTCGGTCGGAGGGCTATCCACTCTGCTGGGGATAGGAATGACCATTTTCGGTCTGATGGCTGAAATTGTATATCGGCTCTGCTGGGGATAGGAATGACCATTTTCGGTCGGATGGCTATCCGCTCTGCTGGGGATAAGAGATGACCATTTTCGGTCTGATGGCTGAACCTAATGGTAGGCTACCTACGTATCCTTAAGAGGAATCAAGCCAGTCGTAGTTCGGGTCTTTGACCCTGGAGATGATGGCGTTTTAGGTGCCTCGGACCTTGGAGATGGCGTTTTAGGTGCCTCGAACCTTGAAGATGGCGTTTTAGGTGCCTCGAACCTTGAAGATGGCGTTTTAGGTGCCTCGGGCCTTGATTTGAAATGATTTCCTTTGATGGTCTGGGATGGATGGTCCTCTAGTGGACTTCATTTGAAAGGATCGGTCTTACGTCTGCTGCCGAAGGATGACCGTGCTGGTCGAGGGGCTGGACCTAATGATAGGCTACCTACGTATCCCTAGTGGGAATCAAGCCCTTTCGTAGTTCGAAATCTACTCGAGATTCCGTTGGCTTTTGGGATTCCGTTAACTTTGCTGGGGATTTCGTTAGCCTCGGTGGGGAAAATCAGACGTATTCGTCGGGGAAATCGGTCTTACGTTTTACTGTCGTTTGATGATTTTGATGAAAGATACGGGATTCCATTATCTTTCTCGGAGAAATCGGACTTACGTTTTACTGCCGTTGAATGATTTTGATGAAAGATACGGGATCCCGTTATCTTTCTCGGGGAGATCGGACTTACGTTTTACTGCCGTCGAATGATTTTGATGAAAGATACGGGATCCCGTTATCTTTCTCGGGGAGATCGGACTTACGTTTTACTGCCGTCGAATGATTTTGATGAAAGATACGGGATCCCGTTATCTTTCTCGGGGAGATCGGACTTACGCTTTACTGCCGTTGAATGATTTTGATGAAAGATACGGGATCCCGTTATCTTTCTCGGGGAGATCGGACTTACGTTTTACTGCCGTCGAATGATTTTGATGAAAGATACGGGATTCCGTTAACTTTCTCGGAGAGGTCGGACTTACGTTTTACTGCCGTTGATGATTTTGATGAAAGAAACGGGATTCCGTTATCTTTCTCGAAGAAGTCGGTCTTACGTTTTACTGCCGTTGATGATTTTGATGAAAGAAACGGGATTCCGTTATCTTTCTCGGAGAAGTCGGTCTTACGTTTAACTGCCGGGAATAATTTTGATGAAAGAAACGGGATTCCGTTAACTTTCTCGGGGCACTCGGTCTTACGTTTAACTGCCGTTGATGATTTTGATGAAAGAAACGGGATTCCGTTATCTTTCTCGGGGCACTCGGTCTTACGTTTAACTGCCGTTTGATGATTTTGATGAAAGATACGGGATTCCGTTAACTTTCTCGGGGAGATCGGTCTTACGTTTGACTGCCGTTTGATGATTTTGATGAAAGAAACGGGATTCCGTTAACTTTCTCGGAGAGATCGGTCTTACGTTTGACTGCCGGGGATGATTTTGATGAAAGAAACGGGACTCCGTTATCTTTCTCGGGGAGATCGGACTTACGTTTTACTGCCGTTGATGATTTTGATGAAAGATACGGGATTCCGTTAACTTTCTCGGAGAGATCGGTCTTACGTTTGACTGCCGGGGATGATTTTGATGAAAGATACGGAATTTCGTTATCTTTCTCGGGGAACTCGGTCTTACGTTTAACTGCCGTTTGATGATTTTGATGAAAGATACGGGATTCCGTTAACTTTCTCGGAGAGATCGGTCTTACGTTTGACTGCCGTTTGATGATTTTGATGAAAGATACGGGATTCCGTTAACTTTCTCGGAGAGATCGGTCTTACGTTTGACTGCCGTTTGATGATTTTGATGAAAGAAAATTTGTGAATGAAAATTGTGATTTTTTTTTTTGTTGAAATTTGAATATTGATTTTGATGATATGCATGTTGCAATGAATTTGTGGGTGTCCCAAAATGTGCATTTTGCTTGGGAAAAGAATTGGCATTTTCGCCATTTTTTTTTTTTTTGAAAATTCGAGAATTGTGATTTGAAAAATGATGCAATGCATGCATTTTGAAAAGAATGGGCATTTTGCCAATGTGAGATGATGATGATATGAATGTATGTATAGGAACTTCCTTTTTTTTTTTTGAAAATGGGACGGATTTTTCCTTCTGTTGAATGTATGAATGTTATTTTATGAAAATGGGACGGAGTTTTTACTTCCGTCGACTCCTTGTAGGATTTTTTTTTTTTGGATGATGGATGATATGCATGTATGCATTTTTTTTTTGAAAATGGGACGGAGTTTTTACTTCCGTTGACTCTTTGCATTTTTTTTTATGAATGAATGCTGATTGGGATTTGCTGAAAACTGCTTTCTTTTGTACGAGAAAAAAAAAATGGGGCTAGGTTCATCGCATGCTGTTATGCTGCCGAATTTTCTTCAAAAATTTTGTGATGCATGATACATGTATATGCTCTTTTTTTTTTTTTTTCGTGCAAATGCAAATGCAAATTTTTTTTGACATTTTCTTTCTCTTTTTTTTTTGTTTTATTGCAGGGTGGAAACAACTACGTGACGGAGCAGCTGAATAAGATGAAGACTCGAGGATCGGTGGAGTCTGTAGTTGACCTGTGGGACCGGCTTCCGAATGCGGGCCGAGGAGCTTTGCTGAGTCTGAGACAGATTGTTGTTGAGACCGGGCTTTGGGAGTTTATTGAGTGCTTGAGGGGATTGGTCAAGTTTCCTAAGAGTAAGGGCTTGATGTTTGCTTTGGCACAGCATTGGTGGGATGCGACCCACACGTTTCACTTCTTCTGGGGCGAGGCTACGGTTACGCCTTCTGACTACGCTGCGATCACGGGTCTGTCCTTTAATGGACGCAGCATTGAGTGGCGGGACGGCTACAGCGACGCGGACCTGCCGGCTCTTCTGGGATTTTCCCCTATTCCCAAAAAGGGGATGGGGATGGAGTATGCCGTGGTCTATGGGAAGATTGTGGAGACCATTGGGAGCTACGAGGCTGGGGAGGAGAGGATAGGCGCTGAGCAGATCGCTAGGGCCTTTTTGTGGTTTGCTTTTTCGAGCACTCTTTTTGGACACGCTGAGGGGACGGCAGTCTTTGCCTTGCAGAGGTCCTTGGAGGACATGGAGATGGCTGGAGATGTCTCTTGGGGAGAGGCCGGGCTGGCTGAGCTTTACTTTGCTCTTGATAGATACAGCCGGAAGGCTGTGAGCTCCTTGTACTGCTTCGAGTTTGCTCTGGAGGTATAAGCTTTCTTTTTGCTTTCCCTTTCTTCTTGAGCACACACTTTTCTTTTTGCACTGGATTGATTTGATCTTTACCTTTTGCAGGTATGGGCTCTGGAGTTTTTCCATGTCACGATGTGGCGGCAGCCTGCGCCGTACGTCGGGGCATATCCGGCCATGCGCTCCTGGTCCAAGCATTCCCGGGAGAAGATAAGTTCCAGGGGGCGTACGACTCTTAGATACGCGGATTGCCTTCCTTTGACGGAGGCTGCGACGGATGAGGGGATGATATTCTACCCCTGGGATCGCTTTGAGGTGGCGCAGCTGAAGGGCGCTGAGATTTGGACTGTGCAGCGGAGGATTCTGCGAGGTCTGACTTGCGATGTCTATTATCTGGGAGAGAGTGTGACGCGCCAGCATGGCGTGAATTCGCCTTTGTTGACACCGATGGAGCCTCTTGCCGATATGATGCACCCGAGCGATAGATCTGTGACCTGGGATGATTACCGAGCCGGCCAGCACTTCTCGGATTTCGTGGCGATTGAGCCGTATTCGACATTCATCTTGAGGAGACTGAGGATGCCCCAGGTCCTTGACAGAGAGGGGTTAGGGATCCCACGGTACCCTCGGACGAACTTCTCGTACGTCCAGGATGGGATTAGATTGAGGGTGGAGATCCCTCAGCCTGAGCGACTCCCACGAGCTTTCCGGCCTCGTCCGGGTATGAAGGTATGGCTTTTTATGCTTCTGCCTCTTCTTTCTTTCTTTTGCTTCATCATCACTTCCTTTTTTGACACTTTGACTTCTGTGCAGTTTTCGAAGGTGGTCGTCGAGAAGCTGACGAAGCAAGTGATTGGGGCTAAGAGATTTATCAGGAGGATGGTTGCTTGCGGGGCTCCTCAGGCTAGGGCGAGGCGACCACGGTCGGCACCTGTCAGGCGGGAAGCTTCCCCTATTCCTTCGAAGACTTCTTCTGAGACTCCTCTCTCTCCTCTTATAGATCCTCGCGCGGTGCTGCCTTCGGATCACGTCATTCTCGGGGATCCGCACGGGCAGGGACACGTCTGGCAGCATGGTGGGTCGTCTTCATACGTCCAGGAGTCTGACGCCTTCACCTTTGGATATGACTTCTTCGAGGTTCTTGGTTTGCCTTATCGCGGCGTGCCGGTTGGTCCAGACGAGCCTTTCTCCGGAGACGAGGACGATTCTGAGCCCAAGATCTTCAGGGCTCCTGATGAGGCGGGCCCAAGCCGCAAGAGGGATTGGGGGTAAGCGTCGGCCGCTGAGGACTCCGATTGATTACCTTTTTGAGATTTGAGACTGGGATTTGTACTGATACAGCACATTTTTTTTGCTCTTTTTTTTCGGATGTAATAATTTAGGATTATTGTTACCTACTTTTTTTATTATTTTTCTTTTATGCACACTCCCTTTATTTTTGGAACGTAATAATTTAGGATTTTATTTTATGAATGCAATGTTGCATGAGCCTTGGTTTTTTGGCAAGGGTATTAGTGTTTGGTATATGGACTGGTTTGGGGAGGTTTTTTGCACAGGTTTCGAGCAACCGGGACGAAATATTCCTCTTTGGTGCAGCAGTTTGGACTGTTGCAGATTTTTTTCTGATGGAGAACAAGCATGTCCGCGCGGACTGGACAGGAATCTGACACTGTCCTTTGATTTTGCTTCAGATCTGGTTTTGCTTTATTTCAAATTCAAATATCTCCCTCAACCATCAGTCCAAGCAGCCATTTTCGGGGAGAAAGAGAGAAAATCCATGAAAAACCTTAGAAGAGCTCCATCAAAATTGTCCCAAGAATCCCAAATGTCATTCTTCAACAAATTCAAGGATTGGTCCCGGGAGATCATGCATGAGAGGAGGTCCTTCTTTGAAGAAAGGTATAAGGTGAGGTGCTTATGGTCTCTCAAGGAATTGATTCCGGACTATGGTCTTTTGAGGGCTTCTTCCTCATTTTGGGACACTAGAAGGCATGTCTTTTGCCTTTCTTTCAATGAAATGGCCCCGACCATCGAAGAATTTCGGGCTTTGCTTGGTGGCCCGGAGGTGGAAGAGATAGCGGTCCCTTTGCCCGGAGGAACTTCTTTTGTTGACAAGTTGTGCAACCTTCTTCATCTTTCCCCGGAGGAAGCACAAGGTATGATCTGCGGTCCCGATCATTTTGATATTTCCGATCTTCCCGATAGGTTTAGGGGCTTAGGCTTGGATGATGCCTATTGGGATGCCTTTGCGCTTTACATGTTTGGTACCCTGTTCATGGTCTATTCCTTTGGAATTTGCCATCGGGCCCTGCTGGACGTTGTTGTTCACTGTCGCTTGGGCAGAGATGTTGCACCTCTGGTCTTGGGGGAGACTTTTCATGCTCTCGACAGATTAGCTACCGGGAGGCGGTATATGCACGGGGGCAGCCCGTTTCTCTTGACCTTGTGGCTGATGGAGCGTCTGGGGGTTCTTCGGGAAACCTCTGATATGATCAAGCCTTGGACCTTTACCAGGAGAGGGGTTGCTGTGGATTTCGATGATCAGGGCTCGTGGGAGCGTTGGATGGCTGGCCGTCAGACTGAAGATATCAGATGGTCGGTGCCTCATTGGCGAGTGGAGACTCGCAGAGTTCTTCAGGACGGGTCCCATGTGGTTATGCTTCCGGGGCTTTCTCAGTCCAGCTTCTACATTCCGGCTCTGGTCCTTCGGCAGTTTGGCTTGGAGCAGGTTCCTGTGGAGGACTTTGATGATATAGCCACTAGGGTGGTGGCTTCTTTCTCTATGGATGATCCTTCGGTATTTCCATTTCTGTCCCGAGCATGGAGGTATGACGCCTTTCCTTCTCGGGTTATCCTCAGGCGTCCGAGGTCGGTGTTCCTGACCACTTGGTACTTGGATTGGTACGAGAGGCATTTGGGGGAGACTCAGATGGCTATTTTGAGACGGTGTGAGGCCATTGTGGGTGCGGAGGACCTGACAGCTTTCCGGAGAGGAGGAGGGCCGAGGCGTAGGGCCAACCTCACGACAGGAGCGGGACGCCAGGTGACCGGGATCGTGAGGCGTATGTCAAGAGACAGGAGAGGAGGACTCCTATGCTACCAGCTAGGTTACAGGAGATGAGAGATGACGCTAGGGCTACTAAGGCCCTGACAGAGGCTGGTTTGATAGACCCTGTTCCTACACCAGAGCTTGGTAGGAGGAATACCGACATCTTTCCTATTCAGAAGAAGAAAACACGACGGGGGAAGAAGAGAGGGGATGCTAGTACAAGCGGTTTAGAGTGACTCTGAATTTTCCGAGTATCCCTTTCTTTTCTTAGCAGACACATTAGTTTGATTATGTATCTTAGTTTCTTTTAGCAGGTTGCCAGTTGTAGGAATGAACCGGGCTTAGACTCATCAAAGAGTTTTTAACTTGTAATGAATATGTGAATTGCTTTAGAGTTTTTCGAGACGCTTTCATGGTCTGATCGATTTGTTGGTGACAAAGTATGTCTTTTATTTGTGTTTTAGACCGAACCGTTTCTGGCTGCCTACGTTCCCCTCATTTTGAGGAGCTCAGGTCTTCGTAGTTCAACCTGATTAAATTTGTTTTTGTTTTTTTTTTTGTTTTTTTTTGGTGCAACCCTGTTTTTTACCTAGGCCGCCCTTTTCGGGTTTTCAACCTAGTTGGGTATTACTCTTTTAGCACTCTCTTTTTTTGTTTTTTTTTTGTTGTTTTACGCGTAGTATCTGCGCGCAGCCTTGTCACCGTTTACGGTGTACAAAAGGATTTCCGTCGAGGTCTGCGAGCTGCATGGCTCCTCCGGAGAAGATCTTCTGGACGACATATGGTCCGACCCAGACAGGCTCCCATTTTCCAAGTGGGTTGATGCGGACTGGGGGCTTTTCTTTCAGGAGGAGGTCACCTTCCCTGATTTCCCGGTGTTTCACTTTCTTGTTGAAGGCTCTGGCCATTCTTCCTTGGTAGGTCCGGATGTGTTCCATGGCCTTCAATCGGCGTTCATCTAGCAGGGTGTAAGTACCCAAATCCGGATCGTCCAAATCCGTCAGAAAGTTAACCGAAATCCGTTAACTGGCCCGCTCCAGTTAACCTAACTTCGTTAAACTCCCCTTCCGTGCCAACGAGACGTCCCGGATCGCCCACTTGCGCATCCCGACGCCGAACCGTACTTAGCACATGTCATCTCACGTAAAAGTATGGCTTTCCGAAAACGCATTTTCCGGCACTTTCCGGGCGTTTTGACATTTCCTGACCGTTATTTTAAAAACGGACAAAACCGGACCTGGGACAAAACCCCACATGGCCGGTGACTCGAGGGGCACGTGGCAGCCATGCCACCTCCCTCTAGTCACCCTTCAATCAAATTCAAAGGGAAAAGACCAAAATACCCCCGATTTGCAAGCCAAGTCCCACGACTCACCGTGCACATTTTCCCGAAATTGCCAAAGAAGTCCTTCAAATTCTCAAAATACCACAAAACCCCGGATTCAGCCAAGTCCGTCCTACTCCTACCGTAATTTTCACCTATAAATAGAAGTTGTCACAAAGGCAAAGAGGATGGAAAATTGACTCCAAAAAACTCACCACCCCACTCGCCTGCGCTTTTTACCCTCCCGAGCTCCCGTTCTGTCTCGATTCGCGTGAAACCTTCGTATTTCGATCAAATACGTCCCTTTCAACTTCGAAACAACCTTTCGAATCACTTTCCATGTCCCGTACACACCTCCCGAGCCAAAGGAGTCGACCCTAGCCATAGGTATAACTCCCTCTCTCTAAATCTCCCGTCTGCCTCGGCCACGCGCCGCCGCTATAACCGTGTCGAACGTCGTTATCGAAATGTAGACGCCTCCGTCTAATCTGGGGTCCGATACGTTTTAGCCCTCGATCCTCTTCTCTTCCGTAAGAGAAGTAATCACGGGTTAAAACGGCGTTCCGACCCCGTTCCGTTTACTTTTTATGTCATTTGCCATTCCGGATCGATCGATCCGTTGATCGTCATTTAATTTCATGCAACTTTACAATTCCGAGCCGTTTGGCCTCGTTGATCGTCATTTACAATTCCGAGCCGTTTGGCCTCGTTGATCGTCATTTACAATTCCGAGCCGTTTGGCCTCGTTGATCGTCATTTACGAATCCGGATCGTTTGATTCCGTTGATACCGCACTTTAAATACTGTCATTTATAAAGTCCGACCCGTTTGGATCGTGATAGTATTTACTTTTCAAAGTCCGAGTCGCAACCCGATTCGTTGATTGCATATCATTTAAATACGTTTTTCCCGTAAAATCGTTAACAATGTAATGCCCGGTTCAAAACCGGAGTTCGACCTTCGAACTCTCTTTCAAAACACGCGAAATGACATTTGGCCTCCAAACGTTCATCTTCAAACTAAAAGCCGCCATTTGACACTCAAAATCATTTAATACGCATTTTTCCCGTAAAAATCGTTAACAATGACTCGTCCGGTTCAAAAACCGGAGTTCGTCCTTCGAACTCCTTTTCAAACTCAAAACCGACGTTTGCCACGCAAATGCTCCTTTTCAAACTCAAAATCGACGTTTGCCACGGAAACGCTCTTTTCAAACTCAAAACCGACGTTTGCCACGCAAACGCTCATTTTCGTCTCAAACCGACGTTTGTCATTCAAACGCTCGTCTTTTCAAACAAAGTCACCTAATCAACGTTTGTCATTCAAACCAAGATTAAGCTTGTCATTCAAGCCCCCATTTCAAAAGACACACACACACACACACACGATTTCGAGAAAGCTAGAAAGACTCATCATGCGAGGCGTTTCGGGCGATCTCGTAATACTCTACCCGAAACGTAACTTGACCTTCGAACCTAACAATCTCTGGTACTAAAAAGCTTTTTACTCGTTTTTGCTGCCAATAAAAATGATCCCCATTTTCAAAGCCTTTTCCTAAGTTTTTGCTACCAATAAAAACGACACCTTTTCTAAAGCCGTTTCTCAACGTTTGGGCTCAAAATACAAAAACCGCGTGCCGACTCCTCATTTTGTTCCTTCCCATGAAGCGAGGTCTCAGACACCAACCCCTCCGCGAAAGACAGCCGCCCTTTCCGCGCCCCCGCCCGCGCGCAAAAATATCGGGTAATTTCAGTTGGCGACTCTGCTGGGGATAAGATACTTTTTTCAAAACTGCCGATGTTTTCTAAAAAGCCTTCCGTGGGTCAAAATTTCGTTTACCCTTCCTCGTTTTCGTGTGTGTGAGTTCCTTTAAACCTCGAACGGTTTTTGTTTCAAAGGCATTACATTGTCAACTTTTCAAAATCTTACCATGTTTGTGCATCCCCATTCATGTTTGATTTTCATTGCTGTCTTTTGAACTGTGCATCATAAATTCTTTAAGACACATTCTGAAAAATCTCTGTTTTTACTCAGAAAAAGAATTTTAGTGACCGCACACTACGCGCACTTGCTGCCTCGGAACACCACACTTCACGTGCACTTGCTGCCTCGGTACACCGCACACTACAACCCTAACCCGGGATGGCCTTATCGGTTGCACTCCGATTGGTCCGCCGAGACACCTTTCGGGGGCGCACGGGGTCGTCCCAAACATCCCATCCTAGCCCGTGTGAGCCATGCACTCTTTGTGTCACACTTTGTCCAAGACCCCGGTTGGTTTTTGGCTTAGCTCGTGTCATAAAGCCTAAGTGTATGTTTTTCACGCCGGGCCTCGCCCCGAGTCAAGCTCGAGAGTTTGAGACCAAAGGTCGTTCCCGACCCGAAGTCTTGAGCTTTTCAGCCTTGACTTTGACGCGGAGCTCTGCCGAAAAATATACCCGAAGGTTCAATGTGACACCGTGTCACCAAACCTCGCTGTATGTATCGTACCAGCCACAACTTGGCCAATGCCAAAAGCTAAGGTCTCTCGCACAAGCGAGTCAGGAGAGGTCATGCCCAAATTTTGGCACGATCCCCGCCTTAACTTAAGGAAGTTGACTTCGACTGTGGCCCGTGCGTCACACACGTTGAAAGTTTGAGTGATCAGCTAGCCTTAAGTTCACTTTTTCCTTTGTCGGTGGAACTCGCTTGCCTTATCAGACCTCGCTCGGGATAGTCCGTCCTGAGAAAGATGATCTACAATGGAAACGAGGGGCTTATAAGCGTAGTGACGAGATCCACTGATTAGAGCTTTAGGATTAGTTGCGAAAAAGAAGACACGCTCTTTTCCAACCAATTAGGACTCTGAGAAAATGTGCTTTAAGTAAACATTAATCGGTAATTGCACATTGCACAAGCCCGAAAACCTTGAGCCAAATCCCCTTTTCCGAAGCTTCTAAACCCTTCCTTTCGTTCCACTGCGGCGACAGCAAAGTGGTTCAGATTTCCGGGTCGGCGCCGCCAGATCACGGTAACGGCGGCGTCGAGCGGTTCTTCGGTTCCCTCGGTTCCCTCGAAGAATTTCCGACATGTCTAGCTCATCCGAAATCGTGACGGGGAAGGACCCCGCCACCGTGCAGATATGACATTGGAAGAAGCCATCCGGGCTTGTGAGGTTCACAAGAGGCGAAAGAAGATCGGCGAGAATTTCGTGGTACGGCTTACGAATGAGCGTGGTATAGCGGCTATCCCCGTCGAGACGGTACTTTTGTCCTGGTCGAGGATGACGATTCCCAGAAACCAGGTTCACCAAACCTTCAATCGGGTTCCTCCCCCGCCAACTTACGGGATGCCTTCCAACCAAGGAAACGGCCGACCTAGGCTCCATGTTGCCACCTCTCGGGGCAACCACTGTCAATTTTGGTCGGCCCGGTGCTACGCCCATCACTCAATATCACCGGCGCACCATTTGGACCATCTCAGATGCCAATATCCTCAATACCCTCCGGGTTCGTCCCGTTGCCTATACACGAATCCCTAAACACCGGGACAAACCCCGATACGGTTCTAAAAGGCTCCCCGTATATTCTCATATACCAAGCCTTCCACCTCCAATCACTACCGCTCACGTGGTAGCACCCGGCGCCGAGCCTCACGAGTCCACTTGGACCCAACCTTAGCCTGGATGGTCGAGCAAATGAAAGACACGAAAGCCACCATGAGCGGCTCAAAGCGAGAAACGCTCAAATCCACGTATCCGGAATGGTCACGCCTCTCCTGCCAAGTTCGAGAATGCGGAGATGGACCGATTCGATGGAACCGAATGTCCTCAAACGCACGTCGACACCTACGTTCTCGGCATGAGAGCAAAAGGAGCAACCCTCCGGCAAATGGCCGACCACTTCCGGCATACGCTCAAAAGTTCGGCGTTACGATGGTTTCGAGGGTCAAGCACGCGGATCGCCACACACAGGAACGGATCGGTAACATCTTCCTGGAGCGGTACAGATCCAACTTAGAGTGGGAAACAAGTCGCGAGGACTTAATCACCCGCGAGCGAAGCGGATGAAAGTGTTGGGGAATTCTACAAGAGATGGAGGCCGGAAACTCTCCGAGATCATGGAGCCACTCTCCAAAGACGAACAGATGCGGATCTTCAAGTCCTGCTTAAGACCGTCCATCGGAACTCTCATCGGTCACAATTTCTTCCCGAGATCTCAGGGCCATGGTCAATGCCGGCTCACGGTTCGAGAAGGATCTCAAGGAAAAGTTGGCTCTTGCCACGGCCATACGAGATACCGCTCAACGGTTGCATTCAATCCCGCACCGGCCCCGACAAAGGGAAAGATACGTCTGTCAACTACGTCCATCGGGGACAACGGTCGGGTAACGAAACCCAGTCCACAAAGCAACAATTCTACTCGAAGTGACTGCCGTACACTTCGACAAGTTGGACATGCCACCGAGCAAGATCTTGGAAGGGTTAATCAAGGAGGGTCTCCTTAAGCCCGTTGCCAATTATAAACCCAAAATTCCCGTAGCCAATGCGGACAAGAGCAAATACTTTGCGCCTTCCATCGGTATCACGGCCATACCAACGACAATTGTTTGGGGTTACGATACGAAATCCAGAACTTGATAGAAGAAGGCAAGTTAGAGCGCCCCGTGGGCCCAATACGGTCGGGAATCCCTTTCCGAACAATAACAGCGTGAATTCCATTGAGTGGGTGCCCAAGAAGAGTGCCACGAGAACCGGTTTCTCCGCCTCTTTCATTTGGATCCTCCTCTAATGTCCACATCGGCTACGATGTTTGCGGCCCACCGCCTTTGCACAGGTACGAGTCTCGAGAAACTGTCCTGGAGCAATCCTCCGAGAAAACAAAAGAAGAAATCCTCTCTCAACGACAGCGAGAGAAAGATACGAAGGCTGGAGATACCGGTGTAGGTACACTTGGAGAACCCTCAGGAGGTTCGACTACTACGTCTTGTACTCCGGCCCAGTCCTCTTTGCCTCCGAGGCCATGCGGCTTTAGAGCGAGACGGGGGTGGGAAAGCCGAAAAGTCCCGCTCAAACCAGAGTCGGGCCACGGGACACCGGAATACCTCGGATCTTGGTAATCTTGCGCGGTCGAAGCCTAATCCTCCGCGGGATCGGCCAAGATTCAATTTGTCCGGCTTAGAGCTCGGACCGGTAAAGGAAGATCAAGGTCGGCTTGGCAATCGCACTCGATCAATGTGCTAACCAAGGGGCGGCAACCGCCACGGGCGGCCTCAACACACTCCCTGAGGTTCCAGCCAAAGGCTTTACCTCGCAAGAGGAAGACGAGGAAACGGATGGGTGGATGACTCTCCTTCTACGGATAGAGACGAGATCTACGACTCCCGTCGTATGGCGGCATGATCACGTTTTGTGACGAAGACTTACCGAGAGACGCCTCGGGGCACAACGAAGCTCTGTACATCACTCTCAAACTCAACACCATATCACTCCCCGGAGTATTGGTGGATAACGGGTAAGCCGTTAATGTCCTCCCTCTCGGCATGATGCGAGCTCTCCGCATCCATGAAAGCCACGATTCCGTCGGCTCGGACTATCAAGGCCTACGACAACTCGTCTCGTCCCATCACAGGGACGGTGACTCTGGAACTCTGGTTCTAAACCCAAATGGTGCCAGTAAAATTCCACGTGATGGACATTCCATCCGAGTTCACAGCTCTTTTGGGACGCCCTTGGCTACACCACATGAAAGCCATAGCTTCCACTCTCCATCAGTGTGTTAAGTTCATTAACCGGCGGGGAGATCTTGAAGTCATCCGAGGGGATAATTTCCTCATAGGAAACGAAGCCGAGACATAGCCAAGCGTGTCCGCACTCGGGCACGGGGTTACCTCCTTCGAATCAACCAAGGGACTACCAGGGGCAAATCTCATCGAGAATCCTCGAGTCCTGGAGATGCTAACTATGTAAACGTACTCGAGCGAAGGCTACCACAGCAAGCCCGATACATCAAGTTCAACTTGTCGTTTCCAACATTTGGAGGCGGGTGGAAGGAAACGCTGAACATCGCCATGATGCGGGCACATAAACCCCAGTCTCCAATCGGAGATTCGTCGGCATTCTCCAAACCAACTCTCTGGCCCCGCCAGCGAAGAGATCTTTGTGATAAAGGTCAACAAGCACCGTCATTCTCGTGATGAATGCATGGAAGTTGTATGGGATGTCCTCCACGAGGAACTACCCAGCACCCCTCTTCTCCAACGAAGAGCATGATGTTTTCCTAGCTGCTCCAGCAACGCAACTTGAACGCCTTGATACGTCCCTACTGCAGATTGAGCGATCGGATGACGATGAATCTGGACTCTCCGGAGTCGAAGATGCGGCGGATCCGCAAGCGGACCTCTGCATTCACATGCTCGGTTTTGAGGACGGAACTCCTTCCGATCGGGTCACCTACGACCAAGGTTCCCAATACCATGGAAATTGTCAAGCTCAACGTCGATGCAGGCGGCTATCCGACAATTGGAAGCACGTGATTCACGCAACGAGGAATCCCTCGATCAAGTGAATGACGACGACTTCGTCAATATCATCTATTCCGAGATATCTGATGAAGCGAGGATCCCGTCCTTGTTATCGAATTACGCAACACCAAGGTCACCTCGATGTTGCTTTGCTCATGGTAAACGAGGCCTTGGCCAAGCGAGCTCGAGCTCATCATTACTTCCAGTACCGGCCCGGTGGCAACCGGCCCGTGCCGTCGGTCAAGCTTATACCCTCAAGCGCCGCCGAGGCCAAGGGCAACAGCGAAGGAGACCAAGCTCCTCACCCTGCTACGAGTCGGATCAACCTCGGGAACGCTTCCCAGCCCACCCCGAAACATCTCGTGAAAGTCTTCCCCGCAAGGCGAGTCGCCTTCCGACATAGGAAATGACCACCTCGGCATCAACATGCTCCGGTTCGATTCTACTCCCAGCCGTCACGGCCCCGGTTCAGACATCACGCGGTCATTGCTAGCTTTGATAGACTTGGCGATCGAGCGAGATCACGAGACCGTCAATATTGCGAATTCAATACCCCCGTGGGGTCAATCAAGCGAGATATGGGCAAACTTCTTGGTGATCGAGATCAAGGAAGGCCGCATGGAATGTCCCGATCCGACTTCCTTCGTCAATGTAATCCAAGTGTTCCCGCCATTCGGCGATTTGAATGTAATCACGGTTACGGACACTAGCCGGACGATGCGCACCTACGGAGACGCTTAGCTCTCGCGAGGAAAGCCCTCATGGAACTAGCCGCTCAAGAAAGTCGTCTTTGGGACGAAGACCAAGCTCGAAAGACCTACAGGACCAAGCCCTTAAAGTGTCACAGTGGCTTCAGACCAAAGCTAGAGGCCACTCTAGACCGGTTCGACCTCAAGAGCTTTGCTCATGGCAACTTCCACGACTACCATCTGTTCTCTTCCCCCAACCTCTCTCGCCGTGCAAGGGTGGTCAACGGTCCCGATGACCTAGGAGATGGAACGACACGGCGGAACGAATCCCGGCGCTTACCTTCCCGAGGAAAGCAAGTTCTCTGTGAAAGACGATGAAGACGATGAAACCATTCTCTTCCAAGCGGGCATGAAGTCAACAAAACCGGACTCCCAAGGGTCTGGGAGGATGGGAACGGATCATTTCCGCACTCAAATTGAAAGGCCAACTCGGGGAGGAAGGTCTATTTAAAAAAAAGAGGAGGATGGAAATTCGTCTCGAGCAACTACTCAGTGGAAATTCCACGATCTACGGCATTCGTTTACGTAAACGATCAACCAGGACGGCAACCGAGTCACATGGGCAGATGTTCGGGAAGCCGTGTACTCACCTTCCGACATACCCGCCACTCGTATAAAGCGAGAGGAGAAAACTCTCCCCGATGGAGGTTTACCTAGGCGCCGCACGCAGCTCAAAGAAGCACCGGCTATTCTCACATGGGAAGAAACGCAGCACTAACTCTCGACGCAGGTTCCGCTGCAAGAAGGTTGATCTGGGCCTGGGCGGAGGAAAACTAGCAAACCACGAGTATCGCTGCACCCAACTCTGAATGCCCCGAGTATGCTCGGCAAGAAGGAAAGGAACGCGATATACCGTGAAGAGATCAAGGGAGACCGTTCGCTTAAGCCGAGAACTCTCCAACCTCCCCCGGAGGGTTAGCAACGCACGGTTCGGGCCAGTAATTCAACCACTGCCGTACACCGACATTCGAACAATCTGCTAAACCGTAGGCTACCTCCCGCAGAGGCACCTAAGCCAGTATCCTGGGACAGAATTCGTCAAGCTGCCGAAGCTTCAAGGAATTCATCCACAATCAATGAGTTGAGGGAAGACATATGGCCCTATGCTACGAGGAATCCTCCTCTAACTATGGCTCAACTCAGAGCACTGCTCGTAAGGGACCAAACCCGATGTCAGCGTCCTAACCCGACGGGTCAAACGATGCATTACCACCTAAGGCCACCAAAAAGCCGACGGAGCACTGTAATCCGGCCACCAAGACGCAAATTCCTTGAAAGAGGACCCGATCCTCACTCGCCTCAAGCGTACTCGTGCGAACATTTCTCGTCTCTCCACCTCCTCTTATCCTCACAAGCTCAAGCTAGAGGAAAGCTCGGCCCGTACCATGGTCCCCGTGGACGCAACCCCGCATGAAGTCATTCAAATGATCGGCAACATCCACTATGGCAACATTATCACCTTCATGCATTCGGGACCTTCCAAAATTTGGGGCCGATCACAATGAGCCGCTCTACATCACAGCCCACTGACGAGCGTCGCTTCCCCGCGTGTCGGGTAGACTGAGGTTCCGAATGAATGTCTTGCTCGCCAAGATGATGGACCCGGCTTGACATCAAGCCCGTATGATCGAAGCCTTCACCCACACCGCCAAGGCCTAGCGACTCTACTTCCCGTACGCTTCTCTAGGTTGCTACTCTCAATATCTAGTTCGGCGGTAAGCGGTGATCCCCACCGAATTCCAAGTGTTGGACATTCCAATCACTTTCACAAACCCATCCCGGGGCGTCCCGGTCGCATCAAATCAATGGCGTGGCATCCACCCTTCATCGCCTCAAGTTCATGCAAGGCAACGAGCTAACTACGCCTACTTGCGACATAACGGCTACCACCGAGGGGACCAAAGACTAACGACATTCCAAAGGTTAGAAATCAAGCATAGTGATTTACATGCCATTAACTCGGATTCACTCGAGACCTCCAAGATCCAAATATGCAACGTGGACCTTCCACTGTCTCACGATCGATTCCTCCCGCCACGAGGATGATGAAACTCATGAACTTCATCCCAGGATCCGGGGCTCTGCAAGAGGCCGCAAGGCCAACACCAAGTTATTGAAGTCAAGGACCACACCACGGTCCAGGCTTCGCTACGTGCCAACACCGGCCGACATCAAGGAAGACAAAAGGCTCGCCCGCACCAAGGCAAAGAGCTCCGCAAAAGGGGAACCTCCGACGGCACACCCAATCTCCGACCTTACAGCCTTGACCTCGCCATTACTTCACCAAGGGAACCAAAGCAGCTAGAACCGAAGGGACCGACAAGGGAACCAAGAATGAACCGAGGGGACCGACAAGTGGAACCGATGTGCTGTAACCGAGGGGACCGACAAATAAACCGACAGCAGAACCGAGGGGACCGACAAATGAACCGATGAAGATGAGAAAGAAGCAGTAGATAGTCAAGCACGGTAGACTACAGGAAGAATGGAACAGCCTAGCACGGACCTCAAGCGTTTCGTAGGACTCCAAAGCTAATCCGATAAGGGGAGCGTTCTCGACATCACAGCCTCTACCCTCGACCAACCGCCACCACACCCAAAGATGAGTACACATTCAAGGGAATCCTGCACTCTGGAGGAGCAACTCAAGGTACTCTCCATGGGAAACAGATTGTTCTGATCAGCCCACCGAGGCCACATTCGAGACGTAAGTCCAAAGCGTAAGGAACTAGGAATTCATAGAAGACGCTCAAATGGACCAAATTTCTACAGAGTCTGCTTGAAGAAGTCATGGAGCCGCCCAACTTGATCGACTGGGCTCCGACAATAGCATGATTGCCATGATTGGGACAAAGGTAAGCCAAGCCTCTCGATCCCCGCACCCTCATCAAGCATCCAAGAATGCCACCGAAGAATTGGGTAACTTTCACCTGACCAAGGGCAAGCCAGCAGAATTGGAAGACAAGCCGGGCCCGCACCCACGTCTCCCTAAACCCGGTCTCAAGCCCTCTCGAGCCGGCCCTGTCGAGTCCGCCCCCTCTCGAGTCATCCAACGGCCTTACGCCGGAGGACTATAATGTTGTAGCCAATCATGTATTCCCGTTCTTGTTTAATGAAAAGTCTCGACCTTTCTGAGTATCCTCTCATTGCCACTTTAGCAACCGATAAGTTAACAAACAACTTAAAAGACGTTAATAATTCAATTGATAAAGAAGCGCATACATTAAACGAACAATACATTAAAGAAGTTCTCGAGCGTGTAGTTTACCAAGAGGACAACCGCCCAAGCCGCCGAAGAGGTTATGACCAAAGTGAACCCGGGGTCAGCCGCAAGAGCCTAAAGAGACACAAGTTGGCGCTTTTCGCCGATGCGTAAAAGGAAGCCCCGATAAACTCTCCTCCGGAGTATGTTGACGTGTTTGCCTCGGTCATACCAGACATGCCAGACTCGATCCCTCAATCGTGGAGCACAATTCCCTGATCCCGAATCCAAGCCTCGCTCAAACATGTAAGCCGCGCAAGATCAAGCCAGAGTGGTCCTTGCAAGTAAAAGAAGAAATTGAGAAAATGCTCCGAGTTGGTTTCATCAGAGTGATTGAGTACCCGACTTGGCTCTCCAACATCGTGACGGTCACCAAGGCCAACGGAAAGGTCGATGCCGCGTAGATTTCCTGGATCTCAACAAGGCCACCCTAAAGATGATTTCCCACCGCCTAACATCGACATGCCGGTCGACACCACGGCAAATTTCGAAGTAAAGTCCTTCGTGGACGGGTTCGCCGGATACAACCAGCATCAAGATGTCCGAGGAGGATCGTGCCAAGATCGCTTCACCACTCCATGGGGACATACTGTTACACTGGCCATGCCGTTCGGGTCCGAAGAACGCCGGGCTACTTTTACTGGGCCGGCCGCAATAGCTCTCTTCCATGACATGATTCACAAGGAAATCGAAGTATACGTCGATGACATGATCATCCACTCCAAGGGATCGACATGCAAGACATGACGTATCCGAGAAAGTTCTTCAATGCACTGTAAAGCACTCCATGAGGCTAAACTCCGCAAAGTGCACCTTCTGGCCAAGCGCGGCAAGGTACCGGGGTACATGGTTACAGTAAAGAGGTATCGAAGCCGATCCCAGAAAATCAAGGCCATCATCGACATGAAGCCGCCTCAAACCCCGATGTAAGTAAAAAGCTTCATGGGAAGGCTTCAAGATATCGCCGCTTCATCAACCGCTGACATCTTCTCGCGAGCCCATGCTCAAACCGATGAAAAGAATGCCGACATCAAATGGGACTCCGAGTGCCAAACAAATTTTTGAGAAAATCAAGACCTACTTGGTTAATCCCCCAATTGTGTGCCCGCCACATGAAGACAAGCCACTACTCCTCGTATCTCGATAGCAATGTACACGTCAATCGGAGCAATGCCGGCACAAGAGCGTAAAGATTCCAAGGTTGAGCATGCAATCTACTTCGTAAGCCGAAAGCTTCAAGGAAGTGAACTCGCCTACTCAAAGATCGAGAAAACTTGTACCGCCTGTATGGGTAGTCGGGAACCGAAACACTACATGCGCCGCATTCTGCTCCCGGTCTCCAAAGTGGACCCCGTCCGATATCTCTTTGACAAGCCATCCCTCGTCAATGCGGCTAGCCAAGTGGTCATTCTTCCCGGGCCGAGTTCGACATCAAGTACATGGTCGAAAATCAACAAAGGGCGCAGTAATGGCGTATCACCGGCCGACTTCCCAAGCAATGAACCTAAGGGTCCCGATCCACAATTTCCGAACGACGGAATCTTTTCACTTGACAAATAAGCAAACCGCCGGCAACTCTTCTTCGATGGGCCAGCCAACAAGAAGGGGAATGGTATTGGAATGCTCCTTGTCAATCCCAAGGACGAGCATACTCCCATAGCCATCAAGCCGAATTTCAAGCAACCAACAATGCAAGAATACGAAGCCTCGTGCAAAGAGGTTTGGAAGCCGCCTCGAGCGCAACATCTCGTAGCCGGGATGTATATGGAGACTCAAAGATTTGATCATCAATCAAGTGTCCAACAAATGGAAGACGGTAGATTCTCGCCTTCGTAAGTACCACGCGTACATGGAGGAGCTCATTGCTTCGCTCAAGGACATCTCTTTTCACTATTTGCCAAGAGACACGAACCGCTCGCGTACGCCCGGCAACCTCGCCTCTCTTGTCGAAATTCCCGATGGAAAAGCAAGAAAACCCTCGTAATAGGCACGGGAAACACCCGCCTATTGCCGTGAGATCGAAAAAGAAAAAGAAACGATCGACGAACCCCGGTACAATCGTATTTACCAAGCATTCTCCAAAGCGGAGAAGCTTCCTTCACAAATGAAGATGGAAAATACAAAGAAGGGATCAAAGCCAAAACATGATGGCATTAAAACGCCCGGCATCCCACTTCGTCATTCTCGGGGGGTATGTTGTACAAGAAGCGCCACCAAGGGCCACTCCTTCTGTAAACAAAGAAAAAGCCGCCGAAGCTAATGAACGAAGTTCATAACGGAACCTCGCGGTCCGCACATGAACGCCCGAGCATTGACACGCATCATTCTCCGTATGGGGTACTATTGATATCAATGGAAACAGATCGCATCCAGCCGTCCGAAGCCGCGACAAATGTCAATCGGTTCTCCAACCTCAATCACATCCCACCTCACGAACTCTATCGCATGACTACGCCACGGCCTTTCGCCACATGGGGAATCGACGTCATCGGCAAGATCACTCCTCCAGGAGCAATGGTCACGAAGTTCATTTTAGTCGCAGCCGACTACTTCACCAAATGGGTAGAAGCCGATCGTACAAGGTACCGAATTCTAAGAAGGTGGCCGAGTTCATCCGAGAGAACATCATGTGCCGATACTGAGTGCCCAACGAGATCATCTCCGACAATGGGACTCACTTCAAGGAGATTGTGACCAACTACCGACCGACCCGTAGTCACACGTCACAAGTCTTCTCCTTACGTACCACAAACCAATGGTGCAAGAGAGGCACCAACAAGACTCTCGCCACGATAATCGAAAGATGACCACTGCAGGCCTGGACCGGCCCGAAAAGCTACATCTAGCCCTCCGGGGATACGTAACGCGCCGAACCGCCACAGGGGAGACTCCGTTCGCACTTACCTACGGAATGGAAGCGATGTTGCCCGTGGAATTGGAAATTCCATCCCTCCGAGTCCTCTTGGATAACGGGATCAATGAAGTCGAATGGCTACAGAGCCGTCACGACGAACTTGCTCTACTCGACGAGCGCAGATTGAAAGCCATGGAACACACTCGAGCCTATCGTGAGCGTAATGGCACGAGCATTCGACAAGAAAGTCAAGATCCGAGACATCGTAGAAGGCGACTTGGTGCTAAAGGAAAAGCCTCCTACGCACCAATCCCCTGAAAGTGGGAGCCTACCCGGATAGGACCGTTCGTGGTACAAAGAATCTTCTCCGAGGAGCCATGAAGCTAGCAGACTTGGACGGAAACCCTTTCGTTAACCCCGTGAACGGAAGCAAGCTCCGCAGATACTTCGCTTGAGGAAGAGCACGTGTCAACTCACCTTCCCCATACACCGTCCCTCAAGCAAATTAAAGTGCTAAAAGAGTAATACCCAACTGGATACATTCTCGCTAATGATCTAGGTAAAAGACAGGGTCGCACTTCTTTTGTCTTTGTTTTTCTCAAATTCACCTAAAGTGTCGAACTACGGTGACCTGAGCCCCTTAGTCCAATTGTAAAAGGGGAACGTAGGCAGCCATCATTGGTTTGGTCTAAAAAACAAAAAAAATACAATAAGCATCAATTGCTTGTGTTTCGAAAAACTCTTTTCATTTAACCTACAAATTCATAACGGTTAAAACATTCTTTGATGAGTTCAAGCACGGTCAACTCTTGACTCGCTACACGCTAGCAAAACTACAATAAAACATTAATCAATTAATGTGTCTGCAATGATAATGGGTGGATACTCGGACAAAGAAGGTCAACCTAGTTTCCGTACTAGGTCCTTCATCCTTCTTCCCCTTCCCTTTTCCCCGCGAGTGTTCTTCACCTTCGCAGAAATATTTCCTAGGCCTTCTACCTCGGCTCAGTGGACTCTTCCCGACGCTCCGTCAAGCCCGCGGCCGTCAACGCAGCCTCTTTCTCTAGCTCGTCTCGAGCCACCTCGCTTCGAGCCATCATCAAAGTGCTTTGATTGGCCTCCCGATCAGCACTTGCCTCATAATCAGCCCATGGCATCGCGCAAGACGATTCCTGTGGTTAGCCCTTGCTTCGTCCTCCTCAAGGTCGAGTCTGTCCAGTGATCGCACCCACCACTCACTCCGTCTCCACAAGATAGCCATCTCGTGTCTCCCCTATACACTCTTCGTACTGCCTTCGTATATCGCGCCGACGTAACAATGCCCTCTCTCCGAGAAAGAGAACCCCGGGCAGAAAGGACGCGTATTGCCACCACCGGTGATCGCAATAGCGTCAAGCGATCTTCCATCCGCAGAGATCCCACCTCAAAGGTAGCAAAGATAACTCGCATCGGGCCAAGGGCACCGCCCACTGCATCGTCGCAGTAACCAATGATGGAATATAGAAAGACGTCTCGAGATGCCCCGACACTCGACAACCAATGCACCCTCCCGAGAGGTCCTACAAGTCTCAGAATCTCCAATGGGGAACCCACCATCGCAAGTGATGCGTGCAAAGTCTCGGCCATCCAGAGCTCCAGCTCGCCCGATCGCCCCTATCACCAGAGGACGCCGCGAGAAAGACCAAGCGTCACAAGACATTCGCACCTCGTGCATCATCTCGTAGCCTCTCCTCAACCACATGGTCGCATAGCGGGACTCCCTCCCCACATGTATCGGCCACGGCCGCCATCCGGCCTATGCCTGTGAACGTCTCGCCCAAGACCAGCGGCACGATGTCTCCCCACTCCGCATCGCTCACTGTGTCCAAGACACCGTGATGGCACACACCTGCAGACGTGAATGTGAACAGAGTAGCAATCGCGCACGTAGCAAACGCGTCCCACGAAAAGACGCTCCTCGCCTCCGGCAAATCTTTCTGGCAACCGAAATGTCAACGTAATCGCACCCGTGTCAAGATCACGTATGCTTCTCCAAATGAGATACCAAACAAAGACACTAGCTTCTCAACAAAGGGCCATGCCACCAAAGATACCTAAGAACTAGCTGTTCCGTCTCAGTCCTCCTAGAATGGCCCGGAAATCTTCAAACGTAGGAGTAATTTCGTTGTACGAAAAGCCGTACACATTCCTCCGTACGTCCTGTAACCGAGACGCGGCTCTCAAAAGATCCCAATCTGCATGAGCTCCTTCAAAGCCCAAACAGATTTAATCCCGTAATGTACCTTCGAAAACCTTTTGTTCTCGCCTCGTGGTTCCGTACCCACGATCGAAAGTTGTCCAAATATCGCTCTTGCATCCGAGACGATAACTTGGGAAAGGGAGCCATATCGTAAAATGAAGGGAACCTTAAGAAATGGAAAGGAATTCAAATTTGATGAACAAAAACTATGCGCAGCTTTCTTAAACAATTGCAAAGCCGAAACCGCAATTTAAAGAATCTGAAATTCATTCCATGTCCTACGATTCTCCTCTCGCAGCTTGACTTGGTCAACTCTGCAGCCTACCGCCCCTAAATTGGAAACATTTCCAAGTCACTCCCTCGTTCACCTTTGAGAAATCTCGCGTGCCGCCCATGGTTTCATTCAACAAATATCGCATCCCTTCCGCCCCGGCTCGTGCAACAAAGGCAAATAATTAATAATTAGTGCATACATGTTTAATTTTTGACCCGTTCAATTTTTAATGCATTTCTTATTTTATTTATTTTTGATTAACCTACTTCCTTATTTGCCAAAAATAATCGAAGGTGATCACGTAATAAATATGCTGGCATGTGTTCCGCCCCACCTGCGCCTTTTTGCAAATACAGCTTCAAATCAAAATTTGTTCCCGACAAATACATGCATTTTGTCTAAACAAAGCAAGAAAGAAAGAAAGCAAGAAAAGGGGACTACTCGAGTCCCGCTCGTCATCCGTACACTCGACGCACCGCCCGCCGCCGCCGGATCCGTAGCAAACAGAACTCGCCAAATTCCTCCAAATGAATAGGCGAAGGGCCTCCTCGAGTACGCGAACTCGAGGACTCTCTCGCGCGCCCGAGTGCGCGTAAGAAGGAGCTCCAAATCCAGCTGCTCCGCCCGCGAACCGGCCGAACCCCGCGTAAAGTCCTCCCCACCTGGCCGCTGGAGCAGGCGAATCTCTCGGCCTAGACGGCCCCCGATCAAGGACGTCCACGCTCCTCCGGGAACTGCACCGCATGAACTCCACGAGCCTCCTAGCGTAGGCGGACCACCCGTCCACCAGCCTCATGGCGTCGTTGTACGTACGGCCGGACTCTTACTGCACCAGGAAAATTTTCTGCCACTTTGGCCCCTCAGCTTTATGCAGTTCCAATTTTACCTCTTTTGGCCCCCCAAAAGTATAAAATTTCCCCAGTTAGACATTTCTAACGCCCATCCCCCGAGGATAAATCAAAGTCAGTTTTCACTAACGCCCATCCCCCGAGGATAAATCAAAGTCAGTTTTCACTAACGCTCGTCTCCAGACGTTAAAATTCCTAATGGTTTTCACCATCAATTATATCCTTAATCGCGACCTTTCACGGTCCGATTCCAATCCTCAATTGCGACCTTTCACGGTCCGATTCCAATCCTCAATTGCGACCTTTCACGGTCCGATTCCAATTCTCAATCGCGACCTTTCACGGTCCGATTCCAATTCTCAATCGCGACCTTTCACGGTCCGATCTCAAAGTCTCAATCGCGACCTTTCACGGTCCGATTTCAATCCCATCTCGACCTTTCACGGTCCGATTCCAATTCTCAACCGCGACCTTTCACGGTCCGATTCCAATTCTCAATCGCGACCTTTCACGGTCCGATTCCAATTCTCAATCGCGACCTTTCACGGTCCCATCTCAAAGTCTCAATCGCGACCTTTCACGGTCCGATTTCAATCTCATCGCGACCTTTCACGGTCCGATTCCAATTCTCAATCGCGACCTTTCACGGTCCGATCTCAAAGTCTCAATCGCGACCTTTCACGGTCCGATCTCAATCCTCAATCGCGACCTTTCACGGTCCGATTCCAACTCTCAACCGCGACCTTTCACGGTCCGATTCCAATTCTCAACCGCGACCTTTCACGGTCCTATTTCAAAGTCTTAACCGCGACCTCTCACGGTCCGATTTCAATCCCCCATCTCGACCTTTCACGGTCCGATCTCAAACAGTCAATCCCGACCTTCGCGGTCCAACCTCCACTCTCCTATCGAGACCTTCGCTGTTCGTCTTCCCGCAACAAAGAATAAGCTCCGAACCCCAAGGCACGAACGCCTTGCAACAATCCCTCTTCGGCCATCCTCGTAAGCTCCGAACACCTTTTCACTTCAAAGAAGTGAACATTCATCTCCCGCCGCCGCCGTAAGCCCGACTGCTCCACCTCGCCGGCACTGCAATAAGCCCGCACAACAATCCCTCTTCGGCCATCCAGTAAGCTCCGAACGCCCATCCCTGCCAGGATAAAAACCGGCAATGCAATAAGCCCAAGACCCAAGGCACGAACGCCTCGTCGCATCGCAACTCCGGTTTGAGGCGCCACACGCCCTCGAAGGTTTCAAGTCCTGTGTTCGTACGCCTCCCAACAGCTTCCATTCAGTGTGTACTCGCGAATGGTCTCATCCTGTGTTTAGACGCCTCCTAACAGCCTCGCTGTGTCAAGGTCCCCATGCGCGCCTTGCCCTCTTTCGAACTACGATCGGCTTGATTCCCGCCGGATACGTAGAATCCTTTTCGCTATGGTCCAAACCACCGACCGCCCATGTCTCTTTCAAAGTAAGGCATCCCGATTCGATCCTTATCTTTTCAACGACCCCACTCTCCTTCTGAGGAGACGTCGCCGAGGGGCTAACTGCAGTACCCAATCCGGATCGTCCAAATCCGTCGTAAAGTTAACCGAAATCCGTTAACCGGCCCGCTTCCAAAGTTAACCTAACTCGTTAAACTCCCCGTTGCCGTGCCAACGAGACGTCCCGGATCGCCTGCATCCCGACGTCGAACCGTACTTAACACGTGTCATCTCACGTAAAAGTATGGCTTTCCCCAAAACGCATTTTCCAAGCACTTTCCGGGCGTTTCGACATTTTCCTGACCGTTATTTTAAAAACGGATAAAATCGGGACCTGGGAACGAATTCCTCATAAGGATGGTGACTCGAGGGCACGTGGCAGCCATGCCACCTCCCTCTAGTCACCCTTCAATCACAAATCAAGGCTAAAAGACCAAAATACCCCCGATTTGCAAGCCTAGTCCTACGGACTCCCCGCGCACTTTTCCCGAAATTGCCAAAGCAAGTCCCCGCATTTCCAAAATACCCAAAAACCCCGGATTCGCTCAAGTCCGTCCGGACTCCTACCGCAATTTTCACCCTATAAATAGAAGTTGTCACAAAGGCAAAGGAGGACCAAATTCACTCCAAAAATCACCACCCCCACGGCCCAAAGCGCTTTCACCCCTTCCGAGCTCCCGTTTCGTCTCGATTCGCGTGAAACCTTCGTATTTCGATCAAATACGCACCTTACTACTTCGAAACAACCTTTCAAATCACTTTCCGTGTCCCGTACACACCTCCCGAGCCAAAGGAGTCAACCCTAGCCATAGGTATAACTCCCTCTCTCTAAATCTCTCGTTCCGTCTCGGTTTACGCGCCAGTCGCTATAACCGTTTCGAACATCGTTATCGAAATGTAGACGCCTCCGTCTAACGGGGTCCGATACGTTTTAGCCCCTCGATCCTCTTCTCTTTCCGTAAGAGAAGTAATCACGGGTTAAGACGGCGTTCCGACCCCATTCCGTTTACTTTTATTGTCATTTACCAATTCCGGATCGATCGATCCGTCGATCGTCATTTTAATTTCTGTCATTTACAAATCCGAGCCGTTTGGCCTCGTTGACTGTCATTTACAAATCCGAGCCGTTTGGCCTCGTTGATCGTCCTTTACGAATACGGATCGTTTGATTCCGTTGATATCGCACTTTAAATATTGTCATTTACAAAGTCCGACCCGTTTGGATCGTGATAGTATTTACTTTTCAAAGTCCGAGTCGCAACCCGATTCGTTGATCACATATCATTTAAAACGCATTTTTCCCGTAAAAATCGTTAACAATGTAATGCCCGGTTCAAAACCGGAGTTCGTCCGTCGAACTCTCTTTCAAAACGCGCAAATGACGTTCGGCCTCCGAATGCTCATCTTCAAACTAAAAGCCGCCATTTGACACTTAAAATCATTTAAAACGCATTTTTCCCGTAAAAATCGTTAACAATGACACGCCCGGTTAAAAAAAAACCGGAGTTCGACCTTCGAACTCCTTTTCAAACTCAAAATCGACGTTTGCCACGCAAACGCTCATTTCAAACTCAAAACCGACGTTTGTCATTCAAACGCTCGTCTTTTCAAACAAAGTCACCTAATCAACGTTTGTCATTCAAACCAAGATTAAGCTTGTCATTCAAGCCCCCATTTCAAAAGACACACACACACACACACACGATTTCGAGAAAGGTAGAAAGACTCGTCATGCGAGGCGTTTCGGGCGATCTCGTAATACTCTACCCGAAACGTAACTTGACCTCCGAACCTAACAATCTCTGGTACAAAAAGCTTTTTACTCGTTTTTGCTGCCAATAAAAATGATCCCCGTTTTCAAAGCCTTTTCCTAAGTTTTTGCTACCAATAAAAATGACACCTTTTCACAATAGCCGTTTCTCAACGTTTGGGCTCAAAATACAAAAACCGCGTGGCGACTCCTCATTTTTCCTTCCCATGAAGCGAGGTCTCAGACACCAACCCCTCCGCGAAAGACAACCGCCTTTCGCATCGCGCGAAATCCGGGTAATTTCAAATACTTGGCTACCATGAATTTGCAACCACAACCACGTAATAGGGGTAATGCTTCTGATGAGTCAGTCGATCAATACCTTAGGCGAAGTGGCGGTGGTAGCGGTAGCGGTAGCGGCAACGCTCGTGGTCGGGGTCGTGGTAGTTAAACATTCATTTTATTTGGCATGTAATCAAACAAATATATTTTGTTTCCCTTTCCCTTTCCCTTCCCTTTTCCCCAAGCGAAACAATTTCCCTTTCCCCTTTTCCCCTTTCCCTTCCCCTTTTCCCCTTTCCCCTTTCCCCTTTCCCTTTCCCCTTCACCTTTTCCCCTTTCCCCTTTCGCTTTAGGTTGTTTGATACAGTTTCCCTTTTATTTGATGTTTAAACAAAACATTTTCCCTTTCCTCTTTTTCCCTTCCCCTTCCCCTTTTCCCTTTCCCATTATCCCTTATCCCTTTCCTGTTTCGCTTGATTTTGATGGTTGTTTCAAGCGAAAAAGGTTGTTTGTAGATTGTTTGTGTTTCTTTTATGTTGGGATTTGTTTAAAACAGGTTTGACAGGTTTACAGGTGGTTTGATAATAAAATAGATTTTTTTTTTAAATCTGTTCAAATTACCGACGGAAATTTCCGTCGGTAAATATCTCAAAAAAAATAATTAATATCGTTACCGACGAATATTTCCGTCGGTAAATAATTAAAAAATAAAAAAATAAAATTCATTACCGACGGAAATTATCGCCGGTAAATCTTAAGTATTTCGACGGATTTAACCGTCGGCAACGTTTCAGATTACCGACGAACATATCCGCCGGTAAATCTTAAGATTTCCGACGGATTTAGCCGTCGGTAAGGGGTTTATTATTTTAATATTTACCGACGGACATTTCCGTCGGTACACTCCGGTAACGGCTTCGGCAAACCGGCCGGCATACATGCTTTCTGACGGACAATTTCCGGCGGAATTTTCTGTTTTCCGACGGTCTATCCGTCGGTATTACCGGCGGATAAGGTCCGTCGGTATTACCAAAGAATTATTTTCGACGGAATCCGACAGACTATTTCCGTCGGTAAATGGACATTTCCGACGGATCTGGGGAATTACCGACGGAAATTTCTGTCAGTAAGAGGCCTTATTCTAGTAGTGCTCTTTTGTCCTTAGGTACAGCAGTTGCAGGTAAAGCTGATCAGGCTTCAGCTGCAAATAAGGTAGTTAGGACACCTGTCACCTTTTCAAGATCCTTACAGATCTTGTCTGGTACTTGATCACGTGACAAGATTTGGTGGTTGACTTTTGTCATTGCTGATGTGGATTCCAACAGTCATAAAGTGGTTCACTTCAAGTCTTCAATCATTGGAGCGGTCTGGTATGCAAGCGATTGAGGAAGTGCGGTTATACCAGGTGAGGTTGCTTAGTGCGGTCCATAAGTTGGAACTGCAAAGCAGTTGCGGTTCACTACAAAGCGGTTGCACTAGAGAGTGTCAATGGCAGTTTCAGACAAAGGAATTCCACCAAGCAGTTGCTAGGAGCGGTTTGCTAGGTGCAGTTGATAATGCGGTCTGAAACTTTTGAACTGCAACCTCAAATTCAATGAGTCTTGTGCCAGTCTTCAAGCCTAATTTATCCTATTCTATAAAATGGACTAAGCTAAAAAATTGAAGTCTAAGCTTCATTACATATGGGCCTAAAGTCCTTAAAATAGAAAGGAGGTTATGGTATCAATCAAATCTAATCTAAAAATAGGAGGGTTAAAACATGCATACCCAACACTTTCCTTTTCATTTTTATACCTTGTTTTGATTAAAAATATTTTGATTTTAGGCAATAACGGCAGTTAAGATGATGGTTAATGAAATCAAATGGTGGAAAGATAAAGCTGTATCTTCAACTATGGAGAAAAAAAATATGAGGCGGACATAAAAGTGGCTTTTGATATGTTAAAAACAAAGGAAGAAGAGATTGAAGAGATGAGAAAGAAACAAGTTCAGGAGATGGAAAACCTGCGAGATGAACTGGTGGCTGAGGCTGCTAAATCCGTTTTCGATTTTAGAATTGAGATGATCAAAGAGTACCAAGCTGGACAACACTCATCTTGAAATTTGGAGGAGGAATTGGTTGCTTTGAGGAGGATTGTTCGTGAAAGGCCTTGTGAAATGGTTTCTAGGAATGAGGATAGGTTGGAGCGGGTTGGTGAGACTTTGGAAGGAAATAGGATGGACAAGGGCAAGGATGTTGTTCTTGATTGAAGAGGCCCTTTCTTTTTCCCAAATATTTGATGTTGCCAATATTTGTCCTGGACATCTTGATGAACTTTCTCTTTATGTTTTTAGAAATAATAATAAATGAAAAATATGTTTTCTTTTCATTCTGATGTTTCGTTTTGGCAACATGTCAATGTCGCTACCCATGATTCGATTTTAGGTCCATAATCTTAACCAAGGGCAAGAAGGTAATCAACATGTACTTGACACATTGGCCCACCTACACCTTAGCTAAGATATGAAAAACGTGCGTCCAGGGCGAAGGTGTAGATAACCTTGACATCTTGAGAAGAATGTTAATTCTGTAAACCTTTTTGAGGGGTGAAACCCTTTTTAAAAGAAAATATTTACATAAATAAATTTAAAGCTGACTCGATAAACAATAATGCGTTATATAGGAAATTATCAGTTTCAAACAGATTAGAATACTTGTCATCTTCCTCGTTTAGACAGGTTGTCGATGTCATCTCATCTTGCAAAACAGAAACAGGTTAGGGTGGGTGTTAGCTTAGCTAACACCCCTCCGATGCTTATGTCAGTAAAAGATTGAAATGTGTAAATTAAATTGAAATAACATAAAAGTAAAGTTAATGGAATCATACTTGATCATTGGAACAGAATTTGGTGAGTTGGTCACTTACATGAAGTACAACTTGAGGTGAACAGCATTCCAGTTCCTCAAGATTCGTACCCCGTCCAAGGTTGAGAGACTGTACGCTCCTTTTCCAGCTTCTGCGTCAATTAAGTAAGGTCCTTCCCACTTAGCTGCGAATTTTCCTGCATTTAGTTCTTTAGTGTTCTGGAAGACTTTCCTCAGGACCATGTACCCAACTTGGAACCTCCTGATGCGGACATTCTTGTTGTAGGACTTAGCTATTCTTTGTTGGTAAGCTGCCATCCTGACTTTAGCCATATCTCTTAGCTCATCAATAGTGTCCAGATCATCTGCTAGGACAAGTTGATTATCCCTTATAGATGACAGATCGTATCTGGCTGTGGGGAGTGAAAATTCCACAGGGAGGACAGCTTCGATCCCAAACACTAAGGAATATGGTGTTTGCCCAGTGGCTCCTTTCGGAGTGGTCCTGTCAGCCCAAAGCACCATGGGTAACTCATCAACCCATCTTTCCTTCTTTTGATCAAGTCTTTTCTTCAGGTTGTTCATTATCAGTTTGTTACTAGATTCAGCCTGTCAATTGGCTTGAGGATGCATCAGTGTAGACATTATCAGTTTGATTCCCCGTCTCATGCAGAAGTCTTGTGGTTTCTTGCTAATAAATTGAGAGCCATTGTCGCATATAATCTCGGATGGGACCCCGAATTTACTGATGATGTTCCTCTTGATGAAAGATATCACTTCCCTGTCTCTGATTTGTACATAGGCTTCAGCTTCAATCCATTTGGTGAAGTAATCTGTCATAGCCAGCATGAATACTTTGCCCCCAGGTGCCCGAGGTAGTTTACCCACTATGTCCATTCCCCATTGCATGAAGGGCCAAGGTGACAAGATGGGATGCATTGGTTTGGCTGGCTGGTGCAGGATGTTGTTGTGTCTCTGACATGCGTCGCACTTTTGTACATATTTACTCGCATCTTGCCGCAGGGTTGGCCAATAATATCCTGTTCGTAATGCCTTCGAGGATAATGATTTGCCCCCAGCGTGATTTCCACAGTCACCATCATGCAATTCTCTCAGCAACTCTCCAGCTTGGTCCGGTTCCAAGCACCTTAGGTACATACCTGAGAAGGACTTTCTAAACAAAACTTTATTAATCAAAATGAATCGCGATACTTTTATCCTAAAAAACCTGGGATTTTTTATGTCATCTGGGATCGTGCAACTCTGCAGGTACTGGATTATGGGTAACGTCTAGGAGGTGGAGTTGTTGATAGGCATGATCATGGCATCGTGTTGTTCATTGAGCTGGCACGTTTCAATTTGATCAATGGCAGGATGCAAGATATGGATGATAGTCATTTTATTATTCAACATGCTCCTGCAACTTTAACCCAAATTGGCCAAGGCATCTGCTTCAGTATTCTCTTCTCGTGGGATTTGTTCAAAGACGAAGTCTTCAAATTGTCCATCTAGCAACTGAACATATTGGAGATAACTTGTCATTTTAACCTGCTTAGTTGTATAAGATCCATTGAAGTGGTTAACTAATAACAGGGAATCAGTAAATACGTTAATATGTTTAACATTTAGATTCAAGGCACTAATTAATCCCATAATGAGAGCCTCATACTCAGCCTCGTTATTCGTAGCTTTGAACTCGTAAGCCACAGCTTAGGGAATGAGATCTCCTTGAGGGGATTTTAGGATGATTCCTAAACATGTGCCCCTAGCATTCGAATCTCCATCTGTGTACAAGGTCCAATATCTAGGAGAACCAAGTCCTTCAAGTTGTTGGACTTCGAGTTCAACTTCAGGCTGCAAGCTGGGACTGAAGTCGGCCACAAAGTCTGCCAAAGCCTGCGACTTGATGGCAGTCCTTGCTTCATATTGTATGTCATAAGTACTAAGTTGTACTGACCATTTAGCCATCCTACCTACATCTCAGGTTTTCTCATCACGCTTCTGATAGGATAGTTAGTCTTGAGAATAATAACATGAGATTCAAAGTAATGGCGTAATTTTATGGAAGCAGTAACTAAAGCGAGTATTAATTTTTCAAGATGAGAATACCTGGTTTCGGCGTCAAGTAGAGACTTACTTACGTAATAAACAGGATGTTGGGCACCTTCCTGTTCTCTGGCCAATACGGCGCTAACCGAAGTTTCAGAAACTGCGAGGTAGAGGAACAACGGTTCTTCTGGTTCAGGTTTGGAAAATAATGGTGGCATTGTGAGGTATTCTTTAAGTTGGAGGAAAGGTGCTTCATGATCGCTGGTCCATTGGAACAACTTATTTTTTCGAAGCACCTCATAGAACAACCTGCATTTGTCAGAAGACTTGGAGATGAACCGGTTGAGGGCTGCTACTCTGCCTGTAAGCTGCTGCACATCCTTAACGGTTCTGGGGGATTCCAAGTTGATTATAGCTTTGATCTGCTCGGGACTTGCTTCAATGCCTCTCTTAGTCACTATATAGCCAAGGAATTTTCCAGCCTTCACTCCGAAGTGAAACTTTGATGGGTTGAGCTTCATGTTGAAAGCTTCTAGGATGTCAAACGATTCTCTGAGATGTTCAACATGATCTTCCATGCGTTTTGATTTTACTACCATGTCGTCGATGTAAACTTCCATAGTTTTCCCAAGTTGATCCTTGAACATCTTGTTCACCAACCTCTGGTAAGTTGTACCTGCATTTTTCAGTCCGAAAGGCATAGCGATATAACAATATATACCTTCTGGAGTGATAAAGGCAGTGTCCTCCTGATCTGATGGTTCTATCTGGATTTGTTGATATCCTGAGGAGGCATCCATGAAAGTCAGGATGTCGTGACCAGCCATCGCGTCTACCAAAGAGTCAATATGAGGCAAAGGGAAGGGATCCTTCGGACAGGCTCTGTTGAGGTCTGTGAAATCCACACATACTCGCCATTTGCCATTCTTCTTTTCTATGACCACTACATTAGGCAGCCATCTAGGGTAGTCAACTTCCCTAATCATTTTGGCTTTGAGCAATCGTGCAACCTCCTCCTTTATAATTTGGTTGCGCTCGTGTGCGAACTTTCTTCTCTTCTGGTGAACGGGTTTGATGCTGGTGTCCACGTTCAACTTGTGCGTGATGATATCCTTGCTAATCCTAGTCATGTCTTTATGCTTCCAAGCAAAAAAACTGGCCCTGATTTTCAAGAATTCAATTATGCTATCTTCTATTTCATGAGGGATATCATCTCCCAGTAACACCTTGACATTGAGATTGGAGGGGTCAAGCTGAATTTCTTTAACGTCGTTCTCTGCAACTTCCAAGTTATCCCGTGCCTTTTTCTTTAATTCCTATGCCTGCCTGGGGACGCTGGTTGCCTTCATGGATATCTTGTAACATTCCTTTGTCGTCTGCTGGTCGCCCTTCACCTTGACTGCTCCCAAACGAGTGGGCAACTTGATACACTGGTGGTAAGTTGAAGGAATTGCCTTCATGTTGTCAATCCAGGGCCTCCCCAAAATGATGTTATAAGATGACTTGCATTCGATAACGCAGAATTTCTCCATGGAGTTTGCTCCTTCCACATATACGGGCAATTTGATGTCTCCGTAAGTATGCTTGATCTCTCCACTGAATCCAACTAGAATAGAAGAGCTTCTGGTAACATGTTCAAGCGGGATGTCCATACTTGCTAAGCTGCCAGTGGTTACTATGTTGATGGAGCTTCCATTATCAATCAAGATGCGTTTCACCAAACAATTGGCCACCTGCAGAGTAACAACCAGTGCATCATGATGTGGGTCCAAGATGTCACCCTTGTCATCTTCGTCGAATGTGATTTCCTGGACACTCTCCTTCACTGTCGGCCTGGTTGGTAAGTTCATCCTGCCCTCCTTAGATTCTGAGGCATGACGTTTGGCGGCGGAGTAGGAAGTACCACATATGTCTGATCCTCCACTGATCATGTTGACCACCTTGGTTGGGACTGGAGGATTTGGTAGGTTCTCTGCCTGTGGCTCTTGATTGTCGTTCCGTCCACGTTGCTTGCCCAATAGTTCTTTGAGGAAACCCTTAGACAAGAGGTGGCTAATTTCCTTCCTTAGGGCAATGCAATTCTCAGTGGTATGCCCAAAATCTTCGTGGTAGGCACACCATTTGGATTTGTCTTTCCAACCAGAGAGTTTTTCAGACTTTTTGGGCCATCTTGCCTTCTCTCCCAGGTTGTCCAGGGTGTGTATGAGTCTTGCAATGTCAACAGAGAAACAGTAGTCATCTATTTTAGGGTAAGGTAATTCATCTTCGTTAGTATTATCAATAACGACATTAATGCTAGAATGATCAGTTTTAGAGTAGGGTTTGCCCCTATTAGATTTGGAATGGGACGTCTCCATCTTGCCGCCCGAATGTTCGGGAGTAACAATTCTTTTAGATGCCTTCTCCTGCATCAATTTGTCTTCTTCCAGCCTAATGAATTTTATGGCTCTCGTCCTGACTTCCTCGAGTCTCCTGCAAGGAGTCATTACTAATTCCTCATAATAGGGGGAAACTTTCTTGAGTCACATCCTGAAGGCCTCTGTTACGGTAGACATATCCATGTTGGGGATGTCGACAGCTTCTTTGTTAAACCTGCTCAGGTAGTCTTTCAAGGATTCGTCAGGCTGTTGAACGATCCTGTATAAATCGCTGGTTAGTTTTTCAAAGACTATATTGCAAGAAAATTGATTAGTAAACACGTTAATGAGTTGAGCGTAGGATCCAATAGAGCCTAGGGGTTGGTTGATGAGCCAATGCAGGGCTGCCCCAGTCAAGGTGGAACCAAACCCCCTACAAAGGCAAGCTTCCTAGAATTGCAAGGGGATATGAATCACATCCATCTTCTCCTGGTACAAGGCGATGTGTTCCAGAGGATCGGTTGTCCCATCATACTGCTTCATGTGTGGAACATTGAGCTTTTTTGGTATCACCATGTTGGCGATAGCAGGACTAAAACGTGACTCATTGTAACAAGTTGGAGAGGCTTGATGGTACGGCAGGGTTATCCTCGGTACGTTCATCACCATTTCCCTTAACTCTTGTAGCTGCCAGTTCATTGCATTTCTTGCATCAGGGTTAGCAGCATCATAAAAAGTATTAAAATCAATTTGAGGGTTAACACCCCCTGTTGGCCCAGGAGGAATGGGTGTTACGCAAGTTGTTGCAGTGGATTGGCCAGCTTCAGGATTGATGATCACGCTATCAGTGGAGGTACTGATTATTGGTATGAACCCTACGTTATCGTCAGTATCCACTACAAGGAAAACCGGATTTAGAGACGGAAATTTAGAGACGGACGGAATCCGTAGCTAATTTGGGCGGACGAGTTAGAGACGTAACCAAAAATCGAGACGGATTCGGATTCGTCTCTAAATTAGAGACGATTCAGATTCCGTCTCTAATTCAGACGAAATATGAATCCGTCTCTAATTTAAATCGAATCAATCGATTCCGTCTCTAATTTAGAGACGAAATCCGTCTCTAAATTAGAGACGTATCTCGATTCCGTCTCTAATTTAGAGACGGATTCGCATTCCGTCTCTAAATTTTAGAGACGGTTGTCTCTAAAATAGAGACTTTCTAATCCGTCTCTAAATTTAGACATTCGAATCCGTCTCTAAATTTAGAGACGATTTTGCTCCGTCTCTAAATTTGACAGATTAATCCGTCTCTAAACTAGAGACAGATTCAACCTTGTCTCTAAAATTTAGAGACAGATTTAGTATCCGTCTCTAAATTTGACTTTTCTTTCATATACTTTCATTTATTTAGTTTTTTTCTATCTTTTTTCTATAACTTTTCTCTAAAAAAACCACTGATTAACAAAGGCTAAAATATTGTTTTCTAGTCAATAAAAAATTTTTAAAATAAAAATAAATATAGGGTAGTCCGTCCCTCTTTTGACTTTTCTTCTATATACTTTCATTTGTTTAGTTTTTTTCTATCTTTTTTCTATAACTTTTTCTAAAAAAACCACTGATTAACAAAGGCTAAAATATTGTTTTCTAGTCAATAAAAAATTTTTAAAAAAATAAAAAATATATATAGGGTAGTCCGTCCCTCTTTTGACTTTTCTTCTATATACTTTCATTTGTTTAGTTTTTTCTATCTTTTTTCTATAACTTTTTCTAAAAAAACCACTGATTAACAAAGGCTAAAATATTGTTTTCTAGTCAATAAAAAATTTTTAAAAATAAAAAATAAATATAGGGTAGTCCGTCCCTCTTTTGACTTTTCTTCTATATACTTTCATTTGTTTAGTTTTTTTCTATCTTTTTTCTATAACTTTTTCTAAAAAAAACCACTGATTAACAAAGGCTAAAATATTGTTTTCTAGTCAACAAAAAATTTTTAAAAAAATAAAAAATAAATAGAGGGTAGTCCGTCCCTCTTTTGACTTTTCTTCTATATACTTTCATTTGTTTAGTTTTTTTCTATCTTTTTTTCTATAACTTTTTCTAAAAAAAACCACTGATTAATAAAGGCTAAAATATTGTTTTCTAGTCAATAAAAAATTTTTAAACGAGGATAAAAAATAAATATAGGGTAGTCCGTCCCTCTTTTGACTTTTCTTCTATATACTTTCATTTGTTTAGTTTTTTTCTATCTTTTTTTCTATAACTTTTTCTAAAAAAAACCACTGATTAACAAAGGCTAAAATATTGTTTTCTAGTCAATAAAAAATTTTTAAAAAATAAAAAATAAATATAGGGTAGTCCGTCCCTCTTTTGACTTTTCTTCTATATACTTTCATTTGTTTAGTTTTTTTCTATCTTTTTTTTATAACTTTTTCTAAAAAAAACCACTGATTAATAAAGGCTAAAATATTGTTTTTTAGTCAATAAAAAATTTTAAAAAAATAAAAAGTAAATATAGGGTAGTCCGTCCCTCTTTTGACTTTTCTTCTATATACTTTCATTTGTTTAGTTTTTTTCTATCTTTTTTTCTATAACTTTTTCTAAAAAAAACCACTGATTAACAAAGGCTAAAATATTGTTTTCTAGTCAATAAAAATTTTTTTAAAAAATAAAAAATAAATATAGGGTAGTCCGTCCCTCTTTTGACTTTTCTTCTATATACTTTCATTTGTTTAGTTTTTTCTATCTTTTTTTCTATAACTTTTTCTAAAAAAACCACTGATTAACAAAGGCTAAAATATTGTTTTCTAGTCAATAAAAAATTTTTAAAAAATAAAAATAAATATAGGGTAGTCCGTCCCTCTTTTGACTTTTCTTCTATATACTTTCATTTGTTTAGTTTTTTTCTATCTTTTTTTCTATAACTTTTTCTAAAAAAAACCACTGATTAATAAAGGCTAAAATATTGTTTTCTAGTCATTAAAAAAATTTTAAAAAAATTAAAAATAAATATAGGGTAGTCCGTCCCTCTTTTGACTTTTCTTCTATATACTTTCATTTGTTTAGTTTTTTCTATCTTTTTTTCTATAACTTTTTCTAAAAAAAACCACTGATTAACAAAGGCTAAAATATTGTTTTCTAGTCAATAAAAATTTTTTTAAAAAATAAAAAATAAATATAGGGTAGTCCGTCCCTCTTTTGACTTTTCTTCTATATACTTTCATTTGTTTAGTTTTTTTCTATCTTTTTTTGGAGGAACTCATAAAGACGAAAAACACTTTAAATGTCATTTAGAATGTAGAAAAAAATTAAAAAAAATAAACGAGATAGCCGTATACCATTTTCACACGATCGGGACACATAAAACCCTAAAAACCCTAAATAATAGGAAATATTTGTAACTCAATTTCCATTTGGATTTGGAGGAACTCATAAAGATGAAAAACACTTTAAATGTCATTTAGAATGTAGAAAAAAATTAAAAAAAAATAAACGAGGTAGCCGTATACCATTTTCACAAGATCGGGACACATAAAACCCTAAAAACCCTAAATAATGGGAAATATTTGTAACTCAATTTCCATTTGGATTTGGAGGAACTCATAAAGATGAAAAACACTTTAAATGTCATTTAGAATGTAGAAAAAAAATTAAAAAAAAATAAACGAGGTAGCCGTATACCATTTTCACAAGATCGGGACTCATTCCTTAAAACCCTAAAAATCCTAAATAATGGGAAATATTTGTAACTCAATTTCCATTTGGATTTGGAGGAACTCATAAAGATGAAAAACACTTTAAATGTCATTTAGAATGTAGAAAAAAATTAAAAAAATAAACGAGGTATCCGTATACCATTTTCACAAGATCGGGACACATAAAACCCTAAAAACCCTAAATAATGGGAAATATTTGTAACTCAATTTCCATTTGGATTTGGAGGAACTCATAAAGATGAAAAACACTTTAAATGTCATTTAGAATGTAGAAAAAAATTAAAAAAAAATAAACGAGGTAGCCGTATACCATTTTCACAAGATCGGGACACATAAAACCCTAAAAACCCTAAATAATGGGAAATATTTGTAACTCAATTTCCATTTGGATTTGGAGGAACTCATAAAGATGAAAAACACTTTAAATGTCATTTAGAATGTAGAAAAAAATTAAAAAAAAATAAACGAGGTAGCCGTATACCATTTTCACAAGATCGGACTCATTCCTTAAAACCCTAAAAATCCTAAATAATGGGAAATATTTGTAACTCAATTTCCATTTGGATTTGGAGGAACTCATAAAGATGAAAAACACTTTAAATGTCATTTAGAATGTAGAAAAAAATTAAAAAAATAAACGAGGTAGCCGTATACCATTTTCTCAAGATCGGGACTCATTCCTTAAAACCCTAAAAATCCTAAATAATGGGAAATATTTGTAACTCAATTTCCATTTGGATTTGGAGGAACTAATAAAGATGAAAACACTTTAAATGTCATTTAGAATGTAGAAAAAAATTAAAAAAATAAACGAGGTATCCGTATACCATTTTCACAAGATCGGGACACATAAAACCCTAAAAACCCTAAATAATGGGAAATATTTGTAACTCAATTTCCATTTGGATTTGGAGGAACTCATAAAGATGAAAAACACTTTAAATGTCATTTAGAATGTAGAAAAAAATTAAAAAAATAAACGAGGTAGCCGTATACCATTTTCACAAGATCGGGACACATAAAACCCTAAAAACCCTAAATAATGGGAAATATTTGTAACTCAATTTCCATTTGGATTTGGAGGAACTCATAAAGATGAAAAACACTTTAAATGTCATTTAGAATGTAGAAAAAAATTAAAAAAAAATAAACGAGGTAGCCGTATACCATTTTCACAAGATCGGGACTCATTCCTTAAAACCCTAAAAATCCTAAATAATGGGAAATATTTGTAACTCAATTTCCATTTGGATTTGGAGGAACTCATAAAGATGAAAAACACTTTAAATGTCATTTAGAATGTAGAAAAAAATTAAAAAATAAACGAGGTATCCGTATACCATTTTCACAAGATCGGGACACATAAAACCCTAAAAACCCTAAATAATGGGAAATATTTGTAACTCAATTTTCATTTGGATTTGGAGGAACTCATAAAGATGAAAAACACTTTAAATGTCATTTAGAATGTAGAAAAAAATTAAAAAAATAAACGAGGTAGCCGTATACCATTTTCACAAGATCGGGACTCATTCCTTAAAACCCTAAAAATCCTAAATAATGGGAAATATTTGTAACTCAATTTCCATTTGGATTTGGAGGAACTCATAAAGATGAAAAACACTTTAAATGTCATTTAGAATGTAGAAAAGAAATAAAAAATAAATAAACGAGGTAGCCGTATACAATTTTCACAAGATCGGGACACATAAAACCCTAAAAACCCTAAATAATGGGAAATATTTGTAACTCAATTTCCATTTGGATTTGGAGGAACTCATAAAGATGAAAAACACTTTAAATGTCATTTAGAATGTAGAAAAAAATTAAAAAAAAATAAACGAGGTAGCCGTATACCATTTTCACAAGATCGGGACTCATTCCTTAAAACCCTAAAAACCCTAAATAATGGGAAATATTTGTAACTCAATTTCCATTTGGATTTGGAGGAACTCATAAAGATGAAAAACACTTTAAATGTCATTTAGAATGTAGAAAAAAATTAAAAAAAAATAAACGAGGTAGCCGTATACTATTTTCACAAGATCGGGACACATAAAACCCTAAAAACCCTAAATAATGGGAAATATTTGTAACTCAATAACATCATTATTAGTCTTATTATTAAGTATTATTACTAATTACTATTTTCTTTAAAGAAAAAATTATTGTTATTGTTAATAAGTATTTTTTTAATTTATTAATATCAATTATTACTTAAGTATATTAATATTTCTTAGAAGTTTTTATGTTATGTATTATTACTAGTTATTATTTTTTATGTTATGTATTATTACTAATTACTAATATATTCAATTATATAATTAATGAATATTATTATTAATTAATAACATTATTATTTTTTATGTTATGTATTATTACTAGTTATTATTTTTATTATTATTAATTATATAATAATATTGTTATTAATTATATAATAATAATTATTAATATATTCAATTATATAATTGAATAATTAACAATAACATCAATATTAGTCTTATTATTAAGTATTATTATTAATCCCGTGCCATTTGAAAATTTCCTAAGATCGGCGGGACGGAGGGAGTATATAATTAATATTAATATTAATTAATTAATTAATTTTATAATTAATAATTTATTAATAAATATTATTATTCTTAATATTAGACATAAATATTTTAGTTAGTGTATAATATAGTGTGAAATAAATATAAGTACGTGATGTGGCATTGTTTGATTGGGTTTCAAAGTTTCACGGGGATTAAGAGCCAAAGCTATATCCAACCTTTCAATCCATTCAATCCAAAGGCCAATATCATTTTAAATAAAATCAATTACTCCCCTCCCTATATCTCTCCTCATTTCTCTCTCTCTCTTTCCGCATTTCAAAAACCAGATCGACGGTTTCTCTCTCTCTCATTTCCCTCACCGTCTTCTTCATCCACCGGCGACACCACGGCTTCGCCTTCTTCTCCCTCCGTCACTCTCTCTCTTTCTCCTCAAACCGGCAACCCTTTTCTCTCTCTCTCTCACCGTCTCAGCCTCCGCCGTCTCCCTCACCGTCTCTTGACCTCGCCTCGCCGTTCAATTCGTGGAAACCTAGTATGGTAAACTCTCTCTCTCTCTCTCTCTCTCTCTCTCTCGATCTAAATCAAAACCCGGATTTTGATTTTGATTTGGTTGAATTTCGGTTTGGTTGGATTTTGATTTTTATTTTTTGTTGATTTTGTTGGATTCAATAAGATCAATACAATTGAGCTTGCTAGAAGACAGAGGAGTACAAATTTGATTGAACTCATGGCGTTTTGGTGGTTGATTTTAGTCATAGATTCAACTGAGGATGATGCTTATTTGGAATATTAGAAGTGGTGCTCTTTGGAGGTGAAGCGGCCGCCTCGGTTGCTTCATGCGGCCGCATCAATGTGTCAATTTTGGGGCCAAATTGCGAGGCCGAGGCGCACGCCTCATTGGGTTCCATGCGGCCGCCTCAGGTTTTGTGTCTTGGCCGAGCTTCTGGGCCATTTGGCCGGCATGGAGGATTGCTGTTGGGGCCAAACTTGGCCTATTCTGCATTGGAAGTTTGTGAGGACTATTTGAGTATAAAAGAAATTTAGGGGACTGATTTGATAATAATAAAAGTTAAGGGACTGATATGAAAATAATAAAAGTTAAGGGACCGATTAAAAAATAAAAAAAAAAGGTAAAGGAATTTGATTTAATATATATTTAAAAATATATATTTATATATTTTAATATATATATATATATATATATATATATATATATATATATATATATATATTTAAAATATATTAATATATATTTTTAAATATATATTTAATTTTTTAAAAAAATATCAATTTAGCGACGGAAATATCCGTCGCTAAAATGGTTCGAAAATAAAATGACAAATTAAATAGAGACGGAAAATGCCGCTAATCCGTAGACGGTCATATCTCGTAGCTAATTTAGAGACGGACATATAATGTCTCTAATTTAGAGATCGGACATATCTCGTCTCTAATTTAGAGACGGCTATATCTGTCTCTAAATTAGAGACGGACACATCCGTCTCTAAATTAGCTACAAAACAGCGACGCTCAATTTAGCGACAAACCTGCACCCACGGAATAGCTACGGAATAAATCCGTAGCTAAACACGATTTAGCTACGGAATCTTCATTTTAGCTACGGAATTTGCCGTAGCTAAATCCGATTTTCCTTGTAGTGATCCATGTATCCCTGTCGAAGGTGAGCCTCCTGGGTTGGATTGGGGAGAACATGCTGGAGCCCACGGCGGGGTTTACACCTTGGAACGCTCCAGGCTGCGCATAAGGGTGTGATCCGGACGGCCCAGTTTGTAGGGCAGATACTTCACGTTGCAATCTGGTAAAATTGTTCATAAGCATGTTGGAAGTATCGGTTTGCAGCATCACTTGGCGCCTCAGTTCGGCCAATGTATATGTTAAGATGGACAGGACATCCGCTGGAATCACTTGCGTAGGTGCCCCAGAGGATCCTCCCTGACCTTGACCTATACTGGTAGAGGCACCAACATTTTGGCCTGAAGTAGCTGTCCCGGCGGTGGCTCATTTTGAAGTTATTGTCGATGACATTCCGATAGACATCAAGAGAATCTTTAATCAATCAAAAGACCAATGTTCCCACATACGGCGCCAAATTGTTAGGTCAAATTCAAGCAATTCAACTTTCAAAGGAAAAAATGGGGTACAATGGAATATGACAATGTAAATTCAAGATATCGACAAGAGATTTAACGAGGAAAGCCCTTGAACAACTTGTTCGCCGGCATAAAACCTCGGAAAGATGGAATATTATTAGTATAGTGATGATAGAGAGCGAATGAACAGTACAAAATGTGTTGCTAAGAGAACCTATGTGTGTGTGTGTATACATGTGTTCGTTTATTTAAATTACAAATGATGGTAACGGTATCAACTAAGTAAATGTAATCCCTCCTCATGCGCCTAGAATACTGATGCAGTCTACATATCCGTTGCTGAGTAAATATTGTTGAAGACGTTGTTTGACTTGATCCATCAAGCTTTGCAAAACGGTTCCTACAATGTCGCCTTCCAGTCATCCTGAACGAAGTGGATAGTCTATCAAGTTGTACTGCTAAGATGACGTCTTAGGATGTAACATGATGCTGTAGTTTTTTTCCCCGAACAATATTATATCTTGCACTTATATTTATTTGATTACATTTTTAATTGAATAAATATATTTATTTCACTTTATAAAAACAATATAACTAGAAACACATTTTAAACTAGTTCACTGGGGGTGTGTTTTGGAACTGACATATGCGACAGTTTCATCCTCACATTGTACTGAGTCTAACAAAGAAAATTAATGGGCGAGTTCTTTTTATTATATTTTTATTGCATTTATCGCCACGCCTTGTTAAATGCATTGTTACAACTTTCATCATCTTCCTAACAATTTTACGCTTAAACAAGTTCCTATTCCAAAGGAGATCTGATCCAAATTTAAACAGCAATGGCAGCTCGGTTGAGGATCTTCAACAAGTTAATTTTATCAAAATTAGCCATTAAACCTTCTTCTCCAACACCTTGTCATCTTAAAACTTACAATATTTCGTTAACTGATAACTTTATGCCTCCTATTTATGTTCCTTTTGTTTTCTTCTACCCATATACAGGCTCTAGTATGACTATAGGCAGTCATCAGGAGAAAGCAACCCGACTGCTCAAGAAGTCATTATCTCAAACCTTGACCCAATACTACCCATTTTCAGGGAAACTCGTTTCTTCCAAGTATGGATCTTATGTCGATTGTAACGATGAAGGAGTAGAGTTTGTGGAGGCTCGAGTCAATGGGGCCCAGTTATCGCAAGTGGTAGATGGCCCACACCAATCACTAGATCTTTTCTTTCCAACTGGTACTACAAAAGCTCGCACTGACAGTAGCTTACTGAAGGTTCAGGTAAGCCATTTCGATTGTGGTGGATTAGCCGTAGCTGTGCTTTTATCTCATAAGATTGGGGAAGCGTGCACTTTGTACACTTTTATTAAGCACTGGGCCACAGTGTGCCACAATTACCATTATAACCCTGAGGAGCAGTTACAAGCGCTACCACCTCATTTTCTCTCGTTTGAAAAATCTATAGGCTCGGAACTAACGATGCACAAGGGGAATAACTGTGTCTCTAAGAGATTCGTTTTCCCTAACTCGGAAATAGAAAAACTCAAGGCCGAGGTGATCAAGGCGGGACCTACAATGATGAATAATCCTACTAGGGTGGAAGTAGTCAACTCATTGTTGTATAGTTGTGCTGTGAGGGCAAAAAAAACTAACCAACCTAGTTTTTTTAAGCTATATTTTCTGATACAGACAGTAAACATGCGCAAAAGACTAGCCAACCCGTTGCAGGAAACCACTGTAGGAAATTTGACTTGTAGCATACAAGTACCAACTTTTAGTGAGAGTCAGCTAATGTTGAATTCACTGACTGCTCGGATCAAGAAGGCTAAGTCGAAACTAACAGGCATAACGATTTCTGAGCTGAACCGATTGGAAAAGCTAGTTAATGTGGCTGACAGGTACGTACCAAGAAAATACATTGAGGTCTTTGTTTGTACCAGTTTGTGTGGGTATCCAGTCTACCAGGTTGATTTTGGGTGGGGAAAACCCATTAGAGTGACTTTTCCGGGTTCAGATAATTTCTTCATTTTAATGGATACCCCAAGTGAGGATGGAATTGAAGCACTAGTTACTTTGGAAGAAGAAGATATGGCCAAATTTCAAGTTGATGAGCAACTCCTAGCATTTGCATCTGCTGCCTAGATATTTCTGCAGTGCTAAAGCAGTCGGCCTAGATTTGTCCACATTATAGTGATAGACTTTTGATCTCGACCGCACAACTGGGAGAAGAGAGCCGCTGGCTACCATTGCGACTGACCTTGCAAAACGTAACAGCGATCAAGCCGCTGCAGCGGTTCCAAATAACTCAACTAGGGTATTTTCTTTATGGAGGATAACAAAAAGAGCTAAATTTTATGTATTTTATTGCCAGCTCAATCATTTTAACTTCAGATTACTGTGTTCTACTAATCAAAACTGCAGTTTGATTTCTTGATTATTATCTTAAATTATTAGGTTATGATAAGCTTAATTCTCTATTACAAAATATGCTCTTGTCTTGTACCATATGAGCTTTTAGGGAAACCAGTGGTTGTTAAACTACACGATTCCATGTGACGATTCATGTAAGCCGACCTCTAAATCACTTTGGGACTAAGGCTTTGTTGTAGTTGTAATGATGTTGGAATATAAGTTTTCAATTAGTAACACAGTAACATTCAGGGTGTTTAATTTTGTGTTATGGGGTTTGAATTTGAAGCCACCGTTGTAGATTCTTGGGTGGAAAATGAAGTTAACTAAGTTGTTAGTATTGAAATGGGTTTTTGTTACATTCGTTAAATTATGTGTTAGATTCGTTAAATATTGAATGGGCATAATTTTTTATAACTTCTTTATCCTACATAGACTGCCAAATCATCATTTCTGTCAAGTTTAATTGGTTGGTCAAATGAAACTATTGTTTGGAGTACAATGGTAAAGCGGAAATATACCGGAAAGTATAGTGGACTAAAACAGAGTTTGTCTTTCATTTTTGCCGATTTCTACTTATAAAGATGAGGGAGGTGATTAATTTGGGAGGGGGAAGAGGAGGGGCAACTGGTAAGGGTGGGTTAGAGAGGGTGATGATGGTGGGATCCAGAAAAGAGTGGTGCGTGCAGAGAAAAGGGTTTGGAGAGGGTTTTTAGGATCTGGTGGTGCACTTAATTGGCGTTGAGCGGGGCGGTGCGCAGAGAGGGTGGTAATGTTGGGATGTGGAAAGGGGTTGGGGCCGGATAGAGGAGGGGTGGAAAGTGAAAAGAGGGTGGTGTGAGGTTTTTGGATCCGGTGGTGCAGTTCCTCAGAGTTAAGGTGGCTAGATCTAAGAGAGAAAGTAGTGGAGGCAGAGATGATGGTTGGTTGATGGATGAGATGGGGTGGGTGGTTGGGGGGCGGCAGCAAAGGTGGAAGAAGAAGAGGGGTGGGGAGGGGGTTTTGGATCTAGAAAGGGGGGGAACAAAAAGTGGTGGATGCGGAGATGATGGAGGGTCAGCGGCGGATGGGATGGGGTGAACTGCAATGGTGGAAGAAGAAGATTGGTGGGGAGAGGGTTTTCAGATCTAGAAAGTGGGAGTAAAATGAGGTGTGTGGAGTAGAGGGGGCGGTGAAGATGGTCTGGTTTTTAGGTTTAGACGGGTAAGGAAAAAGGGGAAGGAAAAGGGGAGGTGGCAGTGTGGGAAATGGTGTTGCTGGGGAGGTAGAACAAGATAGGATGAAGAAGATGAAGAAGACGAAGACGGGGATAAGTAAGTATTTTCATCAATTGCAATAACAACACTCGTTAATATTTTGAGATAAAACCTCAAACTTTAAGATTGGGGAAAATTCTCGTGGCCTCCTAGAGGTTTTAGCAAAATTAGGAATTGTTTTTAGTTTATCCCTCCTCCTTGCCTACCATAACTATTTTCTTCGTTGGGTAGAAACTTTTTGGATCATCATGTTAGAGAAAAACTGATTTGAGAATTGAGATGTTGCCTATACCTATCTACCTGTAGGAAGAAGGAATGAACATAACTGCTAATTCGGCCCACCCTGGACCAGTTTACACCATTATATTCCGTCTTCATTACCACTTTATGAAGGTACAAGCATGTAAAGGATCAATGAAACAAACAGCAAAGGAAACACAGATTCAAACATATCACAAGAGAAGTACTATTGAATACACTGCATTATTCAAAAATTATGGTAACAACAAATCAATTTAGACAAGGTTGAGAACATAAAAATGACCAGCTATAGCAAGCAAGCAAGTTTGGCTGCACATGAAGGTGTAAATTAAATCAGATCAAATCATGAAGTTGCAATCAATGTTCATGAGTGATTACCTTTGAACAAGATACCAGAGAATTTCTGGGCAGAAGACATGATTTTACAGGAGGAAAGATCCAACATAAACAGGTCTTCAGATCTCCCAACCACCATCACCACCACCACTGCCATTGTTGACATAATTTGGAAAAGATAAACTGATATTTCCGTTCTTTATTATTCTGGTAATTGTCCAAAGAGATTCAAGATGATACCAGACGTAACTAGCCTATGTGCTATAGGCATAGCTAGCAAGAGCATTATCCATGGCAAACCAGTTGATGGTTGTGTAGTTTATCCAATAAATATTTCGAACAGCAACATTAGTATACTCTTATCCCAAACGAATAGTTCTTCTTTCCTTTTTCCGTTTGTTAAAAAAATGATAGCCTCATTTCGGAAAAAGACTATGATTTCCGCGCAATATCAAGAGAGTTGAAGCAGTAAATGTACATTCTTGAAGAGTTTGACTTGTCAAATGAGATTATTTATTAGGGACAGAGAAAATACCATGTTTTCCAAGAAACTTCAATGAACAAGGAAGCAGGTTCTCTTCCAGTAACATCTGAAATCTACAACATAATCAGCAATGTAGCTACCATTTTCTTCTCGAGTTATTGGCATACGCACACGATGAGCAGAATAACACAAACTGTTGGGACCAAATACTTTTTAATATTCTGATTAAAATATCCCGACTTTTGTGCTCTCTCAATTTTTAACAAACTTCCTCTTTACCATGATCCTAAAAGATGGCCATCTACTTTTTGCCAAAAGATAAAATTAGACTTATACCGATTTTGAAACACTGAAAACAGTCACCTTAGCATGTTACCAATAATCCCCACAAGAACAGACGCCCTCCCTAAAATGGTGAAAGCGGTGAGAGTCTCTCAGAATTATCAACCTACCCACAATCTTTGATATGAGCTTAATCACAGTGTGACAGTCTGTGCAAACCCTTAAGTTCTTTATCACACGGATTGGTCTCCCAGCAGGAATTGTAAGAATCCCAAATGCCACAGCTAATTTTTCACTATGATACTTGAGCATATTCTCCTTTTCCTCCTCTTCAACATCATGTAAAACCAATTTTGTTGAAGAGACATATCCCTCCTCTTTCAACCGCAAATCTAACTCTTCCAAAAACGCATATATTCGGGTGGTCTCTGGATGGGTGGTATCCCCAACTGAAAAAGTGTGAATCTTGCTTTGTACTTCGATCCAACTGTGCCCGGGTACCTTTCTTACCCCTGTATCCCTCATCTTCAGTCTCATTTTACCAACATCAGCCCATCTGTCTGAAGCAGCGTATAAGTTTGACAGAAGAACATACATACCTGCATTATCTGGCTCCAACTGGAAAATCATCTGAGCAGCCTTTTCTCCCAATTTGGTATTGCCATGAATTCTGCTGGCCCCAAGCAGAGCACCCCATGCAGCACCATCTGGTTCAAAGGGCATATTTTTCATTAGATTTTGGGCGTCATCTAATCGCCCAGCTCGACCCAGAAGATCAATCATGCATGTATAGTGCTTTGGATTTGGAGTTATGCCATAATTGCGGTTCATTGAATAGAAGTACTCCATGCCTCTATCTACCAACCCAGTATGACTGCATGCAGATAGCACACCGACCTGTCCATTTATAATATGAAAGTGACGACAATGAGGGTTTATGTGCTTCTGTTATTTATGAAAAGGCTAAGTAAGAAGAAACAATAAGAGTAGTAAACTGGTAATGAAATATGTCAAACAAATTTAAGGTGTTCTAAACATTAATATTAGCTTTAGTGGGCTAAAAACTAGAAAATAGAGAGCTGGATGTCTCACACGTCATACGAAATCTAATGTCTTCAATTCTAATTATTGACTACTCTTAGAATGCCCTAACTAGTCCAAGGGCCCACAGGAACACTTAGCTACTTAGTGGCAGGGTGTAAGATTATTCTCTAGCCAAAGCCGCTTTCCAGATTCAGACATGGATTCCGGAGATGAGCAATTCCTCATTTGATTAGAAGGAATACTGAGATGCTAACACCGGATGCAAGGACATGTCTGGAACACATATCTAGGGAGTCATCATTTTATTTTTTTGAATACTAGGCATATTGACAACACCCGTCAATCCGCAAAGATGACTTAGGACATGCTCCTGACATATTGCACAACACTTTATTTTTAAACTCTTAATCAGTGTCATAATTTGTAGCAGATGAGAATGGGTTTGCTTATTGATAAGGGGTACCAGCTTACAGGCGCTGGTGTCTGGACTAAGTAATTGGTTAGTAAAGCTTCTACTCACACTAGCACTGTTTATTTTTGTACAGAATTCTAAGCCAAATACAATCAACTTTATGTGACAGGAATTGGCGGTTAAGTATGAAGTAACATTAGCAGAAATTCCTGGAATGTTGTGTCAGCTGCTACGTTATGCTGATTTTGGCCTGCACAAAATCTATGTGCATCCAATTACAGAATTCATGGTATAGCTGCTGGAATCAACAAAAACAAAATGGTCATGCATACCAAGTGATTTACAAACATGGGCCAAAACTTGAGCATGCCCACAGGCCACATCTTTCCTCATTTTGTTTAAATCCCAATAAAATTTGCCATCAGTTTTAAAGAAGATGGTGACTTTTTGGCCCATCTAGGTGAGCTAACGAGGAGCCATCCCCTCAGCCCATCGTGCAGAACAAATTTGGATTTGTGGAATGCAATCTTTCCAGGGATTTTTCCTTTGGAGACACGTTCCTTAAAGAAAGACATAGGGTTCTGAGGAAAGAAAGTATGGAAAGACATTGAAAGATGTGAAGAAATTACCGTACCATGTATTTAGACAGAACATAATGCAATGATTTTCAAGTCTCCATGTTTGATTGTTTACTTTTGTTTTTGCTCCGGGTTAGGGTTGTTACTAAATTCTTTTTAGCTTTTCAAGTACTGACTATGTCCAGGAATCCCACTATGTTGCAGATTTATGTTTTGTTGTTGTGTTCTCTTTTGTGATTTTACTTTCTTTGTAAGCGGAACTTCCGTAATCTGCATACACCAGATATCCTACAAAATTAATGATAGTCAGAAAGTTGAGGAAAAATAATTACCATGGTCACCGCGTCAGGATTGATCCCAACAGTCTTCATTGTCTCAAAAATTCTCAAAGCCTGTTTTCCAAAGCCATGCCTGGCATATCCAGCAATTATTGTATTCCATGAGACGACGTCCTTATCAGCAATTCCCTTAAACACATTATAAGCTTCATCTATGCTGCCACACTTGCAATATGTTGCAAGAAGTGCATTCCCAACAAAGCACACCGACTCAAATCCAACCTTAACAAGTCGCGCATGTACTTGCTTCCCCAATTCTAAAGCAGCAATATCAGCACATGTGCTCAAAATGCAGGTTAGCGTTGACCTATTCGTCCTTTCTCCATCTCTTGTCATCTCTACAAAGAGATGCAAAGCCTCCTCATTACGACCAATATGGGCATAACCCGTGATAATTGCTGCCCAAGAAATGCAATCCCGCCGAGGCATCATATCAAATAAAGTCTTAGCGAGAGCAATGTCACCACTTTGTGCATACCCTGTTATCATCGTATTCCATGAACTGACATTTTTGCATGGCATCGCATCAAACAACTCCCTCGCGACATCCATCCTCTTACATTGCGAGTACCCTGCAATGATTGCATTCCATGAAACCGAGTTTTTCTCAGGCATTTCTTCAAAAAGTTTAGTAGCTTCCTCCAACGTCCCGTTTTGGACATAGGCAGACACCATGGCCGTCCACGTAAATACATCCCGAATAGGAGACTCATCAAACAGCTTCTTTGCTTCAAACAAGTTCCCATTCTGAGCATAACCAGAAATCATCGTATTCCACGAAACTTCATCTCTAACTGGCATTTTATCAAAAAGACGTCTCGCATCAAGCAACCTCTTCTTCTTCACATAACCACCAATCAAGCAGTTCCACGAAATGACCTCCCAAGAGGACTTTGATTCAAACAACCGACAAGCATCCTCAACCCTCCCATTCTGCACATATGCAGCAAGCAACCCATTCCAAGAAATAGAATTCCTACTCGGCATCCTATCAAAAACCAACCTTGCCTCATCCACATACCCATTCTGCGCATACCCAGACAACATAGCATTCCAGGAAACCGTATCCTTCACAGGCATTTCATCAAACAACCTCCTGGCAGCCCCAAGATTCCCATTCCGAACATACCCACTAATCATCACATTCCAAGACACCAAATCTCGTTCTGGCATTTCAGTGAACAGTTGGTGGGCAAGATCCAATCTGTTGTTCATTAAGTACCCAGAGATCATTGCATTCCATGAAACTGAACTCCGACGGGGCATGTTCTTGAAGAGATGCAAAGCGGACTCGCATTGTCCACTGCGCATGTGATTGGTAATGGCGGAGTTGCATCTTACAATGTCGGAAATTGAAATTGGGGCCAATTTGTTGTTTGTTTCCTTACTCCTAGTTGTATGTCTAGGGAGATGGGTGCTAAATGGATGGCTGCGAAGTGCGCGTATAGTGCTGTTGCTGGTTAACTGTCTGAACTGCATAGCTGAAGCAGTATATTTGAATAAAATGTTTGGCGCTATTATCACAGCACATTTGAAACCCCAATTATTATTTTTTAAAAGCAAATAAAATACTAATTGCATTGATAAATTTTAAGAAATGGTACTCCACAGCCGTCGGAATCAGAGACTTCTCAAATATTTTTACACAAGGCAAACAATCTTCAACAATCTGCCTGTCGTCATAATAAAAAAAAAAAAAAAAAAAAAGCCTAATACATCTCGATTTTGATTGTATAATCCTAAATCAAATCTTCAACTAAAGTCCTTAAAAATAATAACGTGATACACTCAATTTCAAACGCTTCTCCAAGATACACTTGGACACAGTTTAACACTGGCCTTAATAAAACTTCCATAGGAAAAAAAATTTGGCGTTGAAGACATTGCAAAGTGATAAGGATTTGGGCATCTAAAACTGATCAATAATGTAGTTGTGATTGGCCGTCGAATGAAATTTAGGGCCAGCCCCTCTGTTCTTTCCGGCGCCTTCTTTATTAAAATAAGAAGTGATTTTGACTTGGTCTTTTTCAATATTACGATCACTTAGCTGGTTGGTACTTCGGCAATTTTGCCGCATCGTTCCACCACCTTCGCGGTTGATTCGATTGATCGGGTAAGTGTTTATCTGATCTTCTTCTTCTTCTTATCTCTTCCATCAGCCCCTATTTAAACCCCCCACACCCTCCATTTGCAGCCATAATCAACACACGGTCTATACACACTTTTGGGGTTTTCTCTTTCGGGAAAATAGAGAGGGTTTAGTGAGCTTGCAGAGGTATAGTTGAGAGTTTTGTGATGTTATTCGAGGTTCATATCGTATTCTTCTACTCTCATTCTCTAGGTGCTCTTCCTCGGCTAGGTTTCTAATCTGAGCTCTGTGTGTGTGTGTGTGTTGGCGAGGCATAACAGAGGAGTGTGGGTTGTGGTTTTAAGGTTAGGCTGGTGTTGCTTTTTGCTGTGGCTGCTGGAATTGTTTGGGGTCTGTCTTGGGTGTTCTTGGACTGCTTTGCTGTCTTCGGTTCATAATAACACGCCTTGGATCGGTGACCTTGGATTGTGGCTGGATTTCGGATCAAAAGGATACTTGGGCCTGAGCCGAATTCTTTTTATTCTTCTCTGATTATTTCTGTTTTTCATTACTCTGTTTTCTTTTGGATTTCCTCTGTTTAAAACTGTTACTAACAGTCATTTTGTTTTTCATTGCATGTTCTGAGTTTGCAAAAATTACTGGGCATTCGGAGGTGAGAAATCTCAACAGTGGTATCAGAGCCTGGTTCTACACCTGGTTGTACTTTTGCGAACGGTGAACGGTAAAATAAGAAACCTAGTAAAAGGTTTCTTGGGTAAGAAAAATAAAATCCTTTTGTTTGTTATTCAGCTGTTGTTTTTTGAGTGCTTTGATACTTGCTTTATTAGATACCTTATCTGTTTTTTTGGAATTAAAAATTCATTATTTGTTATGGCTGCTAATGTTTATATGATGGAGCCATTCAATGGCAAAGGTGATTTTTCAATTTGGCAATAAAAAATGAAAGGCATTTTAATTAAAGAAAAGGTTTTCAAGGCTATAACTGAATAATATGCTGAATCGGATAATCAAGCATTAAGAGTTGAAATGGATGAAAGTGCTTATTCTTCGATTATTTTGAATTTATCTGCTGTTGTAATTAGAAAAGTTGATAAACATGATAATGCTAAAGCTTCTTCGGATAAACTGGAAGAAGTATATGTAGAAACATCATTACCTAGTAAGATGTATTTGCTTGAAAAGTTTTTTCAGTTTAAATTGGACTTAAACAAAGACATGGAGGATAACATTGATCGGTTTACTAAATTTGTGCAAGACATTAAGCAAACCGGTGATAAGAACATTGATGAATATACTCCTATTGTGCTCTTGAATGCTATACCTGACTCTTATGCTGTTAGATCTGCGATTAAGTATGGTAGGACTGAAATTGTACTTGATACTGTGATTAACGGGATAAAAAGTAAAGAGATGGAGTTAAGAGTTAATAAGGGTAAATTATCTAATGTTGGTGAGGTTAATGTGGTGAGAGGACGACCTACTCAAAGGAATAATAATCAGAATAAGCAACATGACAAGACTGAATCTAGTAAAAATAATGAGAGAAAAAGAAGTAAGTCTAGGACTGGTAAAAGTAACAGAAAATGTTACAATTGTGGTGAGACGGGACACTTTCGTAAAGAGTGTCCTAATCCCAAAAAGAAGAATCAAGACTTGCAAATTGACTGTAATTTTGCTTCTGGTGAAAATGAGCCTTCTGTTTTTATGGTTATTGAAACTACGGTGAATTATGTTCATTATGTGAAAAATGAATGGTTGTTAGATTCTACATGCACGTTTCACATGACACCTGATAAAAATATGTTTCATACTTATAGTGATATGAAAAGTGGCTCTGTTTCTTTAGCTAATGACAAAAAGTATCAAATTGCTGGTATTGGAGACGTTTGTCTCAAGTTTGAGTCTGATTCTTGCTTAACGTTGAAAGATGTGCGACATGTGCCTGATTTAGCTAACAATCTCATGTCTTGTGCATCTTTAGAAAATGATGGGTTACAAGGGAAATGGGGTAATGGGTGCATGAAAATCTTGAAGAGGTCTCTTGTGATTTTTAAAGCTGAAAAGATTAGAAACTTGTATGTTTGCACTGCTGAACCAATGACTGATTATGCTAATGTTGTTAAAGTTGATAAAACTGATTTGTGGCATAAAAGACTTAGACACATGAGTAATAAAGGTATGAAAATTTTGAATAAAAATAGTGTTTTTGGTAAAGATAAAAAATCTGGTATGCCTTTCTGTGACTCTTGTGTGATGGGTAAGCAACATAGAGTATCTTTTCCCAATCCCCCTAATCCCAATCATTGTTCGACTAAAGCAATTCTTGAGTATTTACATGCTGATGTATGGGGTCCTGCTAGTGAGACCACTCAAGGTGGAAATGGATATTTTTTATCTATAATTGATGAATTTTTCAGGAAAACATGGGTATTTTTAATGAAAAATAAATCTGATGTTTTTGATAATTTCAAAAATTGGAAAGTCATGATTGAAAATCAAACAGGTAGAAAAATTAAAGTGCTTAGGACTAATAATGGACTTGAATTTTGCAATCATGAGTTTGATAACTTTTTCTTAGAGAATGGAATTAAAAGGCATAAGACTGTGCCTTATACACCGCAACAAAATGGTGTTGCTGAACGTATGAATAGAACTCTATTAGAAAGAGTTAGAACCATGCTTGCTACTTCTGGTTTGTCCAAACGTTTTTGGGGTGAGGCAGTGATGACTGCCGCCTATCTTATAAATAGGTCTCCCTCTGTCCCTTTAAATGGTAGATGTCCTGAAGCTGTTTTTCTTGAAAAACCTGTTGATTATTCTAATTTAAGGATTTTTTATTGTGTTGCGTATGCCCATAAGAAAAATGATAAACTTGAACCTCGGACTGTGAGGTGTATTTTCTTGGGATACCCGGAGGGTGTCAAGGGGTATAGATTATGGGTAAGGGAGGAACCGGGTTTCAAAGTGATCATTAGTCGTGATGTTGTGTTTAATGAAACTGAGTTTCCTTGCTTGAATAATGTGCCTCCCCCTCCCCCTGCTCCAAATACGGTGGAGCACTCTTATGTGCCTATTCCTGCTATTGTTAATGAGCCTGTTACACAACCTGATGTGATTCCTCCTGTTGATAATCCTATTGATGTGAATGAGCAAAATATTGATGTTGAAAATGAAGATATGGAAAATAATGAGTTGCCTGATTTGAATGACTACCAACTTAGTCGTGATAGATCCAGACGCATATCTAGGCAACCCGCCCATTTTCATGATTTTGATATGACTTCATTTGTGTTTAGTGTGTTTGAATCTATTGATAATACTGAGCCTAAAACCTATAATGAAGCTATAAATTCTGCTAATAAGAATGAGTGGATTAATGCTATGAATGATGAAATGAATTATTTGCATGTTAATGATACTTGGACTTTAGTGCCTAGACCGAAAATTGTTCTATTGTTTCTTGTAAATGGCTCTATAAAGTCAAGAATGAATCCGACTCTGTTAGATTTAAAGCTAGACTTGTAGCAAAAGGTTTTACTCAGAAAGAAGGTATAGATTACACTGAAATATTTGCTCTTGTTGTTAAATTCACAACTGTTAGGATTATGCTTGCTTTGGTAGCTCAGTTTAATTGGGAAATGAAACAAATGGATGTTAAAACTGCTTTTTTGCATGGAGATCTTGATGAAAAGATTTATATGAAGCAGCCTGAGGGTTATATTGATAATACTTGTCCTGATTATGTGTGTTTGCTTAAAAAGTCATTTTATGGGCTTAAACAGTCTCCTCGTATATGAAACTTGAAATTTGATAAATGCATGCTAGATTTAAAATTCCAGCGGAGTGCTTATGATCATTATTTATTTCAAGAATGATGCGAATATGCCTGTTTTCTTGCTTATATATGTTGATGACATGCTTCTTATTAGTCCTTGTTATAAATCCGTAGAGAATGTTAAAAATTGCTTGAGTGCTAAATTTGACATGAAATATCTCGGTGATGCTAGTAAGATACTTGGCATGAATATAATCAGAGACCGTGAATTATCTGTCATTTACTTGAATCAAAGTTCATATGTTGAAAAGATTTTAAGTAAATTCTCTATGAAAGATGCTAAATCTGTTAATACCCCTCTTGCTTCACAGTTTTTGCTTAGTAAAGAGCAGTGTCCCCAAAATGACTTGGAGCTAGACTAAATGAAAAATATACCTTACTCGAATGCTATTGGTTCTGTTATGTACTTAATGGTTAGTACCCGTCCTGATATTGCTTATGCTATTTCGTGTTTAAGCCGTTATATGTCAAATCCTGGTTTGCCCCATTGGCAAGCACTTAAATGGTTGTTGAGGTACTTAAAGCATTCGGTAAGTTATGGTTTGAAATTCACTAAGTGTGATGAAGGTATAAAATTAGTTGGTTATGTTGATTCTAATTATGCTAATGATAGGGACAATAGAAAATCTACCACTTCATATGTGTTTACCTTATGTGGCTCTTGTATTAGTTGGAAATCTCAGTTACAGCCAATTGTGGCTTTGTCTACGGCGTAATCCGAATATGTGGCTATGACCGAGGCTATAAAAGAGGCCATATGGCTTAAGGGTTTACTTTCTGAAATTGGTTTTCTAAATGATAATGTGGTAGTATTTTCTGATAGTCAATCTGACATTCAATTGGGTAAGAATCCTGTTTTTCATGATAGAACTAAGCATATAGATGTTAAATTTCATTTCATTCGTGATGTGATTGCTAAAAATGTTGCTTATCTTGAAAAAATTGACACTAATTTTAATCCTCCTCATATGGGAACTAAGTGTTTACCTGTTTCAAAATTTTTGAATTGTTTGAAAATTTTGAATTTTGACACTTCATGTTGATGCTTGTGTTAGTTTGTCCCAAAAATCCTCTTCTTTACTTTGTGTGAAGTTGGGGTGTCTAGTTTCGTTCCTTTCTATGTGATAGGAATAAACTAGATTTTTTCCTTTCGTACTTAGTCCTAACTTTGTGTTGGATCAAGTGCCGAAGGCTAAGGCGATGATGAATATGACCTGTAAGTGTGTCCTGTGAGTGCATTGTGAATTGCACTGGTGTCATGAACCGACACTTGATCCAAGGTGGAGAGTGTTGTTATGTTGTGTGGGCTTTGGCCCAAACTAGTGAGCAGCCCAAGCAATATTGTGCAGCCCATTGTGATCCCAGCCCCTCTGTTGTTTCCAGCGCCTTCTTTATTAAAATAAGAAGTGATTTTGACTTGGTCTTTTTCAATATTACGATCACTTAGCTGGTTGGTACTCCGGCGATTTCGCCGCATCGTTCCTCCTCCTTCGCGGTTGATTCGATTGATCAGGTAAGTGTTTATCTGATCTTCTTCTTCTTCTTATCTCTTCCATCAGCCCCTATTTAAACCCCCCACACCCTCCCTTTGCAGCCATAATTAACACACAGTCTATACACACTTTTGGGGTTTTCTCTTTCGGGTAAATAGAGAGGGTTTAGTGAGCTTGCAGAGGTATAGTTGAGAGTTTTGTGATGTTATTCGAGGTTCATATCGTATTCTTCTACTCTCATTCTCTAGGTGCTCTTCCTCGGCTAGGTTTCTAATCTGAGCTCTGTGTGTGTGTTGGCGAGGCATAACAGAGGAGTGTGGGTTGTGCTTTTAAGGTTTGGCTGGTGTTGTTTTTGCTGTGGCTGCTGGAATTGTTTGGGGTCTGTATTGGGTGTTCTTGGACTGCTTTGCTGCCTTCGGTTCATAATATCACACCTTGGATCGGTGACCTTGGATTGTGGCTGAATTTCGGTTCAAAAGGATGCTTAGGCCTGAGCCGAATTCTCTTTATTCTTCTCTAATTATTTCTGTTTTTCATTACTCTGTTTTCTTTTGGATTTCCTCTATTTAAAACTGTTACTAACAGTCATTTTGTTTTTCATTGCATGTTCTGCGTTTGCAAAAATTACTGGGCATTCGGAGGTGAGAAATCTCAACAAGTATTAAACTCTCTGTCTCCACCGTAAAATTGAATACTGAATTTAACTAAAAACTAAATTCTTTGAAATCAAAATTGAAGTTCTTGTTAATTTCTCAGAATCTCAATCCCAATCCCAATCCCAATCCCAATCTCATTCCCACTCCCACTCCCTCTCTTCCCAAACTTTTAGTGCCCATTTGATAATCCGTCTTAGCACCAGATGGAATTAATAATCCCGAAGTTGAGTGTTTGGTAGGAAAAAATGCAACGATATAAATTATCCTCTTCACCAGGATTAGCTTCTTATCCCCTCCTTATTTATCCCAATGGAAGGATGGTATTATTAATGAGGGTATTAGAACATGGTGGATAAAAATATTTTTCACGAAACTACCCCCAATATATATGTCAACAATTAAATGGCTTGACCTTCCATATTTAATTCTCTCTATACAAAATGTTAATAGGTTGTCAATTTAGACAAAAAAAAGTGTTAATTTCTTTAATTGTGCCCTTGATTGTCTCTTTATAATCGTACGGGTAATTTGGTCTTTAAAAGAACATTGTTTTGTTTTATATGATTTCTACCAAATAAACATTTATATTTTCAATCAGGATTATTAGGAAACTTCATTATTAATCATAGGATTAACAATCCCTCACTATTAATATGGGCTAATCCCACTCGACTACCAAACGAGCCCTTAGTTGTTCAAATCATTATCCGGACTACAGGCCATGAAACATGAACGGAATATTCTGTGATGGGCCGAGCCCAATACCGCACTACGAGCTAGGGGCCCAACAGGCCCACCAAAGGACCAACTATGAAGGATCCGATCAAGACCTGGGTTATGGCCCGTCCAACAACGGATGGCGGTCGTCGCCATTAAGCGACCAAGCCCATCCAAGCGACGAGCCAATACACCCATGAGCAAAGGTTTGGGCTTTAACCCGTCGATACGTCAGGAAGAGGTTGTCGCCAATGAGTTATGACCCACCTAACGACGAGCCTTCCCACCACGCAAAACTGATCTCACCCAAGAGTGAGCGTCGTCACTGAACGACCAACTCTCTCTGAGTGCTTGCTCGTCGAGTCATCTCTCAAGAAGACGACCTAATTGGACGCACAGCTCCAGGTCGTCTCTTCAATTAAGCTTCCTCAACAAGCTTGATTAATTAGATAATTTGGGATAATGTCAGACCTACTACAGTGCCTTGTTACACGTGCAATCACGTAACCAGTAATAACACCAAAAGGTGTGCAGGTTGACTTTCCCTTATAAGGCAAGCTGCTTATCAATGTCAGGCGCTGCAGTGTCCTTACATAGACGGACCAGTCCCAGCGTGACACGTGTACGCCTAGGAGACAACGCTGATCCAACGGTTGGCACAATCCAATCTAACGGTTCAGATGAAAACCCTAATATCCCTAATATCACTACATCCACTATAAATATGGGAACAAAACATGGACAAAGGTAATGCTTTACTGCATATTTACGTATTCACACACTCTCCATATTATTTACACCACTTTCCAGTCCATCAACTGATTCTCACGCCGGAGGGCTTGCCGAAAGACCCCCGGCGTAGTTTCACGGTTGTTTTGTGGTGTTGTGCAGATCACGAAGCTAGCTCAATCTTTGTTTGACACGATAACTGAGCCCAAGACACATTCCTGCGCGATCAGATTGGTTCCATTGCCGGGAATCGTTTGTCAGTGATCTTCAATAACAGAAACACAGCCGGAAAAATCTGGAAAAATGGAGTCAGATGGTCACACGGCAAGCAAATCCACCGGAGACCAAGATATACCTCCTCCTCCTCCTCCTCCGCAAGGCCAACAACAAAACCCTAGACCACCCTCTCCACCTAAGAACCCTAACTTAAGGGTTACCAAGTCACAAGGGGTGGTTGATGACACAGGCCTTCAAACAGCTAGAAGGAGGGAGAAGAGACCAGCTCAAGAGAGGCAGCGACGACCTCCACTGGAAAGGAGACCTGAGGTAGCTACTGAACGCCGTGTGGGAGGCCCATCCAACCCACACCTCGACAGAGCTGCTTTCCTCGTCGAAAGATCAAATGCCCTTCGAGAATTCCTGCAAATCCAGAATGAACTCATCCAGATGGCGGCACCACAAGCCCCACAGGCGTCCCACCATACTGTCTCGTCTGGAAGAAGAAGGAACCGGAGGAGAGAAGGTCGTCGAGATGACGTCGTAACGGGGGAAGAACGAGTGGTGCCCCAGATTGATCTTAGAGATCATATAAATCAACGTCGTAGTGAAGGAGTGCCATCTCAGCAACGACGAGATGAAGGAGAGCCTCGTAGAGTATTGGCAGTCGAAAATCCAGAAAATCAGAACCAAGTTATTCAAGGTCGTCTAATGACTCCTTCTTTGAGAAACGAACGGGCACCGAGCTATAGGGAGAGAACCCGAACTCCCCCACGTCGCGAACGAGAGCTATCCAGATCGTACAGACCATCTCCATCGCCGAGCTTTAGAGGGGAAAGATCCATCTCACGACGACTCGCTCCCACAGAGAGACAACGGTCTAATACCGTTGCCCGGGGGCCTCGTCAAGATAGGATCCCCCCAGCCGGCCCAGCAGGAGAAGTTGATATGAGAGAATTCTTGAGACTCAAGCGTCAGGTGGAAGAGCTGACGAACAAAAGAAACAAGATGGATAGCGACGACTCTGAAGACGATGGTGGTACCATGAACCCCTTGGCCCCATGGATGCTAGAGACGGGACCTCCTGAACCAGGCTTTAAACTTCCCGACTTGAAACAATATAACGGCTCTACGAGTGCCATTGATCACATACAACATCTCGAAGCCCAGATGTATGTAGTGGCAAGAGCCTCAGGCCACGACGATGTCATGTGTAAGGCCCTCACAAGCACGCTGACTGACGCCGCTTTACGATGGTTTAGGAGCCTACCTAAGGGGAGCATTGAGTCGTTGAAGCAAATGAGAAAAAAAAAATTTGGGAAGGTTTGCAACGGCGGGAGACCGTCTGTGATGATGTCACCCGATTTTTGAAATCAAACGGAGTCGCCACGCCATTTTTGTTTTAAGGGCCAAAACTTTGAAAAATGCCCGAGATTAGAGATTTGGTTTCGGAGGTCACGTTACATGCCGGGAAGGACGTTAGTGTGCACCCGGAATGCCTCGAAAACGAGTCTTCCAAGCTTAAAAACCATTTGTGTATGTGTGTGTGTATGTGTGTGTGTGTTACTTTGGCCAAAATAAGTTGAAAATGAGGAAAGTAAAAATTGGGAATTCTTTATTAGACTTTAAACTGATCCCATGATTTTTTGGATGTTTTTTGGGTTGAGATTTGGCACTCAAAAGATTTTTGGAAGTTGAAAACCATTTCTGCCAGAAGGAAAAAAGGCAGTGGACACTTGATTTTGAAATGGACTTTAGGGCTTGAAAACTCCATAATCTAGGAAAAGTCCGAGAATGAAAAATGTTCAAAACACCTTAAATAAGGTTTCTGTAAAAGAACTTTTCATTTTGGAGATGATTTGAGGACCTAAAATCCTCTGGAAATCTCAGATATGAAATCTGGATTTCCAGAGACTGATGAACTGACCTTTAAAAGAAAATTTGAAAAAAGGAGTTTTACTCACTAAAAAAATAAATTAAAAATATGTCTGGAAAGATCTGGATGTTGGCTACAAAAAGTATTTTGTATTCAACACCAAATTACAAGTTTATCTGTGTCCAAAAAATTAGACCATGAACTGGGGTCTTAGAAAATTGCTACTGGACAGCAACTTCTCAAGAAGGAAAAACATAATTTTAAGGGGGGTTTTGCATCCATGCTTATCCCCATTTCCCTAGGCTTTGATTAGTGATCACTAAACATTTTAGTGGTGATCTACTATATCAAACCATCCTTGGGGTACATTAGGACTTCAAGCATTTCATTTGCTTGGGAAGGGGAATTTCATCATTTGAAAGAAAGATTTTGTGTATGAAAATGATTTTTGGAAAAAACACTTTTTAGTGAATGATCTTTAGAAAAACACCTTTAAGTGAGTAAAAAAAATGATTTAGACCTTTTAAATGGTCATCCATTGGAAATTTATTCCAAGGTGACTACATTTTTAGGTCAAGCAAAGATGAACAACAAATGAGTTGATGAACAAACTACATCTTTAAAGCTTGAGATGCATGCATGAAGGAGAGATATTTAGGGTAGGAAGAGGGAGGTTATACCTATCTTTCCTTGTGTATGAGCTTGGCTTGGGGAGTATCAAGATTTGAATGTGTTTAGGGTTTGTGATTAGAGTTGGTCAAAGAGAAAACAAGTAGATAACACTTAAGTCCTCTATGTTTTCTCTCTAATCCTCCTCTTTGGTGATGGTTTAAGCTTGAGCTTGTGTGTTTAAGAGTATGAATGGGAGTGATTTGAGAGTGTTAAAGTGAGATTGGGAAAGACTCAAGAGAAAATGGTGGCAATCTAAGGATTTCCACTGTTTTCTCTTTGTTTTTCACCGAGTCTTTATTCTTTGTGTGTAAATTGTGTTGTGTAGACTGAGAGAGGAGGGTTCAATTTATAGCCCTCTGGAAAGAGCAAACAGATCCGCGCGGATAGGGTAGGTCGCGTGCACTGTTCATCTGCTACAGTGCTGGCTTTTGGACAGGAGGAATATTTTCAGAAAATTCCAGCAGTTTGTTTTTCAACTTGCCCAATTCGGATTTTTCCAATTTCTTTTGCTTTTTGAGATTCTTTTCTTGGTTTAACTTTAAATGGCAATCCCTAATCTACCCTCACTTTGTTAGAAAGGTTAGGAATTGTTAGAAATGTTAGTAATGTTAAAACTTTCGTTAATTTTCTAACGAAAATACTAACGACTCAAATTGGAGCACTTACAGTAGCCCCTCGGCGACGGCGCTTTCGAAGGAAGCGGGGTCGTCGATAAGAGTAAGGCTCCAAATTTGACAGGATGATCAAGTGATCGAGTGGCTGAACCTATTTAGTAGGCTACCTACGTATCCCGAATGGGAATCAAGCCGATCGTAGTTCGGGTCTTTTGCCTATCTTCAGATATCGACCCTAGAGTGACTGTTTTAGGATGTCAACCTGGTGAGCGAGTTCTGCAGTCGATTGCTTGGAAGAAAACACTGCTGGGGATAGAAGATGACCATTTTTGGTCAGGTGGCTAGAGTCGTATATTGGCTCTGCTGGGGATAGGAATGACCATTTTTTCATTGGCTCTGGGGATAGGAATGACCATTTTCGGTCTGGTGGCTAGAGTCGTACATTGGCTCTGCTGGGGATAGGAATGACCATTTTCGGTCTGATGGCTGAACCTAATGATAGGCTACCTACGTATCCTTAAGAGGAATCAAACCGGTCGTAGTTCGGGTCTTTTGACTATCTTTAGTTGTCGACCCTACTGTTTTAGGAAAGTCACCCTAAGATTTGACTATTTTTGGAAAGTCACTCTATGATCTGACTATTTTTGGGAAGTCACCCTATGATCTGACTATTTTTGGGAAGTCACCCTAAGATTTGACTATTTTTGGAAAGTCACTCTATGATCTGACTATTTTTGGGAAGTCACCCTAAGATTTGGCTATTTTTGGAAAGTCACCCTATGATCTGACTGTTTTTGGGAAGTCGCCCTATGATCTGACTATTTTTGGGAAGTCGCCCTATGGTTCGACTATTTTTGGGAAGTCACCCTATGGTTTGACTATTTTGGGGAAGTCGCCCTGTGATCTGACTGTTTTTGGGAAGTCGCCCTATGGTTTGACTATTTTGGGGAAGTCGCCCTATGGTTCGACTATTTTTGGGAAGTCGCCCTATAGTTTGACTATTTTGGGGAAGTCGCCCTATGGTTTGACTATTTTGGGGAAGTCGCCCTATGGTTTGGCTATTTTTGGAAAGTCGCCCTATGATCAGACTATTTTTGGGAAGTCACCCTAAGATCTGACTATTTTTGGGAAGTCACCCTATGATTTGACTGTTTTTTGGGAAGTCACCCTATGGCTTGACTATTTTGGGGAAGTCGCCCTATGGTTTTGGTTTGTCGAATTAGGGGATGATTGCGTTTTATCGCTTTTCCTAGTGTTGTGTGTGATAGCGTTTTAGGTGCCTCAAACCTTAATGATGGAGTCTTAGGTGCCTTGAACCTTGATGATGGCGTCTTAGGTGCCTCGAACCTTGGAGATGGCGTCTTAGGTGCCTCGAACCTTGATGATGGCGTCTTAGGTGCCTCGAACCTTGATGATGGGGATTTTGTTAGCCTTTGTTGGAGTTTAGTTCAGGAGTATGAACCTAAATGGGAACTTAGTTCAGGAGTATGATCCTAAGTTGAGGCTTGGTTCAGGAGTATGGACCTAAATGGGAACTTAGTTCAGGAGTATGAACCTAAGTTGAGGTTGAGGGAGACTGTTTGAGGGCATTCTCGCAGGGGAAGATTAGAGCTTACGATGATTATCGGGGAAAAGGGTGACCGTGTCGGTCAAGCGGCTGGACCTATGGTAGGCTACCTACGTATCCCGAGTGGGAATCAAGCCAATCGTAGTTCGAAAACTGCTGGGGATGGTCTTTGATGGTTTGACGGTATTTGGGAGTCACCCGAGGTTTGACTGTTTTTTGGGAAGTCGCCCTAAGATTTGACTATTTTTGGGAAGTCACCCTAAGACTTGACTATTTTTGGGAAGTCGCCCTAAGATTTGATGATAATGTTCTTTTAGAAAAGTAGTTGACTAAGATATGCTTTCATACCTGTGCTGTGCTTACCTGTAGCTGCCGGAAGGACTGAGGCTACGGCTGATGTTGATGAAGAGTTGTTGGGTTGCCGTTCGTGGGACGGTTTCTGCTGACGATTTGCTGTCTTTGGAGGCATTTTGACCTGAAGGGGGGAGTTTGGTTGAGTCTGCATCAACCTTGTAGAAGTTATTGGGCTTGTCTTCACATTGGGACTTCTTGCTTTCGAGAACTTGGTGTTTCTGACCGAATTGTTTGTGAGAACTTGGCATCTCTGACCGTATTATATTTGAGAACTTGGCGTCTCTGGCCGATTTGCATTTGAGAACTTGGCGTCTCTGACCGTATTGTATTTGAGAGCTTGGCGTCTCTGACCGTACTGTATTTGAGAATTTGGCGTCTCTGACCGAACTGTATTTGAGAACTTGGCGTCTCTGACCGTATTGTATTTGAGAACTTGGCGCCTCTGACCGAATTGTATTTTGAGAACTTGGCGCCTCTGACCGTATTGTATTTTGAGAACTTGGCGCCTCTGACCGAATTGTATTTGAGAACTTGGCGCCTCTGACCGAATTGTATTTTGAGAACTTGGCGCCTCTGACCGAATTGTATTTTGAGAACTTGGCGCCTCTGACCGAATTGTATTTGAGAACTTGGCGCCTCTGACCGAATTATATTTTGAGAACTTGGCGTCTCTAACCGAATTGTAGACACTGGAGGCGGTCTTCATATATTTGTGGATGTCGGGGGTTGTCTCTACCAAGTTGCAGGCGCTGGAGCTTGCTTTTGCCAAGCTATAGACATGAGGACTATCTTTGCCAAACTGTAGATGCTGGAGGTTGTCTTCATCCATTTGTGGATATTGGAGGTCGCCTTTGCCTAACTGGAGATGTCGGAAGATGTCTTTACGGACTGGATGCGCTGTAGACCTGGAGCCAAGGTGGTGTTGTCCTAATGTGTCTGAGGCTAAAATGGTGCAGGATTGAGGTGTCTGAATCAGGCTGATGTCATCTTTCGGTGTTCGAGCACAAGCTGTCGTGGGCTTGAGGGGTTTGAACCAAGAGGGCGTTGACTTGAGGTATCCGTCATTTGGGTAGTTCCGTTGAAGTCATTGGAATTACGCTTCGGTGGAGACCATCTTTGCTGTGAGGAGGCTTCGGATAGTGACGGAGGACTGGTCTTTCGTGCTTGAATTGCTACATTTGTTAGTAGAGGGACAAATGCACATATGCCATTTATGATGAAGGATGCATGCATAGAACTAAAATGATTCACAATCGCTTAGTTTTTTTTTTTTTTTTTTTTTTTTTTATCGATTCATGTTTTGCATGCTACATGAGCCCCGGGAAATTTTTGTGGGGATGCATGTGGTGAGAGGGTTTTGTATGTGTTGTGGACTGTTTGGGACAAGCTTTGAGCTGGTGGGGTGATATCCTTTGGTTGCGGACTGAATTTGATGTCATTGATGAGGTCAATTTTGATCTTGGGATGAAGTTGGATTTGAACCCCGGGTCTCGATTGAAACTTCTTTTCGCCCTTGGACATTTGAAGCTAATGTCGATAGTGCTCTAGCATCAAAGTATGTTGATATGAATGAACCCTCTTTCGCTTGGGTTAGTTGTGATTTGACATAAATTTGGAGAATGATTTGGCGAAATGCCGATATGAGGAGATTCCCGATTCTCAACTTTTGATGATGCAGGAGTCGCCATATACCAAGTTCTAAAGCCGAAACTCCAAGGCAGTTGTTGAGGTGACTAGGTCTTTCTTCTGAAGATAGGTATGACTTGATGAAGCCCCATTCCGAAAGCGGCGGGATCTTTCTCTGAATGATTTGATGAGGTCCCATGTTCAACAAAGCGTCACTACAGAGGTCCAATTAAAGGTTTGACTGTAAAAATGACATACTGATGAAGTACCAAGCCGATCGATCAACGTGAGAGACCTCGAGGTGAAGTTGATGTGACCCCAGACTCATTGCAGCATTACGTCATGGAGTGAGAAATCCATCTTTGACAACAACTATGCAACTAGAATCCTCCCTTCGAAGGGTGTCTTCCATATGGGAACTGTTAGCCATAGTGGCACTTGGCTTGTTCATGGCTTCAATCATATTCACCCTATGGTTTTTCTTAGGGAATGGATTGTTGACTGTGTTGGGCCCTTGGGGTATCCTTTTCGATCAGTTCTCACACCGCCCTTCTTCGTGCCCATGATACTAGTGGGAAGCACAGAGTTTAGTTGTGTCTATCGGGATCCATGGGCTGATGGTTGTCCAAAGGTCTGGTCAGACCTTCCTTCACAAGTCCTTGAAAGACTTTGCTCAGAGGCATTCCGAGATCTTCGAGCTTAAGGCTCCGCGGCTTGGGCACATCACCTTTCCTTGGCATGAGAGGAGTGGCATTGTTGCGATCCTGGCCCGCATAATTAATTGCTTCCTTGCCTTTTGGGGTAGGACAGGAGCTGAGTTAGGGGCAGAAGCTTGGTACCGATAAGTAGGAGCAGTGGCTTGCTGTTGGTCAAACTTTAGCCCCAGAACTGACCGTCGTATGCATATCTGGATAGGGGAAGTTACTGAGGGGCTTTCTCAAATGAGGCTTCCAGGCATGATTGAAAGATGTCCAATTGTTCCTCATTAGAAGCAGGGTTGGTCATTTTACTCAACTTGAGGTTTCAATGCTTGTAAAAATCACCGATATTCTCCTCGAAACGCTGCACTGTTGTCTGCAGGTCAACTCTATTTATTTCCCACTCCAAATTAGCTTTATGCTTCTCTGTAAAGGCACTGGTGACCTGGTCCCATGTAGCCCTGGCCTCAGGTTTTAAGCGGAAGAACCATTTTAAAGCACTGGATTTCAAAGAGAGACTGAAATAGTCAGCCAACTGCTGATTGGTGCACCCTTTGGCCTTCATTGCCAAGGTATATGTGTCCAGATGAGTCTTCGGGCATGCGGTCCCGTCAAAGAGGTCCAGATCACGAATTTGTGGGGCAGGGGAACAATGCAGTCCGGGTCCGTAGGCCGGAAGGCAGATTTCTTAGCGGTCAATTCGGCAATCTGCGCTTTCATTTCCTTGTGTTGTTCCATGAACCAAGCCATATGAAGGTCTTGTGGTGGAATCATGGCATTCAAACTGGCGGCAGACTGGTGGAGGGAACGGCCGGTCCGGGGGCGTAGGTGAGAACCTGTCCTTAGCCCAAATTACCCGGGGGAGTGTGAGTAGGAGCCTGGGCGAAGGGATAGAACCTTGCGACTTGCTGTTGATTTTCAATTGGCAAGGAGGGTGGAGGCAAGCCTGATGTAGCCGGGTAGCTCGGGTTTCCGGAGTGAGACCCGTGAGTAGGCTTAAATGGGGACTGTTGTCCATGGTTGTTGAGTTGCATGGCTAGCTGTGGCGAGGGTGCATAATCAGGAGGATGCTGCGGTCCTGGTGATTTCTGGTGAAACTGGGATAGGGGCTTGCTGGCCCATTGATCCCTGAGTGAGAGGTGGGTTTGTGGAAGCTGTGTTAGGGGCAACTGAACTAGCATCATTTTGTTGTCTCGAACCAAACTGTGGTGGCATCTCAAACTGTTGCTGCGGCACTCTAAATTGTTGTTGTGAAGGTTCGGCTTGATCGTTTTCCGAACTGAGACGGGATCCCAATTTGCTGTGGCATTCCAAGGTACCCCCAACCATGAGAAGACATTCCGTACTGATTTAGTTCCTACTGAGAAACTGCGAACTGATTCGTCCCGTCAGGCTGCATGGATCCAGTGGTCTGTAGTCGGGAGCCGGGCCGACCCAAAGATCGAGGAGATAGTACCATAGGAGGCTGGTGGTGGCATCCTGGAGTAGCCTGGGCGATCCGAGAGTAGGATTGGGGGTTTGCTGTCCTGTTAAGGCGGTCATGAAGGGATCTTGTGAGATTTGTGCGGTGCCGGGGACTGGCTGTCTTGAACTGGGTTGCTGTCGAGGCATTCCAAACTGCTGGGGCTGAGAAGTTCAAACTGATCCATAGTTGACCGCCGTCCCAAACCCAACTGAGAAGTCATACCAAGTTGATGTAACTGAGAAGCCCCTGACTGATCTGTACCGAGCTGCTGAGGCTTACCAAACTGCTGCGGCATACCGAGCTGACCCCAACTGTATTGAGGCACACCATACTGGCCCAAATCGGGCTGAAATCAATTTGTTTCCCCAAACGACCGTCCTGCATCGAATCGTGAATGTATACTGCATCGAGGCCGAAAGGATGACTGATCCACAGCCGAGAAGAGTGTGGCCCTGGAGGTTCCATGTAAGGAAGGTGGTGGCTTTGGCGGTAGTCTCTGTTCGGCCGAGATAGGGATGGGGATCCTCTTCCTCTTCTATCGTGAAAGTCCCATCGGGGTTGAGGGCAATCGTCAAACCAAAATTCCTGGCACCTTCCAAAATTGATCATCAACACCTCATTCTAATTGGTCCAAGGGATTTTAATATTAGCCCTGATGAGTCCCTGGTTCTGATTAAAATTCCGTTCTCGACCTTGGACATTAAAGAACTGTACTTGACAAACCCATGACCAACATGGGGATCAAATCTCACTTTGCTTGGCGAGGCCTTGGTCTGAAGAGATGTGTTTGCGAAGTCTTGATTTTGAAGAAGTGACTTGGTAGAGCCTTTGTCTCATGATTGTGAATCTGACACAATTAGAGAGGCTTCAACCTGGTAGGCATTGCAGACTGATACTGAACAGAGACCCAACCCATCTTGTAGCAAAGTGAAGAACCAACGTGGACCCGGCGTGACCAGAGAAGCCCCACTCTAAAGAAATGGCTTGACGAAAGTCCTCCCTTAAAGAGTACAGTGCAACTCTAATGCAAATTGAATTGTCATGTAGCAAAAGAGGCAACCCATCCTTCTATATTTACTTTATTATTTTCTTTAGTCAATTAGTCAACCGGAAGAAAATGTAAAAGAAAGATAATTTAGGAATGTATACCTGCAGGGGCATATTTTTTCGAAAAGTGGGGACGAATCCCCGATTTGTATTATTTGACGGCCTTACTTGATGAAGGCACAAAAAAACTCGCTTTGGGTTTGACTCTTTTGAGAGAGCATATGTGCAGGAGAGAGCATATGTGCAGAAAGGTTTGTAAAAGTGTATGGAAGCCCCTGCTGACAGAAAATTAGTGTTTAGCTCTATTTTTCCTATAATGTAGAAAAAGAAGACTTGTCGAGACATCTGAAAACATGTTTTATTCAAAATAATCACAAGATTGCTTAAAACCCTTTATTAATGTTCGGGTTACTCAAACCCCTAATCTCGATATGAACAAACATTTTGACTAATCATGAGGAGAAAGTCGACCAATACCAGGGGTAAAGTTGGCGAATTGTGAAGAAAGATTGTGTATAGGAGAGGCCATTGATGAGACCGAATTTTCTTGGGATTTGGATATGTTTATGACCGGACCATTTCTGGTTGCCTACGTTCCCCTTAATATAAGGAGCTCAGGTCGCCGTAGTTCGGGCTTGAACTGTGTTTGGCTTTGAAAAAGGGTATGAACATTTGTGGTCCATTTGGTGAAAAAGGGTCGGATGGGAAGCTTGAATGATAAGGTACGGGCCTTGAGATGTTCCTTGACAAGTCATTTTGACAGGTATTTTGGCGATTCCGTTGCTTCTTAATCGTCGTCCTTCATCGGGGGAGAAAGATTTTGAATGCAGCTTAAGGGCTTATGATATGTCTTTGCCGTTGCTTTAACTGCTCCCCTGTTGTCGACAACTTCCGTTCTTCGGGCTTTAATTTTGCCCATATGTCAAGCCTTTGATCGGAGGTGCTGGGTCCTTGGCCTCATTTCATTTTTTTTTGAAGCTTTTGCTTTTGCTCTTTCTTTTTTTTTTTGAAGCTTTTGCTTGAGCTTTTTTTTTTTTTTTTTTTTTTTTTTTTGAAGGCAAGCCTCTGCTCGAACTTTCTTGATGCACGTGAGGCGAAGGCAAGCCCATGTTTTTTTTGTCGACATGGGGTCAATCTTCCGATGCTGAGTGACCTTTTGTTGTTCTTCGATGCTGCCGCCGTCGTTGACTTGGTCAAGGTGATGATGGGGACATGTTTTGGAAAGTGTATGGCTTGATGGAGGCCTTTGTGAGGTGAGGAAAGTGTATAGGGAGGGCATTAGTTGACTTTCTCGCACCAATTAATTAAAATCTTAATCATTTCCAAAGATTATTTGTTGAGCAATGCGAGTGATCATTTAAAATAAAACCATTTCATTAAATGTAATGTAGGTGTGCAAATAATGTCTCAAGTCTAGCGAGAAAAGAAAGAGACTCTTTTATAGAAAATTTAAGATTAACTACAACGTCCAAGGAGGACTTGATTGAACGAAGAAAGTACTAGAACCTACGAAGGTTGACTAAAAGATTGTTCTAATATTAAAGGATGGGTAGCCCCTAGTCTAGCTACTCTTTGTTGTTGGACCACGTCTCTATCCTTCAGCAGACTATGCTCGCCTTTGGTAACTTCAAGGAATTCCTCGCTCACCGGCCCTGACGGTTGCCTTATCTGCCATCAGATCATTATCATCCCATTTACCCTTGGCGTCAGGCGTGAACTTATCGGAGGGCGAGAGTTCAAAGCATTTCACCAAATCCAGCTTTGCCATGGCCACATGCTTGTTGCAGTCAAACCCTCCATTCTCAACATTTGTTGCGACTAAATCATCTGGCTTGCCAAAGTCTATTGAGTTCACAGAGCTTGAATCATGAAACTCAATCATGTTTACACTCGTGTTGTTTGAGAAATGATCATTGGCAGGGTTGAGATCACCGAGGCGCTCGAGTTTGCCCTTCTTAATTAACCCCCGAATTGCCTTTCTCAAAGCTGTACAGTTATCAGTTACATGACCGTGATACTGGTGGAAAGCACAATGCTTGGTGGTGTCCAAAGGGATTTTGGGATCCTTGGGCTGATAGTTTCTCATGGGTTCGAGGAGACCCTGCTTTAGCAAGCTATTTAAAACTTTGCTTAAGGGAACACCCAAATCCTTGGGATGTGATTTCTCCTTTGGGGAAGAATGAACTCTTAATGCTCTTTGATTCGAGATTTGGTCATTGACTTGGTCACCATTCTGAACAGGGTTTTCCGATTTTGGTCCATTGGGGCGCTCAAGCTTGCCCGCTTCGATTAACCCTTGAACCGCTCTCTTCAAGACTGTGCAGTTGTCGGTTGTGTGGCCAAAATGATCATGGAAGGCGCAGTGCTTACTCATGTCGAGGGGTGCATTTGAGCTCCTTGGATGGTAGTCCCTGAGAGGCTCCAAAAGGCCTTCCCTTACTAAGCCCTTGAAAATCAAGCCCATGGGCATCCTAAAATCATCAAAATGTTCTCGTTGCCTTAGAGGACCACCGTTTCTTGGTTGCTTTTGGATGCCGTCAATTGTACACAATGCCTTCTTTCCTTTACTGGATGTCGGAGCCGTGTTGGAAGGGTAAGGTTTATAGCGGTGAGACATGCTCAGACTCGTAGTGTTTCCCCGTGCACGAACCCTTTTGATGTAATCATCGATGTAATCGTCGAGATTCGACCTTTTGTAAACCTCATTCGTGTCGATACACAAGATTGGTATGGTGAGATAGCCCGAGTCGAGCGAGCGTCGATACTCTTGTTGCTAGGCTTTTCTTGTACCTCCTTGATTGGTTCCACCAATAATCCATTGGACGAGTCAATAGGAACATTAGACCGCACGACACCGCCACAAGATTTGCATCGCAAATGAAACCACAAGTAGGAAGTACTGTGGGAGGGATGACAGCCTGAGCATTAAAAACGCGACCGTAACCCTACTCATAAGGCCTGGCAGTTGCCGAGGATGAGGATATATGACTCGTAATGGGTGGATACCAGGAGCAAAGTGAGCGCGGATCCAAAAGGCCGCCGAAAAACATGAGATTTGAGGCATCGTAACATGTAGGACCGAACGTGTCTTGACCACACCGAGGAACGTGACTACAAGGGTAATGTGCATACCGTACTTGATGAACAGGAGCAGCTTGCGTAATAGCCGGGTGGAGAATTTGATGAGGAGCATTTGACCTTGTCTGACTTCCCAACCGGAGGGGCGAGGTAGAGCTTGGAGGATGTTGTGAATACGGTAAACCCGATGAAGTGGTGATAAGAGCCTCGGTGGCCCATGTGATCTTGCAAGATCATAGGGGCAAGTGTGCTTTGAGAATTGGAGGAAGCAAGCCGGCCCCCTCTCGAACCATGGAGCTTGAGAAGCAAACCGACCCAAAATGGCTTGCAAGTGAGCCATGTCACACCGCCGGGCTTGAGAAGTCGCGAACCGACCCATTCCGAGATGATGGCCCGGCCGACCGAGGTTGTGAAGTAGTAAACCGACCCCTTCCAAGCCGTGGGGCGAAAGGCAACCGATTCAATCCCGGTGGTGAGACCCGAGAGGCACCGGGGCAAAGCTGACCTAGATCGGACTGTTGAGGAGTATCGAGCCGTAGGGCCGAGATGTACCGAATCGACCAATTCCTGCATCGATGGCCCGGCCGCACCGAGGTTTTGGAGTAGCGAACCGACCCATTCCAAGCCGCGGCGTAAACAGACCGATTGAAACCCAAAGGTGAAAACCGAGAGGTGCTGTGGGGAAGTTGACCAAGATCGGACCGTTGAGGAGTATCGATACGATGAGGCCGAGAGGCAGCCGAGTGATAGGTCGGGGATGCTTGGCCCATTAGTAGTTCCACACAAAAGGGAACAAGGGCATTTGACGGTAGTTGGCATACCCGGGAGGGTAATTAGTTCCAATCTTCGCATCAACCGTAAAGGTTCCATTAGGGTTGCGAACAATTGCTAGCCCCCGGTTTCGATACCTTCCCATAACCGATCGATCCGAGCCTCTTGATGTTGTCTTATCTGTTCCAACATCTCGATTCCACCGCTCGGCATTTTGCGAATTTTCGGGATGCGGATCCGTACGTCCCCCACTGTTCTCCTCTCGAGTTGGCCATTCTCGAAACTTTGAGCCGAAGCGAGGGAGGAAACCGATGAAGTATCTCGACTCCGGAATGACCGAGCCGAACAAACGATGACCCTGGGGCTTGATCCAAACTTTGCTTACTGTGGAAGGCACGAAAGGGTGTGGTTCGGACTCGGGAAAGCGGAACAGTTGGTGTTTGGGCTTAGTGGCTCATGCAACATGCGATTATTTGTTTAAATTTACTTAAAACATGTTTTATTAAACCTAATCGGTTGGAAAAGATTGCTCTTCTTTTTCACAAACTACTCGATCCTGGATCAGCTGGGCCCCGTCACTACGTCTATAAGCCCCTCGTATTCCACCCGTATTTCGACCTCCCAGGTGGATGCCCCGGCGAGGGTCCTATAGGGCAAGCGGGTCCCATCGACCAAAAAAAAACGATCCTACAAGTCTGGCGGGTAATCGAGTCTTAACGAGCATTGGATGTAAATTACGGACAAAGCCGACGTCAAAGTCGAGATCATGTCCGAGGGCTCGACAAAAAGTCGGCATGATTTGGACTGGTAAGCGTCCACAATTGATCTTGACTTGTCGTCAGTTAAGCCGTAATTAGGCATGGAATGATCATTAATTCTTGATGACTCAGTGTCATCTTTGGGAGTCGGTGTATAATTTGTGCCGCCGAGCCGAAGTCAAGGCGCCTGGTCAATATCTTGGTCAAAGTCTCGCGGCGAAAACCGGCAACTTCGACCGATTAGGGTCCCCGAAAGATATTGAGTCGGTATGCCGACAAAGGCTTGAAAGGAAAGGTCTATACACGTACAGGCATGACACGTACCGGACTAAAAACCAACCGGGTCTCGGACAAAGTGTGTCACGGACAAGTGCATGGTCGACACGAGGCTCCATGGGATGTTTGGGTAGTCCTGTGCTTGCACCGAGAGGCGTAATAAGACCAAACGGGCCGCGACAAGGATTTCCCCGGGTTAGGGACGTAGTGTGCAGTGTACGGTCACGTGCGCCTAGTGTGCAAGCAGTCTATCTTCTTTTTCTGAGTAAAATAGAAATTTTTTATGTGTCTAAAAAATATGATGCATGATTTTTTTTTTGAAAATTTTCTTTTTTTTTTGAGAATTTTTTTTTTTGAAAGTTTTTTTTTTTGAAATTTTTTTTTTTTTAAATTTAATGAACACATAAGCATATAAGCACAAGAATTCCGACAGTTAGGGACATGATTCCGACAGTCAAAGTTTTGACTTTTTCCGAGGCGGCCAAAACAACATGAGAAATGTGCAAAAATCAACACACACACACAAATGATTTTTAAAGCCGGGACGGAAGCTTGACCCTCAAAAGTTTTTTTTTTTTTTTTGAAAACAATGATACCGGTACGTGGGATTGTTAAACCACAATTTATCCCCGACTCGTGTTAGGAGGCGATAACGGGAAGTTTAATGGTTTCCACCAATATACCAAATATCATTTTTTTTTAGAAAAAAGCTTATTTTTTCCCAACGGAGTCGCCACTATGATGTACCCGATTTTTTGAAATCAAATGGAGTCGCCACGCCATTTTTATTTTAAGGGCCAAAACTTTGAAAAATGCCCGAGATTAGAAATTTGGGTTCGGAGGTCACGTTACACGCCGGGAAGGACGTTAGTGTGCACCCGGAATGCCTCGTGAAACGAGTCTTCCAAGCTTAAAAACCATTTGTGTGTGTGTGTGTGTTACTTTGGCCAAAATAAGTAGAAACTGAGGAAAGTAAAAATTGGGAATTCTTTATTAGACTTTAAACTGATCCCATGATTTTTTGGATGATTTTTGGGTTGAGATTTGGCACTCAAAAGATTTTTGGAAGTTGAAAACCATTTCTGCCAGAAGGAAAAAGGCAGTGGACACTTGATTTTGAAATGGACTTTAGGGCTTGAAAAATCCAGAATCTGGGAAAAGTCCGAGAATGAAAAATGTTCAAAACACCTTAAATAAAGTTTCTGTAAAAGAACTTTTCATTTTGGAGATGATTTGAGGACCTAAAACCCTCTGTAAATCTCAGATATGAAATCTGGATTTCCAGAGACTGATGAACTGACCTTTAAAAGAAAATTTGAAAAAAGGAGTTTTCTCACTCAAAAAATAAATTAAAAATATGTCTGGAAATCTCTGGATGTTGGCTACAAAAAGTGTTTTGTAGTAAACACCAAATTCCAAGTTTATCTGTGTCTGAAAATTTAGACAATGGACTGGGGTCTTGGAAAATTGCTACTGGACAGCAACTTCTCAAGAAAGAAAATGTGATTTTAAAGGGGGGTTTTGCATCCATGCTTGTCCCCATTTCCCTAGGTTTTGATTAGTGATCACTTGACATTTTATTGGTGAATCAACTATATCAAACCATCCTTGGGGTACATTAGGACTAAGCACTTCATTTGCTTGGGAAGGGGAATTTTATCCTTTGAAAAAGAGATTTAATGTATGAAAATGATTTTTAGGGTTTTGAAAATGTGTTTTCTTTGCAAGTAAGTAAGAACACTTTGAAAATAATGTTGATCCTTGTAGAAGATCATCCATGGAGATGAACTTCCATGGTGATCTTCTTGGATCTAAGGCAAGAAGATGAATGAACTACATTTTGTAGCTTGAAAATGCATGCATGGATAAATTTTAGGGTAAGGAGAGGGAGGTTATACCTATCTTCCTTGTGTTTTGTGTTTGAAGGCTTGAATGTAAGAGTGTTTGAGGCTTGAATGTGAGAGTGTTTGAGTGAGTGTTTAGGGTTGATGATTTGAGTTGGTTAAAGAGAAAACAAGTAGATAACAATGAAGTCCTCTATGTTTTCTCTCTAATCCTCCTCCCAAGGGGTGATTTGAGCTTGGATTGGTGTATGTATGAGAGTATGTATGAGAGTGATTTGAAAGTATTTTGAGTGAGTGGGATTTGGGAAAGATTGGAGAGAAAATGGTGGCAATTCAAGTGAATTCCCACTGTTTTCTCTCTATTTTTCGCCAGAGTGCAGTTGCTGTGAGTGATTTTTTGTTGTGTAGACTGAGAGAGGAGGGTTCAATTTATATCCCTCTGGAAAGAGCAAACAGATCCGCGCGGATAGGGTAGGTCGCGTGCACTGTTCATCTGCTACAGTGCTGGCTTTTGGACAGGAGGAATATTTTCAGAAAATTCCAGCAGTTTGTTTTTCAACTTGCCCAATTCGGATTTTTCCAATTTCTTTTGCTTTTTGAGATTCTTTTCTTGGTTTAACTTTAAATGGCAATCCCTAATCTACCCTCACTTTGTTAGAAAGGTTAGGAATTGTTAGAAATGTTAGTAATGTTAAAACTTTCGTTAATTTTCTAACGAAAATACTAACGACTCAAATTGGAGCACTTACAGATAGCCCCGGCACTCTGACAACCAACAGACCCTCCTGAGTGGTCCTATAAGTCTGTAACTTCCAATGGGGAACCCACCATCGCAGGTGATGCGTGCGGAGTCTGGCCATCCAGAGCTCCAGCTCGGCCTGATCGCCCCCTATCACCAGAGGACGTCGCGAGAAAGACCAAGCGTCACAAGACATTGGCACCTCCGGCATCATCTGCAGCCTCTCCCTCAACCACATGGTCAGCATAGCGGGACTCCCTCCCCACATGTATCGGCTACCGGTCGCCATCCGACCTATGCCCAGGAACGTCTCGCCCAAGACCAGCGGCACGATGTCTCCCCCACTCCGGCACTGCCTCACCAGGTCCAGTACACTGTGATGGCACACACCCAGAGACGTGAATGTGAACAGAGTAGCAATCGCGCACAGAGCAAACACGTCCCACGAAAAGACGCTCCTCGCCTCCGGCAAATCTTTCGGGCGCCCCGAAATGTCAACATAATCGGTATCCTCAGACAAGCATCCCGTATGCTTCTCAAATGAGATACCAAACAAAGACGCTAGCTTCTCAACAGCTGCCATGCCTCCAAGATACGGAAGAACTAGCTGTTCCTGTCTCAGTCCTCCTGCAATGGCCCGAAAATCTTCAAACGTAGGAGTGACTTCGTTGTACGAAAAGCCGTACACATTCCTTCGTACGTCCTGTAACCGAGACGCAGCCTCTCAAAAGATCCCAATCCGGCATGAGCTCCTTCAAAGCCCAAACAGATTTAATCCCGTAATGTGACCTTCGAAAAACCCTTTATTCTGCCTCGTGTGGTTCCGTACCCAATACTGAAAGTTGTCCAAATATTGCTCTTGCATCCGAGACGATAACTTGGGAAAGGGAGCCATGAAAAATGAAGGGAACCTTGAAAGTTTGAGAGAATTCAAATGTAATGATCAAAAACTATGCGCAGCTTTCTTAACCAACCGCAAAGCCGAAACCGCAATTTAAAGAATCTGGAAATTCATTCCAAGTCCGCCGGACTCCTCTGCAGCTGACTTGGTCAACTCGCAACCACCGCCCCTAAATTGGAAACATTTCCAAACAACTCCCTCGTTCACCCTCAAGAAACCTGCGTGTCGCCCATGGTTTCATTCAACCAATATCGCATCCCTTCCGCCCGGCTCGTGCAACAAGTGCAAATAATTAATAATTAGTGCATACATGCTTAATTTTGACCCGTTCAATTTTTAGTGCATTTCTCATTTTATTTATTTTTGATTAACCTACTTCCTTATTTGCCAAAAATAATGTAAGGTGATCACGTAATAAATATGCGAAATGTGTTCCGCCACGCGGCGCCTTTTGCAAATATAGTTCAAATCAAATTTGTTCTCGACAAATACATGCATTTTGTCTAAACAAAGCAATAAAGAAAGAAAGCAAGAAAACAGACTACTCGAGTCCCGCTCGTCATCCGTGCACTCAATGTACCGCTCCGCCGCCGCCGGATCCGTCGCAAACAGAACTCTTCAAATTCCTCCACTGAATAGGCGAAGGGCCTCCTCGAGTACGCGAACTCGAGGACTCCCCTCTCGCGCCCGAGTGCGCGTAAGAAGGAGCTCCAAATCCAACCATTCCGCCCGCGAACCGGCCGAACCCCCGCGTAAAGTCCTCCCCACCTCGCCCGGGAGCAAGAATCCTCGGCCTAGACGGCCCCCGATCACGGACATCTACGCTCCTCCGGAACCGCACCGCATGAACTCCACGAGTCTCCTAGCGTAGGCGGACCACCCGTCCACCGGCCTCACGGCATCATTGTACGTACGCCGGACACTCGCGAACCAGAAAGTCATCGAAGACAAGCGAAAGTACGTATGCAACATTTGCGTAATACTACTATCAAATGCGTAAAATCAAAAAGGTGCTCACCGAAGCATTAGGGTCCGCCCCGTATCGTGGTCTCGGCTCGCCCGGAGCGGGATCACAAGTCGCCTACGCGAACCATCCAGCCTCGTACGCCGACTAGCTCGCGGACCGGAAAATCTCGAGGACCTCCAGGGACCTCGCCCTCTACGCCGCACCCGCGGCTCCTCACCTCATCCTCAAGAAAGCATCATAGGCGGCCCCGCTATGATGTACTCGGTGTAGTACACGCCCGTATGTACCCCTCCGGCTCATCCATCGGCATCTCCTGGGATGCCGCATGTACATAGGAGGATCCACCGGCACCAAGGGAAGGGACCCGACCTATGATGACGAGTCACCCTCTCCCCTGCATACATGGCGTCGCAAATGAAGTCCCACCAGAGCTTCCTCCGCCATGTAGTCTCGCTAGCAATCCGAACAGCCGACGGCGTCAAACCTACTCCACCAAGTCAACCGGATCCTCTCGTAGAACTCCCGGTTCGGTGCTCGAGACACCTCCTCGTATGACACTCGAGTGCTAACTCTCGAAGAGACCGCCCTCTTCGCTTTCTTACTGAGCCAAACCAACATGGCAGGGAACAGGGTCGATACGGCTCCTTGATGTCCCAATCCTGCGGACCGAACACCTCATAGCACTGCACTGCCAAGAGAATGGAAAGTTATGTCGCCTACAAAGCAAATACATACGAGTACATAAAAGAGGCAAGGAAGAGAAAAAGTACGTAAACTTACATCCAAGACAGCGTGAAGCGGCTAAAGGAGTGCTCCTCTCCTCGCGAGAACCTGTCCGTGGAATGGTAGAGCTCGGCCACCCAGCCTCCCCACGCGAACCCCCTCACGGCATCCAAGTCTATCAGCGACCCGAGCAGAGGGAAGTGACAGGACGTGTCAGAAGTCGGAAATAAAGTCGTTGACATCGCAAACCAAAGGAACCCTCGAGCCAGGCGCTCCACGGTCATCCTCAAGGATCCAGCCAGATAAGCGGCGACACCCGCCTCCAGATGCCTCTCCATCGGCTGTACCGAATGCCTAAGCCCCCGGCATCGGTAATATCAAAACCCAAAGAGCCTGCATAACCGCTCCGTGGTGTAACCATCAACCCACACCCGCCGTTGCCATAAGTCGGCAACCCCGTGATAGCGGCAAAATCCGTGGGAGTCACCGTCGCCTCCCCATCCGAAATTGAAAGTGTGGGTCGTATCCCACCAATACTCGCTCGTAGCAACATACATGGACTCGGCCCTCGGCGTATCACTGCCGCAGCCAACTGCACCGATGAACCCAACAACCCGGAGTCAAGCACCACCGCCGCGGACTCCTCTCTCCCTCTCGAGCCACGTTCGGGATAATATCCCACAATGCTCGCACCGCCTCAAAAGCACCCCCGACTCTTCGGGTTGTGGGTATTAACCGTCCCCGTCCCCCTCGCACAAACAACACAGAAGCAACGTCAACAGAATGCACCAACGCATGTTAAAAGGATGCAATGCAGATACGGTTCTCATTCATTTCCTACGTATATTCCCATCATTTCGAAAACTCCGTCGAATCCGGAACATTCAAAACATTTCGAAAACTCCGTCGAATCCGGAACTTTCAAAACATTTCGAAAACTCCGTATAATCCGGAACTTTCAAAATCTTTCGAAAACTCCGTCGAATCCGGAACTTTCAAAATCTTTCGAAAACTCCGTCGAATCCGGAACTTTCAAAATCTTTTGAAAACTCCGTTTAAACCGGAACTTTCAAATCTCTTTCGAACATTTCGAAAATTTACTCCGTCCCGAATTAAAGCTACTTTAATTTTGGAAAATGCATCTAGACATGGAATTTTGCAACCAAAATTTTTATGTCATCCACTCGTAGTGTCAATTGAACTACATCCTAGTCAATTTCGACAACAATTCATGGCAAAGTCAAAAGCCCCAATTCGGGCACCAAAATCCCTAAGTTCATTCCTAAACAAATTTCTAACATTTAAAGAATGCACATTCTTAAAATTAATGGAATTTGTAGGAAGCTTACTTGTCTCTTGATCCCATCCTTGGAGTTGTGTCTATCCCTCGCCGGATAAAACTCCGCCGGATTCAATGGATGCACAATGATTCGAATGGTCCGAACCAATCGAGTTCTTTCGTCATCGGTCCTTCCGTGGCGAGCCATTGGTCCCAAATCACCTTCCATAGCGATTTTCCTTCACAAATACGAGCAAACCTTGCAATTTGGGTTGGATTTTCTCTCCTCTTTTCTCTCCTCCTCGTCGGAATTAATGGAAGAAAATGGCCTCTCCTTCCTCGGCCTCGGCGCTGAAAAGGACCTGGTCAAATTCAGTAAAAGTCCGTGGGACTCTTCTTTACCGCACGAAATTTTTTTTGCCACTTTGGCCCCTCAGCTTTATGCAGTTCCAATTTTACATCTTTTGGCCCCCCAAAAGTATAAAATTTCCCCAGTTAGACATTTCTAACCCCCCATCCCCCGAGGATAAATTCCCAGTTAGTTTTCACTAACGCCCGTCTCCAGACGTTAAAATTCCTAATGGTTTTCACCATCACTCATATCCTCAATCGCGACCTTTCACGGTCCGATTTCAATCCTCAATCGCGACCTTTCACGGTCCGATTTCAATCCTCAATCGCGACCTTTCACGGTCCGATTTCAATCCTCAATCGCGACCTTTCACGGTCCGATCTCAATCCTTAATCGCGACCTTTCACGGTCCGATCTCAATCCTCAATCGCGACCTTTCACGGTCCAATTTCAATCCTCAATCGCGACCTTTCACGGTCCGATTTCAATCCTCAATCGCGACCTTTCACGGTCCGATCTCCAATCCTTAATCGCGACCTTTCACGGTCCGATTTCAATCCTCAATCGCGACCTTTCACGGTCCGATTTCAATCCTCAATCGCGACCTTTCACGGTCCGATCTCAAATCCTTAATCGCGACCTTTCACGGTCCGATCTCAATCCTCAATCGCGACCTTTCATGGTCCGATTTTAATCCTCAATCGCGACCTTTCACGGTCCGATTTCAATCCTTAATCGCGACCTTTCACGGTCCGATTCCAATCCTTAATCGCGACCTTTCACGGTCCGATCTCAATCCTCAATCGCGACCTTTCACGGTCCGATTTCAATCCTCAATCGCGACCTTTCACGGTCCGATTTCAAGCCTCAATCGCGACCTTTCACGGTCCGATTTCAATCCTCAATCGCGACCTTTCACGGTCCGATCTCCAATCCTCAATCGCGACCTTTCACGGTCCGATTCCAATCCTTAATCGCGACCTTTCACGGTCCGATTTCAATCCTCAATCGCGACCTTTCACGGTCCGATCTCCAATCCTCAATCGCGACCTTCCACGGTCCGATTTCAATCCCCCATCTTGACCTTTCACGGTCCCATCTCAAACAGTCAATCCCGACCTTCGCGGTTCGACCTCCACTCTCCTATCGAGACCTTCGCTGTTCATCTTCTCGGCAACAGCAATAAGCCCAAACCCCAAGGCACGAACCCCTTGCAACAATCCCTCTTCGGCCATCCTCGTAAGTCCGAACACCTTTTCACTTCAGCAAGTGAACATTCATCTCCCCGGCCGCCAGTCGTAAGCCCGACCGTTCCACCTCAGCGGCCATCAAGGTAAGCCCGCACAAAAATCCCTCTTCGGCCATCAAGGTAAGCCCGAATGCTCATCCCCAGCAGATAAACCTGGCAACAGCAATAAGCCCAGCACCCAAGGCACGAACGCCCTCGTCAGCATCGCAACTCCAGTTTGAGGCGCCACACGCCCTCGAAGGTTTCAGAAGTCCCAGGTTCAGACGCCTCCTAACAGTCTACATTCAGGTACAGGTACCTCGCGAATGGTCTCATTCAGGTTTAGACGCCTCCTAACATGTCTCGCTCAGGTCAAGGTCCCCATGAGCGGCCCTTGCCCCCTTTCGAACTACGATCGGCTTGATTCCCGCTCGGGATACATAGGAATCCTTTCTCTAAGGGTCCAGCCAGTTGACCGCCCAGGTCTCTTTCAAAGTAAGGCATCCCGATTTGGATCCTTATCTTTTTCAACGACCCCACCTCCTTCGGAGGAGACGTCGCTGAGGGGCTAACTGTAAGTACCCAAATTCGGATCGTCCAAATCCGTCAGAAAGTTAACCGAAATCCGTTAACTGGCCCGCTCCAGGTTAACCGGAACTCGTTAAAATCCCCGTTGTCGTGCCAACGAGACGTCCCGGGACTGCCCCGTGCATCCCGACGTCGAACCGTACTTAACACGTGTCATCTCACGTAAAAGTATGGCTTTCCCTGAAAAACGCATTTTTCGGCACTTTCCGGGGGCATTTCGGACATTTTCCGGACTGTTATTTTAAAAAACGGACAAAACCGGGATCGGGGAACGAACTCCCATAAGGCTGGTGACTCAGAGGGCACGTGGCAGCCATGCCACCTCCCTCTAGTCACTCTTCAATCACAAATCAAGGCCAAAAGACCAAAATACCCCTGATTTGCAAGCCAAGTCCGGCCGGACTCCCTGTGCACATTTTCTGAAATTGTCAGCAAGTCCTTCAAATTCTCAAAATACCACAAAACCCCCTGGATTCAGGCAAAGTCCATCCTGACTCCTACTGCATTTTTCACCTATAAATAGAAATGGCTGTCAAAGCCATTAAGAGAGGATTTTTGTGAGGACCCCGACCCGGAACCTACACGTGTCCCAAGCTGGGGCGTCCTCAAACTAACCCAAATATCAAAAACTTTTAAAATCTTTATTTGAACTTTCAAAATAAATATAAGTATTATAACCATTTTCAAATTAAGTCTACACCTTTTCACAAAGGGGAAATAGTTGACTAACTTAGAAAGCACGAAACTGTTTAGTTACAAAAAGGCATCTGTGATAACAATGAATGAAGATTTAATAATACAATTTCCGTAAATAATTTATACCAAAGTACACTTTCTACACCAATCTAATCAAACCCGACAAATCCCAAAATATAACTTCCAAACTCCTCACTGCCCTTACTTGGCCGGTCCACCTGTCTCGAAATCTAAAACAAGAAGGGAGAGGGGTGAGAATAAATCTCGGCAAGCTATTATGAATGCAAAGAATATGCCATATAAAATGCAACACATAACAAGTTGCACATAACACGTTGGAAAAGCTCAGTAAACACCTTACATTACCTTGGTTTACCTTTTCCCGTCTACGACGATGAGTCGTACAACATTGGGTATAATAATACTCCAATCTTACAGTGGTAGCTTAAGCAATACTCACGTCTTATAAGACCCGTTTTTCGGGAACCAAATAAGACAAAGTAGCAACTCGTAAGGCTTTTGGCTCACTACGATGCTATACCCCAAACCGTGGCCACGTAAGGGGACGGTCACAGTATAACATAATCCGATCACATTAGGTCACACTTCCATAATTGATCGTATTATGTTATACCCCCAAATGTCACCGACTCACACATAATCAAGCACATAATAGATACTTGAATAAATCCACAAAGGGGATAAACAACATAGCAACATGGTAAAATATACTCATGCTCAATCAACATCATAGTGTAACATTTCTTTAACACACTATGCATAACTAAGCTAATATAGCCACATGGTAAATTATACTCATGTACAACAATAATCAGAGTGCAGCATTTATGTAATACACTAAGCATAATCCAATCCATAATGAGGTACTCAAGTAAGATAATGAGATAACATCAACCTATCTTACTTAGTCATTATACGACAATATATGATCTCTATAAGGATCCAAGTTAACTCTACCAAGTTGGAGTCACCTTTAATAAACTATCAAATGATTTCTAAGTCGAAGATAAAGTGCTTCCATTTTCCATTTATCCCAATTAAGGTGACATTAAGTGATACAATTGCTCTAAGTATAACTTAGGTTAAAAGGATTAATTCATGTCCGAAAAGGTTAGGTTCTAAACTTTATATTGGTCAAGGATCGTGCTAAGAGGTTACTAGTAAAAATTCAGCGGAACAGGAACCGGGACCATATTCTCGCCATCATGGGCGACCGCCCAAAGGGGGTGTGGGCGACCGCCCAAGCTTGAAAATAAAGGGGATAGTTCTTTGTGGTCATGGGCGACCGCTCGGCCACACGTGGGCGACCGCCCATGAACCAAATTTCCCGTTTCTTTTCTTTCACCAAGTTTTATTTCCTTTTCTTTTATTCTAACCCAAAATTCAAGAATACCAAGAGGATCTCTAACTTAATCATTTCTCATCCTAATTCATTTAAACCCCAAAATAATCTAAATCCAATTTATTCACCACAAGATTTTCAACCCATTTTAATAACACATTTCAAATTAATTCTTCTAAACTAATTTCACCCATTTCTTATACTCCCAATTTACTTCCATGAACAATAATATCATTCCATGTTATTTACCCATTAATCAACTTCAAAGAGGATTTCAAAACATCCTAAACTAATTCCACCCATTTCACTACCTCATTCAAGTTTAAATCATTAATCTAACTCCATCCATTTCTTACACCCTAGATTAACCTCCATAAACATTAACTCCAATCCATTTCAATTACCAATTACCCAACCCATTTACTTCTATTCTTTACCACTCTCATGAACAACAATATTTCCTTATGATCTAAATCAATTCCTTCCTCCAAGAGAGTTACCAAAGCATCCTATGAGCATTTTAACAACAATTCAACAATAATGATCTCATGAACAATTAGAGAAGAGAAGGGTCATAATAACTCACTTTAAAAAAATAGGAGATGGATTTAAGACTTTCTTAGCTTGATGAACTCCTCTTGGTCTCCCGATTCCAAAAGTACTCTCGGATCTAACATTGGTGAAGGATTGATTTAGGGAGGGGTCTTGGAAGGTGGAGCTCTTTCCATGGCTTCCATGGAGTTGAGAGAGAAAAGGGAAAGAGAGGAAGAAGAGAGGTGGAGTATAATTGGTAAGAGAGAGGGGGGGGGCCGGTTTATAAGGAGGGGTTTTGGGGAGTTTGTCCCCCACTCAAAACTCCCTACCAAATCTTTCATAATTTAAAATAATGCTCCCATCCAATAACATTTTATTTGCCCATTTTATTACCACTCCACTCTATTACTTCATTTATTTCTAATTATTATTTTTCTCCTAGAACCTTATTTATTTCCTTATCATTTTATCCTAATATAAGAAATTTAAAGATATAAAATGAACACATAATATTAACGATAATATTAAAAGCACACAATATGAAGTTAAATTAGTGCCTAGGGTTAGGGTCGTTACACTCACTCCTCCTTAAAGAAAATTCGTCCCGAATTTGACTGTCACTTACCTAACTGATCAACCCGCATCGGTTACAAGTATACATCAAACTTCAATTTCCAAATAGTCTCTTCAGTGTTGTGATTCTCCTTCCAAAGAAATTTAATTTCTAATTCCATTAATAATATGATGTTACCACTTAATGATCCAAGCCTACTATGCAATTATCACTAACACGAATTTTTCGATCCCAATAAAAATATAAATAAATAAAGTATTACAACTTAGGTCACCAAATACATTACAATATCACATTAAAACTTCAAATACTCTACAATTTGCTCCAAGTCGATCCTATAAGCCAAATCACCAACCCTTTCTAAAACTTCAATTGGATTAACAAATTTTGGCGCCAATCTACCTTAGGCCTTTCTTTTCTAACCTCAACCCAACAAATTAGAGATCGATATTTTCTTCCCAACTATGCCTCATACGGTTTTATCCCAATGTTAGAATGATAACTACTACTATACGCACTCAATCCTCGGTAACCATACGTACCATTGACCACTAACATCCCTTGTTCATGCCGTAGCATATCATCAACAACAAGTAATGATTCCTCAACTTTTTACAAGGTTAAACTTAATAGCATTCCTATATTCTAAAGGACCTTCTCAAATGATATCTATCCAATCCATTTAATACTATGGGGTTTATACAACTAAACGATCCCCTAGCATATATGAGGATTTGATCAAAAAAATTTGCATCACTATAAACATATATAATGAGTAGAAAATACAATCAACTTTCTATAAACAAAACAACATACTCCTTTTTACTTCCAAGGTAACCAATTCACAAAACCCATCGTTTTAATACTCTTAAGTTCAACTTAGAACTCTAAGTATTTTAATAAATCTTCTAACATCAACATTCTATCATCACCATTCAATGTTCCAATCATGTTCAGGACTAGTGACAAATTAATATTCAAATTGAATGGTTGGCCGCCCACAACGGAGCCGATCCAACTCTAAAACAAATCCGAGTCTCTGCGACTTCCACATCAATAACTCCACAATTTATCAATTATTTCTCGGATCAAAACTTTTAATACAATTAATCACTATAGGGAACTAGGTTGCTTTTCTACTTGCTTCGTACAAACTATAACTTTAAAGTAACATGTCTTTCGAAAATTTACAACATTTTTCGTAATTTCAAATGATAATATAAAAAGAGATCCAAAGAGACCCGAATGGTTTATTTATTTAAAACCGGCCCATACCAGTTTTAATTAACTAAACCACTCGAAATTTCAAAGGATTGATAAGCTAATCAAATAACTCGAGTGATTTAATTATCTACAACCGTCCCATACCAGTGGTAGATAGTTAAATTACTCATAGATTTTAATTTACACGAAAATGGTTTATCGACCCTATTAAATCAACTATCCCCGAAGGGCACAATTGCTCACACCGAAGTTCAACACACACTTCAATCATTAAAACACAATTAAACAATTCCAACATAATATTTTTACATAGTTAAATTCTTTATAAGGAAACAAAATCTCGGCATACTAATACTATCCTTTATAATTAACACTATAACTTTCATAGTAAACTGGTAAATCATCCTCAATTCAATAATTCCTCAAGTTAAATATTTAACACTTTTACTTAATTGAGTCATCTATTCCCTACCTTCGATATTGGAATTATGCTTAATAACAACATTTTGTAAACGTCCAGTTTCCGATCAAATACAATGATTTATTAATAAGAAGATACAAGAACGCACACAGATCGATCATTCCCAAATTGCAATTAAGCATTAACTAACTTAACTCTCCATAACCATCAACCAACTTAAAATCCTTATAGCGTCAATATCTTTCAAACATCACACAAATCCCTCATATGATTCACGTAACTAAGTCGAACTATAGTATATAACCATCCTAAAGTATCCTGTCTTCCAATAAGATTCATCCTCATTTACTCAACTAATGATAATCAATTCCCAAAACGAACCATATACAAATATTACCAATTTCTGAAGTTGATCCTATAAGTCACCAATAACTACATCTATTATACCTCTTCACATTTACCCTATTCACCTCTCCATAACTAATACACAATCCATAAATCAGAACGGTCATACTATGTATAAATGTTGTCTTAAGTATATCCTTAAAGCAAATTTTTTCACCGAAATTGTAACACTCCGAAAATTCAACTAATAACCATTGAGTATCCTACTAGTTTCAAAAATCATTTATACAAATCGTCAACAAGCGTTAACGAATACTTATTCTTCACAGTTACCTATTTAAGATCTCTATAACCCTTTGATTAACCACCAAGTATCATCTTTTCTAATATAGTACTAATTTATCCTTACGGAGAGTCGCTAAGCTAATTATCTGCTTTATCAAATACTTTCTCAAGATGAATCATCAAGTCCATCATCCTAATTAGTGTCCTCTATCTAGGAATCCGAATACCAAATTAGTACCTTATAGCCACTCAAAATCTCAACGTCCGGGTATGATACCTGATGAAAACCTATTTTGAAACTCACACAGAAAGCATCACTTAGTCAACTAATAGCACACAAGGCAAAGATATATTAATTCCATAAGATCTCGTACTCGCGATATTTTATAACTCATCTAATCCCACTTAGACTATCACTTCCAATACTAGTCTCATATATCTAGTCTCTTCCACGAGATACCAACGAATAAATAATCATGCAACTATACAACCATACACTACTCTTAATTAGGCCATATACCTAACCTCCACTAAGAGTTCACAAATTCATTTACCACTCGTACATGAGATAACTCACGGTTCTTTTACTTAAACATAACACATAACCTCCACATTCTTTAGGTCATACTTTCGACACTTACGCATATGTGACATAATATCAATTAATAATTTATCCGACTCAATTATACACGGAGGTAAATCAAACGTAGATAAGGGGACTCGCCTCTTGCGACAGGTCCTCTTCAAACACAACAACTACTCAAATAATTCGAGTTAACATAACGATGATTCACGGATAGGTAACTTGACCAAATCCACCGGCAATACATGCCCACTTAATCACAAATATCAAGATAATTAAGGATGATTCGAGGTACGACCCCATCGGAGTAGAACCTCCGGACATAAGGCAACTCTTAGGCCAATTATGCAAATAAAAATAAAATGTAATGCCACATAAGAACGAATGTACGAGGATTTATAAAAGTATGAACCCTAATTCCCGAGACAGGTAATATACCTCAAATGATGGTGGGGAAATCTATCTTTCCATAACTCACCTTTCCTTGATTCATTGGTTGGTCAATATCATTTTCTCGTCTTTGAACAAATTCCTGCATTAAACTCTCGACGTAAGTCATCGCACACTCTCACTCGGCTAGACTCTACCCGAGAACTCTAACCGAGCTCGATACCAACCGTGAGGACCCCGACCCGGAACCTACACGTGTCCCAAGTCAGCGTCCTCAAACTAACCCAAATATCAAAAACTTTTAAAATCTTTATTTGAACTTTCAAAAAAAATATAAGTATTATAACCATTTTCAAATTAAGTCTACACCTTTTCACAAAGGGGAAATAGTTGACTAACTTAGAAAGCACGAAACCTTGTTTAGTTACAAAAAGGCATCTCGTGATAACAATGAATGAAGATTTAATAATACAATTTCCGTAAATAATTTATACCAAAGTACACTTTCTACACCAATCTAATCAACCCCGACAAATCCCAAAATATAACTTCCAAACTCCTCACCGCCCTTACTTGGCCGGTCCACCTGTCTCGAAATCTAAAACAAGAAAGGGAGAGGGGTGAGAATAAATCTCAAAGAAGCTATTATGAATGCAAAGCAATATGCCATATAAAATGCAACACATAACAAGTTGCACATAACACGTTGGAAAAAGTCAAACACCTTACATTACCTTGGTTTACCTTTTCCCGTCTCGAACAGTCGTACAACATTGGGTATAATAATACTCCAATCTTACAAATGAGCCGCTTAAGCAATACTCACGTCTTATAAGACCCGTTTTTCAGGGAACCAAATAAGACGAGCAACTCTGTAAGGCTTTTGGCTCACTACGAGATGCTATACCCCAAACCGTGGCCACGAAGGGGACGGTCGCAGTATAACATAATCCGATCACATTAGGTCACACTTCCATAATTGATCGTATTATGTTATACCCCCAAATGTCACCGACTCACACATAATCAAGCACATAATAGATACTTGAATAAATCCACAAAGGGGATAAACAACATAGCAACATGGTAAAATATACTCATGCTCAATCAACATCATAGTGTAACATTTCTTTAACACACTATGCATAACTAAGCAATATAGCCACATGGTAAATTATACTCATGTACAACAATAATCAGAGTGCAGCATTTATGTAATACACTAAGCATAATCCAATCCATAATGAGGTACTCAAGTAAGATAATGAGATAACATCAACCTATCTTACTTAGTCATTATACGACAATATATGATCTCTATAAGGATCCAAGTTAACTCTACCAAGTTGGAGTCACCTTTAATAAACTATCAAATGATTTCTAAGTCGAAGATAAAGTGCTTCCATTTTCCATTTATCCCAATTAAGGTGACATTAAGTGATACAATTGCTCTAAGTATAACTTAGGTTAAAAGGATTAATTCATGTCCGAAAAGGTTAGGTTCTAAACTTTATATTGGTCAAGGATCGTGCTAAGAGGTTACTAGTAAAAATTCAGCGGAACAGTGGAACCTGACCATATTCTGCCATCATGGGCGACCGCCCAAAGGGGGTGTGGGCGACCGCCCAAGCTTGAAAATAAAGGGGATAGTTGCTGTGGTCATGGGCGACCGCTCAGCCCACATGGGCGACCGCCCATGAACCAAATTTCCAGATTTCTTTTCTTTCACCAAGTTTTATTTCCTTTTCTTTTATTCTAACCCAAAATTCAAGAATACCAAGAGGATCTCTAACTTAATCATTTCTCATCCTAATTCATTTAAACCCCAAAATAATCTAAATCCAATTTATTCACCACAAGATTTTCAACCCATTTTAATAACACATTTCAAATTAATTCTTCTAAACTAATTTCACCCATTTCTTATACTCCCAATTTACTTCCATGAACAATAATATCATTCCATGTTATTTACCCATTAATCAACTTCAAAGAGGATTTCAAAACATCCTAAACTAATTCCACCCATTTCACTACCTCATTCAAGTTTAAATCATTAATCTAACTCCATCCATTTCTTACACCCTAGATTAACCTCCATAAACATTAACTCCAATCCATTTCAATTACCAATTACCCAACCCATTTACTTCTATTCTTTACCACTCTCATGAACAACAATATTTCCTTATGATCTAAATCAATTCCTTCCCTCCAAGAGAGTTACCAAAGCATCCTATGAGCATTTTAACAACAATTCAACAATAATGATCTCATGAACAATTAGAGAAGAGAAGGGTCATAATAACTCACTTTAAAAAAATAGGAGATGGATTTAAGACTTTCTTAGCTTGATGAACTCCTCTTGGTCTCCCGATTCCAAAAGTACTCTCGGATCTAACATTGGTGAAGGATTGATTTAGGGAGGGGTCTTGGAAGGTGGAGCTCTTTCCATGGCTTCCATGGAGTTGAGAGAGAAAAGGGAAAGAGAGGAAGAAGAGAGGTGGAGTATAATTGGTAAGAGAGAGGGGGCCGGTTTATAAGGAGGGGTTTTGGGGGAGTTTGTCCCCCACTCAAAAACTCCCTACCAAATCTTTCATAATTTAAAATAATGCTCCCATCCAATAACATTTTATTTGCCCATTTTATTACCACTCCACTCTATTACTTCATTTATTTCTAATTATTATTTTTCTCCTAGAACCTTATTTATTTCCTTATCATTTTATCCTAATATAAGAAATTTAAAGATATAAAATGAACACATAATATTAACGATAATATTAAAAGCACACAATATGAAGTTAAATTAGTGCCTAGGGTTAGGGTCGTTACAATTTTTACCCCAAAAAATCACCACCCCCTCGGCCCAAACTGGTTTCCACCCCTTCCGAGCTTCCGTTCTGTCTCGATTCGCGTGAAACCTTCGTATTTCGATCAAATACGCACCTTACTACTTCGAAACAACCTTTCGAATCACTTTCCGTGTCCCGTACACACCTCCCGAGCCAAAGGAGTCGACCCTAGCCATAGGTATAACTCCCTCTCTCTAAATCTCTCGTTCCGTCTCGGTTTACGCGCCAGTCGCTACAACCATTTCGAACAACATTATCAAAATGTAGACGCCTTCGTCTAACGGGGTCCAATACGTTTTAGTCCCTCGATCCTCTTCTCTTTCCGTAAGAGAAGTAATCACGGGTTAAAACGGCGTTCCGACCCCGTTCCGTTTACTTTCTGTCATTTACCAATTCCGGATCGATCGATCCGTTGATCGTCATTTAATTTCTGTCATTTACAATTCCGAGCCGTTTGGCTCGTTGATCGTCATTTACAAATCCGAGCCGATTGGCCTCGTTGATCGTCATTTACGATTCCGGATCGTTTGATTCCGTTGACACTGCTTTAAATACTGTCATTTACAAGTCCGACCCGTTTGGATCGTGATAGTATTTACTTTTCAAAGTCCGAGTCGCAACCCGATTCGTTGATCGCATATCATTTAATACGCATTTTTCCCGTAAAAATCGTTAACAATGTAATGCCCGGTTCAAAACCGGAGTTCGTCCGTCGAACTCTCTTTCAAAAAATGCGCGACATGACGTTTGGCCTCCAAACGCTCATCTTCAAACTAAAAGCCGCCATTTGACACTCAAAATCATTTAATACGCATTTTTCCCGCAAAAATCGTTCACAATGACTCGCCCGGTTCAAAAAACCGGAGTTCGACCTTCAAACTCCCTTTCAAACTCAAAATCGACGTTTGCCACGCAAACGCTCATTTCAAACTCAAAATCGACGTTTGCCACGCAAACGCTCATTTCAAACTCAAAATCGACGTTTGCCACGCAAACGCTCATTTCAAACTCAAAATCGACATTTGCCACGCAAACGCTCATTTCAAACTCAAAATCGACGTTTGTCATTCAAACGCTCGTCTTTTCAAACAAAGTCACCTAATCAACGTTTGACATTCAAACCAAGATTAAGCTTGTCATTCAAGCCCCCCATTTCAAAACACACACACACACATACACACACGATTTCGAGAAAGGTAGAAAGACTCGTCATGCGAGGCGTTTCGGGCGATCTCGTAATACTCTACCCGAAACGTAACTTGACCTCCGAACCTAACAATCTCTGATACTAAAAGCTTTTTACTCGTTTTTGCTGCCAATAAAAATGATCCCCATTTTCAAAGCTTTTTCCTAAGTTTTTGCTACCAATAAAAACGACACCATTTTCAATAGCCGTTTCTCAACGTTTGGGCTCAAAATACAAAAACCGCGTGGCGACTCCTCATTTTTTTCCTTCCCATGAAGTGAGGTCTCAGACACCAACCCCACGCGAAAGACAACCGCGTTTCGCGCCCCGCGCGCGGAATCCCGGGTAATTTCAGATACCAAGCAAAGACACTAGCTTCTCAACAGTGGCCATGCCACCAGCATACGGAAGAACTAGCTGTTCCGTCTCAGGTCCTCCCAGAATGGCCCGAAAATCTTCGAATGTAGGAGTGATTTCGTTGTACGAAAAGCTGTACACGTTCCTCCGTGCGTCCCGAGAACCGAGACGCCGCTCTCAAAAGATCCCAATCGGCATGAGCTCCTTCAAAGCCCAAACAGATTTCATCCCGTAACGACCTTCAAAAACCCCTTGTTACGCCTCGTGTGGTTCCGTACCCACGACTGAAAGTTTTCCAAGTATCGCTCTTGCATTCGAGATGACAGCTTAGGAAAGGGAGCCATGACAGAAAGTGAAGAAAAGCCTTAAGAATGGGAAAGGAATTCAGCCAAATGATCGAAATAAAGGCGTAGTCTTTACAAATTGCAAAGCTGACTTGCAATTTAAAGGAATGCTGAAATTCACTCCTAGTCCGACCAGGACTCTCCTTGCGATTGACCCGGTCAACTCTGCGGCCATTGCTCCCAAATTGGAAGCAATTCCAAACAATCCCCTATTCACACCTTTATGAAACCAACGTGCTGCCCCTGGTTTCATTCAATCAATATCAATATCCCTTCCGCCCCGGGCTTGTGTAACAGTGCAATTAATTAAATATTAGTGCATATAGGCTTAAATTTTGACCCGTTCAATTTTTAATGCATGTTTCATTTTATTTTTTGATCAACCTACTTGCTTATTTGTCGAAAATAAAAGAAGGTAATCACTAAATGGAAGTGCGAAATACAGGTTCCGCCCCACGGGCGCCTTTTTTTCAAATACAATTCAAAGCAAATTGTTCCGGACAATGCATGCATTTTGTCTAAACAAAGCAGTAAAAAAAAAGGACTACTCCGAGTCCTGCTCGTCATCCGAGCACTCGGCGCTTGTTGCTCCGCCATTCTTAGGATCCGTCATGAATAAGAAGTCGCCAAATTCCTCCCGGGCGGGAATATGCAAAAGGCCTCCTCGGCGTATGCGAACTCGAGGACTCTCCCTCTCGTGCCCGAGTGCGAAGAAGAAGGAGCTCCCAAACCCACTCGTTCCGCCCGCGAACCTGCCAAATCCTGTGCAAGTCCTCCCCACCGAGTTGTGGGAGCGAGGCGAACCTCTCGGCCTAGACGGCCTCGGCTCACGGACATCCACGCTCCTCCGGGAACCGCACCGCATGAACTCCACGAGCCTCCTAGCGTGGCGGCCGAGCCGTCCACCACCTCTTGGCGTCGTTGTACGTGCGGCCGGACACTGCGAACCAGGAAGGTCATCAGAAGACGAACATAAAGTACAGATGCAACATCTGCAGAATACTACTATCAAAAGCAGAAAATCAAGAAAGTGCTCACCGAGGTATTGGGATCCACCCTATCGAGGTCTCGGCTCATCGGGAATCGGGATCACCCAGGCCGCTGCGTGAGCCATCCGGTCCCTCGTACGCCCGGCCTAGCGCGTGGGATCGGAAGATCTCGGGGACCTCCCGGGGACCTCGCCACTCCCTATCTTGCACTGCGGGCCCTCGGCCTCATCCTCAAGAAAGTATCATAGTCGGCTCCCGCTATGACGTACTCGGTATAGTACACGCCCTGTCTATACCCCTCCGGCTCCTCCGTCGGCATCTCCAGGGATGCTTTGCATGTGCATAGGAGGATCCACCCGCACCAATGGAAGGGACCCCGGCCTATCTTGCCGACGAGTCACCCTCTCCCCCGGATACATAGCGTCGCAATGAAGTCCCACCGGGAGCTTCCACCGCCGTGTAGTCTCGCTAGCAATACGAACGGCGACGGCATCAGAACCTACTCCACCGGGTCAACCGGATCCTCTCGGAGAACTCTCGGCTCGGGGCACGAGACACCTCCTCGTACGTCGGCCGCGTACCCACTCTCGACGAGACCGGCTTCTTCGCCTTCTTACGCCAAACCCGGCGTGGCGGGGGTAAAAGGGTCGATACGCATCCTAATGTCCCACTCCTGCGGATTTGAACACCTCATAGCACCCGGACACCGCAAGCAAATGGAAAGTTATGTCGGCTACTGAAAGCGGATACATACGAGTACATAAAAGGGGCAAGGAAGAGAAAAAGACATGAACTTACATCCAAGACAGGTGTGAAGCAGCTCAAGGAACTCTCCTCTCCCCGCGAGAATTTGTCCAGGGAATGATAGAGCTCGGCCAGTCCAGCCTCCCCCCATGCGAACCCCCTCACGGCATCCCGGATCATCGGCGGCCGAGCAAAAGGGAAATGACGGGATGTGTCGAAGTCGGGAACAAAGTCGGCGACGGCGCAAACCAAATGAACCCTCGAGTCGGGCGCTCCGCGGTCATCCTCAAAGATCCGGCCAAAAATGCACAATACCCGTCATAGATGCTGCTCCATCGGCTGTACCGAATGCCTAAGCCCACGGCATCGGTGATATCAAAACCCGGCGGCGCAGACAAGCTGCTCCGGTATAACCGTCAACCCACACCAGCGTGTTGCCATAGGTCGGCAACCCAGTGATAGCGGCAAAATCCGTGGGAGTCACCGTCGCCTCCCCCCATCTGAAATGGAAAGTGTGAGTCGTATCCCACCAGTACTCGCTCAGGGCGACATACATGGACCTGGCCCTCGGCGTCGTAGCTATCGCAGCCACCGCACTGATGAACCCAGCCAATCCGGAGTCAACCACCAGCTGTCGTGGACTCCTCTCTCCCTCTCGAGCCACGTTCGGGAGAATCTCCCACAATGCTCTCACTGCCTCAAAGGCCCCCCGACTCTTCTGATTGTCGACGTCAACCTTCCCTTTCCCCTGCAGGTGAACAAGACAAGAGCAACATCAACAGAGTGCACGAACGCATGCCAAAATGATGCAATGCAATGACAGTTCTCATTCATTTCTTACATATATTTCAAAACATTTCGAAAACTCCGTCGAATCCGGAACTTTCAAATTTTTCGAAAACTCCGTCGAATCCGGAACTTTCAGAACATCTCGAAAACTCCGTCGAATCCGGAACTTTCAAAATCTCTCGAAAACTCCGTCGAATCCGGAACTTTCAAAACATTTCGAAAACTCCGTCGAATCCGAAACTTTCAAATTCTTTCGAACATTTCGAAAATTTACTCCGTCCCGAATTAAAGCTACTTTAATTTTGGAAAATGCATCTAGACATGGAATTTTGCAACCAAAATTTTTATGTCATCCACCGATGGTGTCAATTGAACTACATCCTAGTCAATTTCGACAAAGGTTCATGGCAAAGTCAAAAGCCCCAATTCAAGCACCAAAATCCCTAAGTTCATTCCTAATCAAATTTCTAACATTTAAAGAATGCACATTCTTAAAATTAATGGAACTTGTAGGAAGCTTACTTGTCTCTCAATCCCTCCTTTGGAGTTGTGTCTCTCCCTAGCCGGGTAGAACTCCGCCGGATTCAATGGATGAATGATGGTTCGAATGGTCCGAACCAACCGCGTTCTTTCGTCATCGGTCCTTCCATGACGAGCCATTGGGTCCCAATCACCTTCCATATCGATTTTCCTTCGCAGATCCGAGCAAATCTCACAATTTGGGGTGGATTTTCTCTCCTCCTCTCTCTCCCTCTCGTCAGAATTAATGGAGAAAAATGACTTCTCCTTCCTCGGCCTCTACAATAAGAGGTCATGGCCAAATTCGCCAAAGTCCCACTGACTCTTGCCGCACCCGTAAATTTTTGCCACTTTTGCCCCTCAGTTTTTCACAGTTTCAATTTTACCACTCTTGGCCCCCAAAAGTGTAAAATTTCCCCCCAGTTAGACATTTCTAACACCCCATCCCCCGAGGATAAATTCCCAGTTAGTTTTCACTAACGCTCGTCTCCAGACGTTAAATTCCCAGTTAGACATTTCTAACACCCCATCCCCCGAGGATAAATTCCCAGTTAGTTTTCACTAACGCTCGTCTCCAGACGTTAAATTCCCAGTTAGTTTTCACTAACGCTCGTCTCCAGACGTTAAATTCCCAGCTAGTTTTCACTAACGCCCGTCTCCCGTGTTAAATTCCCGTTAATTTTCACTAACGCCCGTCTCGCAGGGCGTTAAATTCAATCCTGGTTGACGTTTGACGTTCAAACGCTCAATCATGTCTCCCTGACATTCCAGCTTACATTTCCGTCTCCGTACGTTAAATTTTATCCCCGCCGACGCTTTTGACGTTCAAACGTTCAATCATGTCTCCGGACATTCCGATCCCGTCTCCAGACGTTAAATTCCCAGTTAGTTTTCACTAACGCCCGTCTCCAGATGTTAAATTCAATCCCAGTTGACGTTTGACGTTCAAATGCTCAATCATGTCTCCGGACATTCTGGTACATTTCCGTCTCCGGCGTTAAATTCAATCCTAGGTTGACGTTTGGCGTTGGCAAACGCTCAATCATGTCTCCGACATTCTGCTACATTTCCGTCTCCAGGACGTTAAATTTTATCCCCGAGTTGACGTTTGACGTTCAAACGCTCAATCATGTCTCCTGGACATTCCGATTCCGTCTCCGTACTTTAAATTCAATCCCGCCTGACGTTTGACGTTCAAACGCTCAATCATGTCTCCGACATTCCAGCTTATGATTCCGTCTCCCGACGTTAAATTTTCTAATGGTTTTCACCATCATATAAACCCTACAATGCAATAAGCCCAAACCCCAAGGCATGAACGCCTTGCAACAATCCCTCTTCTGCCGTCTTCGTAAGCCTGAATATCTTTTCACTTCAGCAAGTGAACATTCATCTCCCCGGCCGCCAGTCGTAAGCCCGATCGTTCCACCTCAGCGGCCATCAAGGTAAGCCCGCACAACAATCCCTCTTCGGCCAGCAAGGTAAGCCCGAATGCTCATCCCTAGCAGGATTCTAAAGAAGAAACGTCGATCCTTCCGAGTTGTTAATAACGCCATTAACACAGCAGTTCTCATCATTGCCGCCCTATCCCCAGCAGGATAAACCTGGCACCGCAATAAGCCCGCTCAAGGCACGAACGCCGATAAGCGTACCTCGCAACCTCCGGGCTTGAGGCGCCACACGCCTCGTCGGTATCAGCAACTCGGTTTGAGGCGCCACACGCGCCTCGTCGATATCAGCGGCTCCGGTTTGAGGCGCCACGCCACTCGTCGGTGCTCAGCAACTCCGGTTTGAGGTGCCACATGCCTCGCGCACAACAACTCCGGTTTGAGGCGCCACACGCCTCGTCGAGACAAGAACTCCGTTTGCCAGGCGCCACACGCCTCGTCAGATCATCGACTCCGGCCAGGCGCCACACGCCTCGAAGGTTACGAAGTCCTGTGTTCGTACGCCTACGAACATTCTCGCTCTGTGTCAAGGTCCCCACGCGCGCCCTCGCACCTTCGAACTACGATCGGCTTGATTCCCGCTCGGGATACGTAGGAATCCTTTCGCTAAGGGTCCAGCCAGCTGACCGCCCAGGTCTTTCAAAATAAGGCATCCCGATTTGGATCCTTATCTTTTTCAACGACCCCACCTCCTTCGAAGGAGACGTCGCTGAGGGGCTAACTGTAAGTACCCAAATCCGGATCGTCAAAATCCGTCAGAAAGTTAACCGAAATCCGTTAACTGGCCCGCTCCAGGTTAACCGGAACTCGTTAAACTCCCCGTTGCCAAGCCAACGAGATGTCTCGGGACTGCCCCGTGCATCTCGACGTCGAAACGTACTTAACACGTGTCATCTCACGTAAAAGTACGGCTTTTCCTGAAAAATGCACTTTCCGGGGGCATTTCGAACATTTTCCGGACTGTTATTTTAAAAAACGGACAAAACCGGGACCGGGGAACGAACTCCCACGCATTTGGTGAGTCATGGGACACGTGGCAGCCATGCCACAGCCCACCCATCACCCTTCAATCAGAAATCAAAGGGAAAAGACTAAAATACCCCTGGTATACAAATAAAGTCCTACGGACTCCCTGTGCACATTTTCTGAAATTGCCAGCAAGCCCCTCAAAATTCCAAAATACCCCAAAACCCTGAAAAACAGTCTAAGTCCGTCCGGACTCTTACTGCAATTTTCACCCTATAAATAGAAGTGGCTGTCAAAGCCAAAAGGAGGAAGAAATTAACTCAAAAACTCACCTCACTCACGGCCCAAACTGATTTCACCCCTCCCGAGCTCCCGTTTTGCCTCGATTCGTGTGAAACTTCCGTATTTCGATCAAATACGTCCCTCATCGCTACGAAACACCGTTTCAAACCTCTTTCTGTGTCCCGTACACACCTTTCGAGCCAAAGGAGTTGACCCTAGCCATAGGTATAACTCCCTCTCTCTGATCTCTCGTTTCGTTTCGGTTTACGCGTCAGTCGCTATAACCGTTCCGAAGACCGTTACTGAAATGTAGACGCCTCCGTCTAACGGGGTCCGATACGTTTTAGCCCCTCGATCCTCTTCTTTTTCCGTAAGAGAAGTAATCACGGGTTAAAACGGCGTTCCGACCCCGTTCCGTTTACTTTTTCTGTCATTTACCATTCCGGATCGATCGATCCGTTGATCGTCATTTACTTTCTGTCATCTACAATTCCGAGCCATTTTGGCTCGTCGATCGTCATTTACTCTTCCGAGCCGTTTTGGCTCGTCGATCGTCATTTAAGATTCCGGATCGTTTGATTCCGTTGATACTGCTTTAAATACTGTCATTTACAAAGTCCGACCCGTTTGGATCGTGATAGTATTTATCTTTCAAAGTCCGAGTCGCAACCCGATTTGTCGATCGCATATCATTTAAAATGCTTTTTTCCCATAAAAATCGTTAATAATGTAATGCCCGGTTCAAAACCGGAGTTCGTCCTTCGAACTCTCTTTCAAAACGCGCGAAATGACTTTGGCATCCGAACGCTCATCTTTCAAACTAAAAGATGCTATTTGACATTCAAAATCATTTAATACGTTTTTTCTCGTAAAAATCGTTAACAATGACTCGCCCGGTTCAAAACCAAAAGTTCGTCATTCGAACTCCTTTTCTAACTCAAATCGACGTTTGCCACGCAAACGCTCATTTCCGTCTCAAAACCGACGTTTGTCATTCAAACGATCGCTTTTTCAAAAGATCACCTAATCAACGTTTGACATTCAAACCAAGATTAAGCTTGTCATTCAAGCCCCCTTTTCAAAACACACACACACACACGTTTTCGAGAAAGGTAGAAAGACTCGTCATGCGAGGCGTTTCGGGTGATCTCGTAATACTCTTCCCGAAACGTAACGTGACCTCCGAACCTAACAATCTCTGGTACTAAATAGCTTTTTACTCGTTTTTGCTACCAATAAAAATGACCCCCGTTTTCAAAGCCTTTTCCTAAGTTTTTGCTATCAATAAAAACGACACCATTTTCACTAAAAGCCATTTCTCAACGTTTTGGGCTCAAAATACAAAAACCGCGTGGCGACTCCTCATTTTTTCCTTCCCATGAAGCGAGGTCTCAGACACCAACCCTCCGCGAAAGACAACCGCTTTCGCCGCGCGCGAAATCCGGGTAATTTCAGTACCGTAGCGGGTTTGACAACCGGGCTAAAGGTTTCCGAGTAATCGATACCCGGACGTTGATGGAATCCTTTGGCAACAAGATGAGCTTTGTGTCAATCTATGGATCCATCGAGGTTGTACTTGGTTCTGTAAATCCACTTGCAACCAACAAGATTTTGAGAAGGAGAGGGAGGTACTAGATCCCATGTGTTGTTCTGTAAGAGCACATCAAACTCTTTTTGCATGGCATTGCGCCAAAGGGGATTTTTGAGGGCTTGGGTAATGGTGGATGGTTCGTTGGTTTGAAGGGTGGCTTGTAGGTTTAATTTTTGGATAGGCTTGTGTATGTTATTTTTGGATCGAGTAACGGGGCTGGAATGGGGTAAGGCATCAGGTGGGGGAACGGTGCTGCTGGGCTAGGGGGCGGTCGCGCGGGTGAGGTGGGACAATCGCGCAAAGTTACTGGAGAAGGGAGGCGATCGCGCGGTTGAGGGGTGCGATCGCGCGTAGTTACGGGAGAAGGGGGGCGATCGCTCCCTTCCAAGGGGCGATCGCGCGGGTTGGCTGGATGGACTTGGTTCAGGGGTGGAGGGGTAGGTGTGTGGGTAGGTGGGGAGGCTATATCCTGTTGATTTGAAGGGGAGGGTTGGCCTGAAGGATTTCGGGTAATGGAGTGAGAGGGGAGAAGCGAAAGCGAGACATCACACCAATCATTGACCGTGAGAGTGGGAGTGGGCGGAGTGGACCGAGATTCAAAGGGGAAGACCGACTCAACAAACTTGACCTGATGAGATGTGTATATTTTGTTGGTGTTGGGGTCGAGGCAATAGTAGGTACTTTGAGTAGCTGAGTATCCACACTACCAGAAACAGGTGGTTTAGCGACGGAATTATCAGCGACGGATTCATTCCGTCGCTAAATAGCGGCGAAATATAAGCTTTAGCGTCGGAATCATTTTGGCGTCAAATTTAGCGACGGAATTTAATTCCGCCGCTAAATTCCGCCACTAAAACGAATATTCCTCGAATATTCGTTTAATTACTGCCACTATTTTCGCGGTTGATTTACCGACGGAATATTCCGCCGCTAAATCTTTATCAGCGACGGAATTATTCCGCCGGTGAAAATATATCATTTTTTTATTTTTTTATTTATCAGCGTCGGAAATATTCCGACGGTAAAATTAAAATGTTTTTTATTTTTTTTTTGAAATATTACACCGACGGAATATTTCCGCCACTAAATAATTAATTTTTTTTAATTTCTCAGCGTCGGAAATATTCCGTCGCTAAAATTAAATGTTTTTTTGATTTTTTTTTTATTAAACACCGACGGAATATTTCCGCCGCTGATAATTTAATATTTTTTTATTTTTCAGCGACGGAAATATTCCGTTGCTGATAATAAAATGTAATTTTTGTTTATTTTTAGAACTAATTAACAAAATAACAAACTAAAAAACATTAAAATATCATAAATATTTATGATATTTTTGAAAAAATAAATAAATAATAAATATTTATTAATTTTAATTTAATAAATATCATTATTTTTATTTATATAAAATATGAAAGTTATTTTAAATTACTCTCAAAAAAATAAATATGAGTCAATAAATATTATTTTTGAAAAAATAAATAAATTCAAAACCCTAAACCATATACCCTATATATACACTATACACTATACCCTATACCCTATACCTTATACCCTATATACTATACACTATACCCTATACCCTATACACTATTCACTATACCCTATACCCTATACCCTATACCCTATACCCTATACACTATACACTATACCCTATACCCTATACACTATACCATATATATACATTATACACTATACCCTATATCCTATACCCTATACCCTATACCCTATACCCTATACACTATACACTATACACTATACCCTATACCCTATACCCTATACACTATACCCTATACACTATACACTATACCCTATACCGTATACCCTATACCCTATACCCTATACACTATATACTATACCCTATACACTATACACTATACACTATACCCTATACCCTATACCCTATACCCTATACCCTATACACTATACTCTATACCCTATACACTATACACTAGTGTCTCGGCCAGACTTGGGTGCCCGCCCTTGCTTTGTGCTGGAATTGGGCTTG
>JAFEMH010004567.1:175000-202901 GCA_022495995.1 Adenophora triphylla var. japonica
CCACCACCACCACTACACCACTAAGACTACCACCACTACCACCACCACCACCACAATCACAACCACCACCACCACAACCACCAAAACTACTACCACTACTACTACCACCACTACCACTACCACTATCACCACTACTACTATCATCACTACTACCACTACTACTACCACTACCACCACCACTACTACCACTACCACCACTACTACTACTACCACTACTACTACCACTACTACCACCACTATTACCAATTTGAAAAAAAAAAAGTTAAGTTTTATTTATTTCAAAATTCATAACTTTTTGCAATAAATTTCAGGACTAACCAACATCTAAAATAGTGTTCTTTATAAAAAAAATTGAAAAAAAAATAAAAAATGTTAATATATAATATAGAACTTAACAAAAACTGTTAAAAAGTTAACTATTTTTTCAAAAAGCTGTTAAAAAGTTAATCCCAAAAATAATTGGCTCCAAAAATATAGTTAGTCCCTAAAAATTGACTCGAAATAGATGAATGGAGTTAGAAATTTTGAAACAAAGTTTCCTTCGATTATTTTTTAGTTCCCATTTTTTTCCCTCCACACAAAATGAATGAAAAGTTGAAATCATTCCCGCTTACTCTCATCTCCCCTTTTTTTTCCGTTGGCCCGCCCAATTATTTTCCCATTCCCGGCCCCCCCAACTCCACACTTACCTCTCGCAGACGCTCAATATTCTTCCCCTTTCCCCAAAAAATCACAACACGATTCGCACATCGGAGCTGGGTTAAAGTTCAAGCTGTTCATCGGTCTCCATAAAAACGAGGTATCATATCTCTCTCTCTTCCTTTATCATTTTCCGCCCCTTCCCCCAAAACCCTAGGTTCTGTCCCTCTCGATTTCACAATCCAGGTTGGAGCTATTCGGGGGCAAATTAGAGCGGCTCGGGGGCAAATCGGAGCTGTTCGAGGAAAAATTGGAGCTGTGACGTTCATCACAACAACACGTTGGTATTGTATATATCTCTCTCTATGTTATTTCTCCGCCATTCCCTTAAAATCCGAGATTCTCTTCCTTTATTCTGTAATGATTTGATGTTTATGATTTTCTGGGTTCATTATTTTTTCTGTTTCACAGTTTTTTTTGATGAAGTAACGTCCTCATTAAGTTTTATCTTGACATAAAGGTTTGAAGCTTCTAGAAGATCATTCTCTTTAAGCTTCTCACAACCTTCACAATGAGTATCCCAACAGGCCTCTTTACTTTGTAAGTGTAACATGCTCCACTTTGTAATTCTCTGGTGTGTATACTGATGTTGAGGAATTCCAGGATTTTTCATGAATCAAGTGTTTTCTCTCTCTATGCTTTGTGATTTAGGTTTTCTCTTTTTGGTTTTGTTTTCTATTTAATCCTTATGCTGTGCATTATCAAAAAAACTTAAGGATGCGCTGAATGGCTGAAGGAGAGATATGATCTGGCTGAAGGAGAGATATGAACTATACACGCTTGTATATGTAAGGGATTGATTGATTCATGGAAAAATTAATGCACCCCAAGTATTGAGCTTTCTCTATTTGATTAATTGAGGGCAACAGTATGTTTACGTACTATACTATAACTATAATACAACATCAATATAGTGATTATGCTGTTATTATTCTTTCTTGTTATGGTATTTTAGGTTAATTAGCCTCAAGGGCACTTGATAGGTTGTGAAAGTTTAATTTGCTTATGCATGATCTTCCCAACGGAAATTATATTCCCCTCTTGGCTTTTGGGTTATTTTGGATCAGTACAACAGAAATTTGTGTACACTACCCGTGTTGATACTTGATTGGAACTTGTCGTGCATTCTCTACTAGTCAAGAGAAGATCAAAAAGTTAAGGGTGGGATAAAACTAGAACATGAGAAGTATTGACTTCAATATTTATCAATATTTTGTTCCGACTTCGAATAATTTGGCAATTTGATATCTCTATGCAATCTTTAATTACGGACCTTCCTTATTTTTTTCTTAATTGAAGGTTGGAGGTGAGCTCATGGACTTCATCATAGTGCTCCACGACTCCAAAGCTGTGAAAACATTTTGTAGTCGCATGCATTTTTCACTTGGAGCTGGCTGTAGTGCTGCAGCCGGACCTATTGGAAGAGTCGCAGAAGCAGATCTGCGAGCAGGTGACAGAGGTTCTGGCATGTGCTATACTTACAGCTGTAGCAAAGGTACTGCTTCTTACACTTGTTCTCCTGCCGATTCCATATATTCCTGTTTCCCGAATGCTTAATAATATCAATCTGTGCCTTTTGCAACAATGCCTCTTCTATTTGGAGTTTTTATATCTGTTATGGACTTTCTATGTAAGTGTAATAATAGCTCATTTGGAAATAGGTTTATTGAAACGTAAATGATGTAATATTGTGCTTTGACTGACATAGGTGCATTTGTTGGAGTGTCGCTGGAAGGGAACATTGTTGCGACAAGGATGGAGACTAATTTGCACTTCTATTTTTTTTGGTTTGCAATATGTTATGTTGTTTAGAGATTTGTACGTGTTAATATTTTATTTGTGGTTTGGAAAACATTGTTTAAGAATTGTGTATATTGTTTGTGTGGATGGTGTGAATGTTATATAAGTATTGGATTTTTGGCTTTTACAGGTGGATTTTTAAATTTAAAATTTTTTTTTTTCAATTCTGATAAAATTACCCACGGAAATTTTCGTGGGTATTATTCAATTTTTTTTCACTTATGATAAAATTACCCACGGAATATTCCGTGGGTAATTTTGAAAATTACCCACGGAAATTTTCGTGGGTAAAAAGAGCAGATAAATATTATTTTTTATTTTAATATTACCCACGGACAATTTCGTGGGTAATTGGGAAAATTACCCACGGAATATTCCGTGGGTAAATATACTAAATTACCCACGGAAAATTTCGTGGGTAAAATGATCAGAACTGGGGAAAAATTGGAAAATTACCCACGGAAATATCCGTGGGTAATTTCATCAGAATTGGAAAAAAAAATTCCGTGGGTATTTTATTTTATTTTCGACGAATATGTTTGCTTTTTGACGGAAATTCCGTGGGTATTACCCACGGAATTTTCCGTGGGTATTACTCACAAAAATTTACCCACGGACGTCCGACGGACAATTTCCGTGGGTAAATGAATATTACCCACGGAATTCCCCGATTACCCACGGAATTTTCCGTGGGTAAATGGCCTGTTTCTAGTAGTGATAGTGTATAGTGTATAGTGTATAGGGTATAGTGTATAGTGTATAGGGTATAGGGTATAGGGTATACGATATAGGGTATAGGGTATAGGGTATAGTGTATAGTGTATAGTGTATATATAGGGTATTAGGTTTAGGGTTTAGAATTTATTTATTTTTTCAAAAATAATATTTATTGACTCATATTTATTTTTTTGAGAGTAATTTAAAATAACTTTCATATTTTATATAAATAAAAATAATGATATTTATTAAATTAAAATTAATAAATATTTATTATTTATTTATTTTTTCAAAAATATAATAAAAACAATTATATTTATTAATAATAGCGGCGGAAATTTCCGTCGCTGAATTTAAAATCAGCGGCAGAAATTTCCGTCGGTGAGCGTGCCATGTCATCGATCCATGTGAACGGACGTATAGGCTAGCGTCGGATTTATCAGCGACCGAATATTCCGCCTAAATATTAATTATAGCGTCGGAATTTAAATTCCGCCGCTATAATTAATATTTAGCGGCGGAATATTCCGTCCCTGGGGGAAATTATAAATACTGGTTTTATCATTCTGAAATCAATTACGCCATATTTCCCTCTCTCTCTCTTCCCGTTTTCTCTCTCTTCCCGCTATCTCTGCGACCTAGAAAGAAGAAGAAGAAGAAGCTCTCACGCCGCCGTCCGTCCACCTCTCCACCGTCTCCGTTCGAGCTGCTGCCGCCGTCTCCGTCCGTCCACCTCTCCACCTCTCCATCGTTCGTCTCGAGCTCTCACGCCGTCGTCTCCGTCCGTCCGTCCGCCTCCTTCCACCGTGTTTCTCTCTCTTCTCTGTACTCAACCAGGTATTTCGATTCCCCCTCTTAATCGATTTCTAGATCTTGTTTTTTAATCGATTTCAAGAAATTTAAGCTAAGTATCTGAAATCTTGTCTTTGGTCCTGATGAAGAGTGATTTTGGCCTTAAGATTTTAGTCTGTCAAGAAATTTTAGTCTGTCAAAGCAAATTGTTTGGATTGAGAAAATTCAATGTACAGATTTTTATTGGCAATGAAATAGTGCAAATATTTGTTTAATTTATTTTACTAGCTCTCTCTCTCTCTCTCTCTCTCTCTCTCTCCCCGTTGACTATTCCAGTTCTTGTCCCTCTGTTGGACAGGGATCACTGGGATTAATTTATACTCCCTTCCTTCCGTCTCATCATATATATACTCAAATTCTTGCTCAAATTCTTGCTCAGTAAGTGGATTTTACTCTATTTGAACTTATAATGTGCTCAATTTTTTTTATTTTTTTTGAAGCTGTCTGTGAACTTATAATGTGCTCAAATTCTTACATATTTTTAGGTTAAAATTAGATCTGAGTTGGATTTTGTTTATTAATTAAGAGGGAATTTATGCTAAAGATGATTACAACCATCTGTTTATTTGATTAATTGAGTTAAAATTAGACATTGGATTTGGTTCAGTTAATAATGACCTGTTCTGTAGAGTATATGACCCCCTCTTTGAGTGCTTAGCATGAATACTTGATGATCTTGTGGTTACTCACGTTTTTCGTGACCTAATTGAATCCTAGAAGTCGAAAGACGTTCAAGTTTTCAGGATTTGGTTTCTGTGCTCCATTTATCTTTTTTTGATTTTGTTGTAAGCTTGTTTTAATCTGTAAAACTCTTGTTTTCGTTTGGGCTATTGTTGTTTGATGTTATAAATTTATAGTCCCTTGGATCTAATAGAAGATGTGGGTATTCTTTTAACGTCTGTCCCATATCTAACATTTACTTTATGGATTATCTTTTTTTTTTTACAACCAATTGTGTATGCCAACATCTGTCCTGCCTAGTTTGAATTTCAAATTTGACCCCTAGTTTGAAATGAAATGTTTTAGGTGCAATTAAGATTATTAGGCAATTTCGAACCATTTGCTTCTTAGACAATTGTTACTTTGTTTTTGGGACATAGATTGTTCTAGAAATGATTTTAGGATATTTGGGTTTCAAACCTAACAGTTGTTCTCTGTAGCTTTAGGCGATGTGATTTAAACTGCACTAGTCAAAGAAAAAAGGTTGATGTGGCGTAGTTACGAGTTATGCGTTAGCTGAAATTTATTTTCCTGTAAAGAACACGTTGGGATGTAAGTAATGTATATCAGCTGTTTCTAAATGGAGTATGATTTCTGTTCAGAGGTAACACTAATGGGAGGAATTAGACAAGGTGTAAACTTAGTATTATTTGCTTCAGTTACAAACAAATAAGTAAGAAAACTGTGGATGAAAGAGTTTAGGAACATCTAGTTCTAGATCTCATTTTGGGGCGATTGACGGCATCGCGGACGGTGATTATGTCGCCTACGTTTAATCCAACTCCACTACTATCACGTACAACCACTACCATGGGGTTATGCTGGAGTGGAAAATCTCAAGTTTTTTGCACAAGCATTAGGTCCAAAGATTGAAACTTTGAAAGTAGATTTAGCAATTAATCAGAAAACAAGAAAATCCCCAACTTCAGTTTGTAGAAGATACAAAAATTGGAGTTGGGGATTTTCTTGTTTTCTGATTAATTATAATAGTAAATCTACTTTCAAAGTTTCAATCTTTGGGCCAAATGCTTGTGCAAAAGACTTGATATTTTCCACTCCAGCTCATTATAAATGTAAACCCTCTCTCTTTCTCTCTACCCCTCTCTATTTTGTTAATTTTGTGGTGGTGGTGGTAGTGGTGGTATACGTAGTAGTATTAGTAATAGTAGTGGTAGTAGTGGTGGTAGTAGCGGTAGTAGTGGTAATAGTGGTGGTGGTAGTACGTAGTGGTGGTGCTAGTAGTAGTGATGGTGGTAGTGGGATTCTTTAGATGCACCTTAGGGTATTGTGGTTGGTGGTTAACATCTTAAAATATAAATAAGATGAGAACCTTTCTCACCCACAGCTATCAAAATCCGTCCATCTTTGATCAAGAAAGATAGAGCCTCTTCTCTCTAAGGATCTCAAACATCACAGCCATGTTTGTGACATTGCATGTTTTACTCTTCACTGATGTTATACGGTCACAAGTAAAAACAAGGTAACAGTATAACACCAGTGAAGAGAAAACAGAACTTTCCTCCAATTTTTTCAATCTTCACATTCCATTTACTCAAGCTCATGAGGAAGATTCTGCAATCAGGATCTTCCTTAAATAAATGGAAGGTGGAGATTGAAAAAATTGGAGGACTTGTTTGCTCTGTCTTATCCTTTGCTCAAACAGTCGAGAACTTGTTTGCTCTGTCTTTCTTGGTCTAAGATGAGATAGGATTTTGATAGTTGTGGATGAGAACGACTCTCATTTTGTTTATAAATGTTAATTTAATTCATCATTGTAAAATTATATATTTTACAACAAAGAATTAAATATTAATATTTAAAATTATTCACAATAGTAATAATTTAGGTCTATCTAATTTTCAAGTCTTTTAAAGTCAAAGGGGGAGGAAGGGGGTGAATGTCTCAATAATGTAACATATTCAACTGCATACTACCTAAGTGGTTCTAGATCCCATTTTGGGGCGATCGACGGCATCGCGGACGGTGATGTATATCGCCTACGTTTGAGCGCCTGATATCAATCCTGGCACCCTAGATGCACCTTAGAGTATTGTGGTTGGTGGTTAACATCTTAAAATATAAATAAGATGAGAGCCTTTCTCAATAATGTAACATATTCAACTGCATACTACCTTAGTGGTTCTAGATCCCATTTTGGGGCGATTGACGGCATCGCGGACGGTGATGTATATCGCCTACGTTTGAGCGCCTGATATCAATCCTGGCACCCTAGATGCACCTTAGGGTATTGTGGTTGGTGGTTAACATCTTAAAATATAAATAAGATGAGAGCCTTTCTCAATAATGTAACATATTCAACTGCATACTACCTTAGTGGTTCTAGATCCCATTTTGGGGCGATTGATGACATCGCGGACGGTGATGTATATCGCCTACGTTTGAGCGCCTGATATCAATCCTGGCACCTTAGGGTATTGTGGTTGGTGGTTAACATCTTAAAATATAAATAAGATGAGAGCCTTTCTCACCCACAGCTATCAAAATCCGTCCATCTTTGATCAAGAAAGATAGAGCAAATAAGTTCTCTACTGTTTGAGCAAAGGATTTTCTGTTTAATAAGAGTTTTTCCAGTTTCACTGTCCTCTTCTCTCTAAGGATCTCAAACATCACAGCCATGTTCTTGTCAATGCCTGTTTTACTCTTCACTGGTGTTATACGGTCACAAGTAAAAACAAGGTAACAGTATAACACCAGTGAAGAGAAAACAGAACTTTCCTTCAATTTTTTCAATCTCCACCTTCCATTTATCCAAGATCCTGATTGCAGAATCTTCCTCATGAGCTTGAAAGCTGGCGGTGTTGCCCTCAATCTCACGGTCTATGAGAAGGTATCTACATTGCCCGATCCTCGGTGGGGGAAAAAGTTTTCGAAGACCAAAATACAAGGTTTTGGGACTACCCATAACTGGATCAAGAGGAGTATATTTTGGGAGCTGCCATACTGGAAAACAAATCTCATTCGACATAACCTTGACGTGATGCACATTGAGAAGAATGTATTCAATAATGTTTTTAACACGTTGATGGATTTCAAGAGAACAACTAAAGACAACAAAAAAGCTCAAAAGGACCTTAAGGAAATCTGTAGCGGCCGGCCTTAGACTTGGTATACGTCAATGGTAAACCAGTTAGACCGATGGCTCAATACGTGCTTACAAAGGAAAAGAAGCTCCTCCTCCTGAAATGGCTCAAGGATTTAAGGCTTCCAGATGGTTACGCGTCTAACATTGGTAACTGTGTCAATGTAGAGGAGGGGAAAGTGCAGGGTTTGAAGAGTCACGATTGCCACGTTTTGCTGGATAGGCTACTTCCGATTGCTCTCAGGGGTCTCTTGCCTGACAATATCTGGGTGGCGTTAACAGAGTTAAGTGAGTTTTTCCGAGCGTTAACATCGACCACACTGCGTGTTGATCACATGAAAAAGCTTGAGGAGAGCATCGTAGTGACTTTGTGCAAACTTGAGAAGATATTTCCTCCTTCATTCTTTGATTCTATGGAGCATTTATCGGTCCACTTGGCATACGAAGCTAGAGTCGGTGGTCCAGTTCAATACAGATGGATGTATCCATTTGAGAGGTATCTAGGCCAATTGAAAAGGAAGATGAGCAATAGGGCCATGGTCGAGGCCTCAATTTCAGAGGCTGTTATTATAGATGAGATTGTTGCCTTTGTCGGAACATATTTTCCTCCTGATGTTGATACGAGATTGACTAGGGTTGGCCGCAATTACGATGGTGGTTTTCTGTCTAAGGGAAACATCTCTGTATTTTCATCCCCTGGTCGGTTCCTCGGCAAACGGGTTGGTACGCGTACGTTAACCGCTAAAGAGTTTGCCGCGGTCGAAACGTATGTTCTTCTTAACTGCGACGAGGTTGGGGAATATATCAAGTAAGTCATTGATGTTATGTTTACGCCTCTTCGATTAAATTATGCATGTTTAATTACCTGCATATGAAATGCCTTGTTTAACCCTATTGCAGAATGTTTGAAGATTTAGCTCAGGATTTATCTCCAGAACTCATCGCAACTAGGACAGAAAGAGAATTTCCAAACTGGCTAAGAAAATATGTAAATATTTCGTTTCATTCAAATTTATTCTATACACTTCTTTAAACATTCAATCTTAAAATTGTATTAAATTGGTTACAATATTGTCTTATAGATAGCTGAACATCCGGGTGATGCCAAAGCTGCAAGGTTAAGACATTTAGCATCAAGTCCGTACTTGAACGTTCATTTATACAACGGTTATTTCGTGAATGGCTATGTGTTTCATACCAAAGCTTATGGGGGCTCTAAATTGACGTGGAATAGCAGTGTGAAGCTTAAAGGAAACCTTGATTATTATGGCGTCCTGAAAGAAGTAGTCGAGGTGGAGTATATTTGGGTAGAAACAGTGTTGTCTTGTTCAATTGTGATTGGCGGGATGCTGTGCGAGGTGTTAAGAAGCACGCCATATTTGACCTCGTCGATGTAAAGGACTCGTCCAGACATAATGGCGACGACGTCTTCATCTTAGCATCTCAAGCACAACAGGTATACATGACTCCCTACCCTCGTCCGCGACCCGACGGATGGTGGGCTGTCTGGATGACCAAGGCTAGGAGCATGATTGAAAACCTACCCTCGTCGACAACTACAGAGTCGTCATTAGAAACACCCTATCAAGAGGATGAAATGCCAGTGCCACCTAACGTTTCATCAGCTAATCATCCATTAGATGATGTCACTCATATTCCTCAAAATGTTGATGAACCCGAGGAGGATATCTTACCAGTGAATTTGCCAACTCCTCCGCCTCGTTCAGGTCATCTCGCGCACATTGATATTGATGAATCAGAGGAAGAGGAAGAGGAAGAGGAAGAGGAAGAGGAAGAAGAAGAGGAAGAGGAAGAGGAAGAGAAAGAGGAACCAGAGTTTGATTCATCAGAGTCCGAAGACGAAGATGAAGAACTCGAGTTTTGTAGTAATTCAGAGTCCAGTGATGATGATGGGGACGAAGATTAATAATAGTTTAAAGTTTAAAATTGTATTGTGAATGCTTTAGATTATTAGAACTTTAAAGTTTTATATGTATTGTGAATGCTTTAGATTATTAATACTTTAAAGTTTTATATGTATTGTGAATGCTTTAGATTATTAGAACTTTAAAATTTTATATGTATTGTGAATGCTTTAGATTATTATTAATATCCGTCGTTTTATATATATTGTGAATGCTTTAGATTATTAGAACTTTAAAGTTTTATATGTATTGTGAATGCTTTATATTATTAATAGTTTAAAGTTTTATATGTATTGTGAATGCTTTAGATTATTAGAACTTTAAAGTTTTAGATGTATTGTGAATATATTGTTTCCTATTGTTAAAGTTGTATATTTTAATATTTTCTTTATGTCTGAGATATGAGTTCTAGTAGAAAGGGTAAGGGTAAGAAGACTAAGCCCATCTACACATTGATTACTGGGACGCAACCGTCCCGATCTGGTACCGATGATGTCGATCCTTCACGCAGTAGTACTAGCTCCACCTCTGGGGCCGGTACTCAGACTACTGTCGATTCTGATGGGAGGATATCTGTCCGGATATCGCCACATTATGACCAGTAAGTAACTCTTCATTAATTTGATATAAGTTGGTTCCTTTTTGTTTTATATATAATTCATTATTTAAGTTAAAATGTTATTGTATAAATATACTTGGCAGGTTTGTAGGTGGATACCCCACCACAGGGACTAAGATCGGGCAATACTGGCGGTCTCGGAAAATGACCGAGTATTGGCCCAACTGGAAAACATTGCCACCGAGCCAGAAGGAGGATGCGTGGGAGGAGTTTAAGGTAATGTGTTAATGGTTTTTATTTAAAACTTAAATGTTAGTTTATTATTAAAATGTTATAATTAATAATGATTATACTCTTTTAGTTTTGTAATTTTATCATTATATGTTGTAGGGGAAATATTATTGGGCGCCGGAAATAAGCGAGGCGACGGCTAGATATGTTTTCAATGAACAAGCTCACAAGCTATTTAGGGATCATATTGGTAACATATTTATCTATCCTTAATTAGTTTAATTAACAATGATTATACTCTTTTAATTTTATAATGTCATCATTATATGTTTACGAGATATTCATATTTTTTATAGGTACCACGAAGAGAAATTATTATACTAATCGGCTCGTGGCGGGACAACAGCCCTCGACACCTACTTGGATGACCGAGGAGGTGTTTTGTCAATTTTGCGAATATTGGGGGTCGGATGCGGCGAAGGCTATATCCGAACAGGCTAAGGCCAATAGAGCAGGCTCCTCGGGGTCGGCGGCGATGCATACCATGGGGACGATCCCAGTCGTCGAGCATCACGACCGCATGGTATGTATGTTAGTTTAAATGTAGTAGTGTATGGATGCTTTTAAATAGGTTTATGTACGTATGTTAGCTAGGAGCCATGTTGATGCTATGAAATCCATGGTTTTAGTGTAAATGTAGTGTATGCATGCTTTTAAATCAGTTTAAATGTTGCATTTATACAATTTCAAAGTAATAATCTCGCTTATTTTATTTATAGGAAAGGGAGTATGGCCAGAATATCAGTTTTGTGGATGTTTACGCTAGCACCCATCTTCGGAATCCTATAGCGCCCGATCAACCTCCGCAATGGGTTGACGATCGATCTGCTAATGCCTTTGTAAGTAAACTATCATTAAATGACTTGATTTTGAATATGTAAATTTATTTATGTACCTTACATTGTGTATATGATTATAATTGTTTGTTTTATTTTGACAGTTGCATATCAAGCCGCCGTTGTTCCGAAGGAACGCCTCCCCGGCGAGCCCGTCCCTTCGTGCACGATGTTTGGCACTCGGTCACCTCGAGGGACATCCAAAGAGAGGAGCCCGAGTGTTAGGGATGGGGATTACGGGCGGCAATGCCGTCGACATCGACCGGCCGTCGGCGAAATGTTGCCATGCCCACGTTTCATGATCCGAGGGTCGACACTCTGGAGGCTGCGTTGGAGGAGGAGAGACGCGAGCAGGCAAAGCTGCGGAGGCTCATGCGGAGACTCAAAGACAATTGGCGCGCGTTGATGGCTCATATCGGCCCGGGACTCCCGGGGTAATTTCCGGTCGCCCCCGAGTTGATTACGGACTATTTTAGACTTGTTTGTACTATTTTATACTTGTTTGTAAACATTTGAGACATTTGGTACCCGCGGGAGCCCCTCCCCCCCTCTCCCCCCTCCCCCCTCTCCCACCCTATCCTCCCTCCCTCCCCCCCCCTCCCCCCCCCCTCTCCCACCCTCTCCCCCTCTCCCCCTCCCGATTTGGTACGGTGATATTTAGTTTTTATTTGGTACGTTGATTTTTGATTTTTAGTTTTTATAGTTTTAGTTTTATAAATTGAAATGTTATATCAGGTACAAAAAATTTTGGTTTATTGGTATTTTAAATTATTTTTTTAAAATTTATTTCAGAATCAGCGACGGAAATTTCCGTCGCTGAAATTAATTTATTTAACTTAATTTTAATTACAGCGACGGAAATTTTCGCCGCTATCTCAATTAATTTTAATTTAATTTTTGATTATAGCGGTGGAAATTACCGTCGCTGTAATTAATTTATTTTAATTTAATTTTTTTTACAGCGACGAAAATTTCCGCCGCTATCTCTTGATTTCAGCGGCGGAAATTTCCGTCGCTGTAATAAAAATTAAATTAAATTAAAATAATTTCAGCGACGGTAATTTCCGCTGCTGAAATTTATTAATTTTAATTTAATTTTTATTACAGCGACGGAAATTTCCGCCGCTGAAATTAATTTAATTAAATTAATTTTAATTACAGCGACGGAAATTTCCGCCGCTGAAATGAAATTTTAATTAAATTAAATTGATTTAACGGCGGAAATTTCTGTCGCTGAAACCTTTAAATCACCGGCGGAATTAAATTCCGTCGATAAAATCAAAAAATACCGGCGGAAATTGACCCGTCGGAGCACTGCGACGGGCTGGTAGCGGCGGACCACCGACGGAAATTTTTCGTCGGTATTTTTTTTTAGCGATGGAATTTTAATTTTAGCGACAGAAATTTCCGCCGCTAAAATACAAGGAGTGGAGCGGGGATCGAGTTTGTGGGAGGTATAGGGACGTAGCCATGGATAACAGAGACACCCAAAGCTATGGAGTTTGAGGTAGTTGGGATGGTGTTTGTGGAGGATTGAAAATGGGGAGTGGGTGTAGGCATGAAATTTATGAGGTAGCAGGCCGTGGATAGGGCATGAGTTCAAAAGTTACGAGGCATGGAAGAGTGGGTAAGGAGAGAAAGACCCGTTTCAACAATATGGCGATGACGGCGTTGGGAATAACCGTTGTGCTCGGGTGTATGAGGAGGGGAAGTGAGATGTTGGATGCCATGGGAGGCAAGAAGGGTGCGAGACCAAGGTATTCACCTCCATTGTCACTGTAGATGGTTTTGATGGGTCGACCAAAGTATTTTTCGACCATGGGTTTGAAAGTGTTGAAGATGGTGAGGGCATCGTTTTTGTGTTTGAGAGAATAAAACCAAATGTATTTGGAAAAGTGATCAACAAAGATAATGTAGTATTTGTAGCCATCATGAGAAAGAAGAGGAGATGTCTAAACTTCACTATAGAGAATATCAAGAGGACCGAGCGAACGAATAGTATTATTATAAAAGGGTAATTTATGACTTTTATTAAAATCACAAGAGTTGCAATGAAAATCACTAGAACAAGGAATTCCTAACCGAAAACTATTATTCATATGATGCAAAATGGAGTAGGACGGGTGACCCAATCGATGATGCCAACTAGACGCGGAAGAGACGGAAGCGAAGTGAACAGCGAAGTAAACAGCGGAGTGGAGTGGATGCCATTTATAGACGGTGGAATTAGGATGACCTTGGAGGAGGATTGCCCCGGTGTGAATGTCCTTTAAAACAAAAGAGTTAGATGAGAAGGTGATAGAGACATTGTTATCTTGACACAGTTTAGAGATAGAAATAATATTGCGAGACAAAGTAGGAACATGAAGGACATGATTAAGTTTTAAAGAAGAGGAAGGAGTAAGGAGAGAGGTAGAACCAATGTTTGAGATAGGAAGGTCGGATCCATCGCCTATGAAGAGTTCATCGGTGCCGTCATAGGGACAATGGAGAGAGAAATTGTTGAGGTCATTTGTGGCATGATGTGTCGCTCCGCTATCAAGAAGCCAGTTGGGATGAGGGGCCGGGGAAGAGGTAGTGGCGGCATAGAGGGAATGGTTGGGTGGTTGGCGGTTGGTGGGGTTGGATCGCGGGTTGTTATTGGGTGGTAGTGGTGGGATGTTGGCATTGGGAAATTGACGTCTAAAGGCATGGCAAAAGGAGAGAGAATGACCAACTTCTCGACACCATTGGCACTTTCCAAGGAAGTTGTTGCGGTTTTGGTTGTTGGTGTTAGGCCGGTTGTTTTGGGTGGTGGATCTAGGGTTGTGGTTGTTGTTGTATTTGCGAGGCGGGTTGGCGGTGGAGGGTTTGGCGGCAAAGTTGACATTGGCAGGGAAGGTGGGAGGAGCACGGGTTTTGAGGGAGATGGTGAGCTCACGGTTGATGAGTTTTTCATGGAGTTCATCAAACGTGATGGGTGTTTCTCGGTTTTGGACGGCTGAGATGACATTGTCATAGTCAGGGTCATTGATTTGGTCAAGGATGCGATCAATGATATCATCGGGATCTAAGGGTCGGCCTAGGGAGGCAAGTTGATCCGCACAGTTCTTAATATCATGCATGAAATCGGTTATGGATCTAGTACCTTTGGTGATGTTGCGAAGACGATCTTTAAGTTGTTTGAGGTGGCCTTTGGAGGGGTTGGCATAGGTTTTGGTGAGGGTGAGCCAAGCGGCATTGGTTGTTTGGCACATGGAAATTAGAGGTACTAAGGAAGGTGAGAGAGTTCCGGAGAAGGCACCAAGGATGAGTTTGTCTTGTCAAAACCATGTTTTGAAGGCCGGGTTTGGGATCTCGATGCTTGTGGCCTCTTTGGCCGGAGTGTCATCGGTGGCGGCGACCGCCGGTGTGGTGATGGTGAGGGTTTCATCCGGTTTGGGAAGGGTGCCATCAAGGTATTGGTAAAGGTCAAGTCCGAGGAGAGTTGCTTCTATTTGGATTTTCCAAGCTATGTAGCTTGTGGATGTAAGTTTAAGGATGTGGTTTAGGGACACCATAATAAAGGGTTTGGTTGGTTCATCGGAGTTGGGTATAAGGGAGAGGTCAGAGGAGGAAGCCATATCTCTTGGTCGAGGGAAAGGGGGGCCGGATAGATAAGGGGGGGGGGTAGAGCTAAAAAATTAGGATCTTAGCTTTGATACCATGTAAGATAATAGAAACAATACCTTTGTGCTAGAAAGCCTTAGCTTCTTTGTATTGATACTAGAGATATATATACAAGATTACATGAGACCTTTTCCTACTCATATTGTAATTTGCACAATTAGGAAGCTAAAGATAATTAGGAAACTAGCTATACAAGAGAATAAAGGAAACTAGATATTACAAAGGAATTAGGAAACATAGAAATAAAGGAAACTAGATATTAGGAAATATCTATTTCCTTAACATTAATAATCCCATTTTCACAATTATTTTGATGTTTGATAGGATCAGGATTAATTAATATGCTCCTATTATTAACTTTCCAAATATACCCCTAGCTTACTTTATACTTCTCCGACCCAAAAATGATTTTTTTTTTCTAAATGATTGTTACCAATTTATTTATTTATTTATTTATTTATTGTAACTCGTTATATAATTGCAAAACGATATGATAGAAAATAGATAGCAATATACATTTTTGTCATTAAATTTTATAAAAAATATTACATCTATTCCTAAATGAATGTCCAAAAAATCTTAAAATTTGTTCTTGAACAAAAAACAAATTTTAAATTTTTAAACATTTATTTCGGACTGATGGAATGACAAATTATGCTTTTAAGAAATAACTATTTGCTCCTTCTCTACAATCTGGTTGTTTGGACATTTATTTTGGGACGGAGAAAATATGAACTAACAAAGAATTCGTAGAACAAAGATGAAGATAATTGGTTTGGTTTTAATATTATAGAACAAAGAGAGAGAGAGAGAGAGAGAGAGAGAGAGAGAGAGAGAGAGAGAGAGAGAGAGAGAGAGAGAGAGAGAGAGAGAGAGAGAGAGAGAGAGAGAGAGAGAGAGAGAGAGAGAGAGAGAGAGAGAGAGAGAGAGAGAGAGGATAAAATTGGTTTGAGTTTAATATAAGGAAAAAGACAATTAAAAAGGTGAATTGAAATATGAAAATCACAAACAAATCACGAACACAGTGGAATTGCCAAGAAAGAAGACGATGTCCTAGAAGAGGTGGGTTTAAATGTGTTGGGTTTAATTGCGAGTCTATTTAATTTTTATTTAATGGGGGTATATTTGGGATGAAAGTTTAATCCAAAACGTGAGATAAATTATACCACATCCTACACTGGATTATTAATGAAGGGATAACTATCTAATCCCCTTAATGCGGATTATTTATACTCATGTCAAATAGTTTTCCAAACGATACTTAACTCGTATTAATAATCATCTTTAAATTTATCCGATGTTAAGACACCCTATCAAACGGCCCCTAACTAACTATGTATACTACTTAAGAAGATTCTACAATCCTATCAAATAATAAAACCCTAACCATTTATTTTAAATCTTAATTAAAAAATAATTCTAATTAATTATTCATACTTAAAGAAATAAATAAAAGAAATAATCTATATTATAATAAATCTCAAAAATAACTTTCTATAAACTTTACGAAGGATTGAGATTAACCCATAACCGCTTACATCCTATGGCTATTATTAAATGTTTTTTTTTTAATTTCAATCGTTTGATTATTTATCAGTAACTCTAATTTAAATGCTGACAGTAGACAATTTCCCTTTATTCATTTTTTTTTTAATTTTTCAATTTCTTACTTTAATATTACAATGACCCACAAATCAGAAGAAAATGTTACTCTACAATTTAATATGTCGAAAAAATCCAACGTCTATTAATGTCTATACTTCTCTCATTCCATTCATAAGATTTATTTTGAATGTTTTTTTTACCAAGACTTTTAGGTAACTCTAATGATATTTTATTTTTATTATTAATGTTATGATACAGTATTTATGTTTTAGTATTGATTGTACTAAATAAATCATATAATTCAGTTATTCCTATATTTATTATGTGTAGACATAGTATAATATTAATGTAGCTGTAATATTTTTTATTTAAGTTTGGACGAAATGTGAAAACGTGAGTTGTTGTGGGAACATATTTATGTTTCCTTATTTAATTTGTCTTCTATTATGGTAAGAAGATTTTGAGACTTTCATGGAGATTTATAAGTATCTTATTTTTATTAAGAGATTGTAATTATGTAAATATCTTTTATTTATGTACATAGTTTTATATTAGGACTAACCTACTAATATTTGATTTCCTTGTGAGTGTGTTATATGTTTTCATATAGAAAAAGGAATCTCACAAAGGAAGAGGTCGATTGCATGAAGATCTTCTCCAAGGTGCTCTATAAATACAAGGCATTCAGCACAAAGAGAAGTTACACAATTTACGAGAGAAAATCACATTCTTCATAGTCATTCAACATTGTTGATTTTAGGTTGTGAGCTTACATCCGTAACTCACATCTAGGTTTTCATAAAGTTCTCTTGTTTTACTTCTGATTGAATAAGTCCTACTTGGGAAAGGGGAGTTGTTCATATCATAGAAGGTGATTAGAACTTGTTTAGTATTTTCATATTTTAGTTTTTCACTTATTTGTTTTTGTAAGAAACATAAGTTTTTATAGTGAAAGGTTTTTGGGCGTAAGCCTAGTTTGCGATCACACGGATCGGTAAGCGTATATAACTCTTGAGTTATTGCATTTTATTTACATTTAATTGTTTTATTCCGCTGCATTATACGTGGATGTGTGGACGGTTGTGAGACACATACGTACTCACATCCTTTGCCTATTGCGTGATCCAAGTTTCCTAGCTACACGAAACTTTCAATTGGTATCGAGCCAACTCTCGATATATTCTTGAGTGTTGATCCGAGAAAGTGTAGTCATTATGGAATGCCAAAATCACCAAAATAGGCCTCCTGTCTTGGATGGCACAAATTATTCTCTTTGGAAGTCTAAGATGCGAAATTACATCAAAAGTATTGATGAAAGAGCTTGGATGTGCATTTTTGTTGCATGGCAACCTCCTCTTGTGGAGAAAAAGCCATCTTACGGGTGTTGGTGAGTCCTTCTTTGAAAGAAAACCTGAAGAACAATGGACTCTTGATGAAATACAAGGCTGCAAATTACAATTCAAAAGCCATGGGTGCTATTTCCGACCATGTTTAAGGAATATGTACAAGCTTATAACAAATGAAAGTATAGCCAAATCCTTGGGATATCTTGCAAACTCAATGTGAGGAGCACCAAGTGTGAAGGCTACCAGGCTTAGGATTTTAATGGATAGGTTTGAGTTACTTGAATGGAAGGCGAGGATATTGTGTCATATCTTTGCTAAGATTCATGAGATTTCAAATGAATGCACAAGTCTAGGAGAATCTATCTCCAATGCAAGACTTGTTAGTAAAATTCTAAGAACCTTGCACGAGAGGTTTAACATTAAAGTAGCTGTGATTGAAGAAACAAAGGACACAAACATTGTAGGTCTTGATACTATCATAGGAATCTTGATGTGTTTGAGCTTAACCTTGAGGCTCGGAAGAAGAACAAAACACACAGATCTTGCCCTTAAAAGTCTTCTTTGCTCTACCAAAGAGCTTGTGGAATTATCCTCTGAAATTGACAAGTCTAATCTTGAAGATGAGGTTGTAGCTTTTATTTCAAAGAAATTCGGTTCTATCTTGAAAAATAGAAGGATAAGCAAATTTCCCGATAGACCTACTTCGATCTTATTTGAAAAGCCCAAATCTAGCAGCGCTTTGGATTCAAGAAACCAAGTTTTGAAAATAAATCATCTGAATCTGTCCAATGTAGGGCATGTCGTGGCTTTGGTCATTATGCCCAATGAGTGTGCTAACACACTTAAAAAGAAGGGGATGAGCTTAAGCGCTACCCTTAGTGACGGTGAAGATGAGGAAGAAGAAGTGGCTAACATGTCATGTCTTAAATTGCCATTACGTGTTTAATGCTTTTACTGCGAGATATAGAAGAATATACTTGAAAAACCCTTGGATGTGGGCTCGGTTGTGTACACATCCGGTGTCACATCTGAATGGAGCTAAACTCGCTTCTCTATAAAAGGAGAATCGAGATGATGAAGATGAAGAAAGAGACATTCCCTATGAGGAACTCTTTGCCACATACAAGGAGCTGCATACGAGATTGGATGAAAAGATTGGACAAAATTGAGGTACTTGTTAAGGTAAACAAATCTCTGTCGATAAATTGGTCAGCTTGTGAAGATGAAAAAGGCTGTACTTTCAAAAGAAAATGATGCTCAAAAGGATACCATTGCAAGACTTGAAGTCCTTGTGACCAAAAGAGAAGTTGACCTTGAAAAATTCAAGAATGAATGTGAAAAAGCGATAATACTTTTACTAAGTTAAATAAAAGTAAAATGAAAATGGAAGAAGCTTTTTCCATGGGTCAACGTGACAAAATTGGTATAGGTTTTGAAAATAATTTTGTAAAGGAGGGATATGAGGGTTCTACCTCTAAAAGTGTGAAAAAACAAGTTTTTAAAGAAAAAGTCATTACGAGTGAGAAGAAACCAAGAAAGAGGCATTACATTTGTCATTCTTGCCCTAGCTCCTGGTCACATTAGGCCCTTCATTTACAAACTCAAGGGCGATAAAAAATCGGTAGTTTTAAACGGCCTCGAGATGTGTGAGAAGATGTATGCACATCCTAACACACATCCGATCAATCTGAGACCTCTGCAACCCAAAAGAAAAGCATTAAACAGTGGGTAGCCAAACCAATTTCCACCTGTAATGTTGTCTACTCTTCCCTCAAGAGTCTTGTCTCGGCTCTTGGTATTTTGATAGTGGGTGCTCTAGGCACATGATCGGGAACCAAGCGATTCCTTCTTGATTATGAAGAAATAAATGGAGGGAAAGTAAATTTTGGTGGAGGTGCTCAAGGAAAGATTGTTGGGAAAGGAACCCTAGATGTCAAGGGTCTCCCAAAATTACACAATGTGTACCATGTGGAAGGCTTGAAAGCCAACCTAATAAGCATCGATCCAAGCTGTGTGATGATGACCTATTTGTGAAGTTTGATAAGCACTTGTGTGAAGTGTTTGATAAGGATAATAAATGTGTGTTTACTGGTCCTAGATCTGGCGATAATTGTTACCAATTTGGTGACAATCTTTCTTGCCTAGCTCAAAAGCTAATGATGTCAATCTGTGGCACCAAAAATTAGGGCATGCTAGCTGTAGAACTGCGGAAGAACTTCAAAGGTTTGAAGCCATTAAAGACCTCCCTAAGCCCGAACTTCAAGAACCACGATGTACGTGGTTCATGTCAAAAGGAAAACAAACAAAAGCATCACATAAAAAGGTCCAACAATGCTCCACAACTAGATGTTTGGAGATGATTCACTACTTGATTTAATGGGACCTATTGAAGTAGAAAGCTTTGGTAGAAAAAATATGCCTTTGTGTGTGTTGATGATTATTCTAGGTACACTTGGGTAATGTTCTTAAGAGAAAAGTCGAAACAATTGGAGAATTCAAGAATTGGTACAAAGAGTTAGAAATCTATGGCCTTAAGACCGTGAGGATTAGGTCGACCATGGCATTGAATATGAGAATCAAATGTTCACCAATTTTTGCAATTCTAAGGGAATCACTCATGAGTTTTCTGCACCAATCACCCCACAGACAAAATGGAATTCTTTGAAAGAAAGAATAGAACCTTGCAAGAAATGGCAAGGGTTATGCTAAGTTCAAAGAACTTGTCCAAAAAGTTTTGGGCGAAGCTTTAAACACTTGCTTGTCACATTGGCAATAGGGTGTTTCTAAGGATTAGTAGCACTTGTCACCCCATATCAAATTCTCCTTGGAAAGAAACCAAGCTGTAAAATATTTTCATGTGTTTGGTTGTGTTTGCTATATTCTCAATGATAGAGAATACTGTCCAAGTTTGATTCAAAGAGTGACAAAGCAATTTTCATGGGCTATTCCACAAACGGTAGAGCTTACGAGTTTTCAATCTCAAAACTAAGACCATTATGGAATGCGCTAATGTTAAATTTGATGACTCACTTGATCTTAACCTCAAGACCGCTAGCTGAGGATGATGTTTCGGGTTGCTTGCTGGATTTGGAAGGATGAAGAAACAGTCTTTGAAAAAGCAAAAGAAACTTCCAGTCTTGATAAAAATGATGAACGACAAGGATGTAACCAAGGATGTGGACACATCTGCCTCCACATCTGAACCCACATCTGCTCCCACATCCACTCAAACTCCTGTGGCGAGGACGGTTCCTCGATTACGATCGGGATGATGCTCCGAAGGTAATATGAATGGGTGTGTGGATAGGTCAAAGGATATCCCTTCAAAAATCCAGAAAAACCACCCCACTTCACAAGTTGTGGGAGATGTGCATGCTTTCAGTGAGAACTAGACAAAAGGACAAAGTTGATTATAGAAAGATGGCTGGTTTATGGAGTTGCTCCTCAGCATACTCCCAGGTAAGCTTCTGTTGTTTTGTTTCTAAAATTGAACCTAAGAATGTTACTGAAGCATTGAAAGATGCTGACTGGATTATGGCTATGCAAGATGAATTAATTCAATTTGAGAAGAATGAGGTATGGACTCTAGTTCCTAGACCCTCACATGGTAATGTCATAGGAACCAAATGGATTTTTAAGAACAAAACTGATGAGCAAGGTGTGATAACTAGAAATAAAGCTAGGTTAGTTGCTCAAGGTTATACTCAAATTGAGGGAATTGACTTTGAGGAGACATTTGCTCCTGTTGCAAGAATTGAGTCCATTAGGCTTTTGTTAGCCATTGCTTGTTACCTCAAAATTACTCTTCATCAAATGGATGTCAAGAGTGCCTTTTTAAATGGGATATTAAATGAGGAAGCCTATGTTGAACAACCTAAAGGCTTTGTGAACTCCAAATATCCTAATCATGTGTATAAACTGAAGAAAGCTCTGTATGGGCTAAAGCAAGCCCCTAGAGCTTGGTATGGTAGGTTGAATTGACCATTTGCTTCGACTAGGATTCAAAAGAGGTGAGGTTGACAAAACCTTGTTTGTGAGGAGAAACAAGAAAGAGATTCTTGTGGCACAAATCTATGTAGATGACATTGTGTTTGGATCAAATTCTGATCCAATGCTAACTGAATTTGTGGATAGCATGACTTCCACATTTGAGATGAGTATGGTAGGTGAGTTGAATTTTTTCTTAGGCTTACAGATTAAGCAATTCAAAGATGGTATGTTCATTTCACAGTCTAAGTATGCCAAGAATCTTGTGAAAAAGTTTGAGCTTGAACACTCTTCACATCAAAGAACCCCAATGGGATCTTCCCAAAAAACTAAGTCATGATTCGATGGTGAGAGTGTTGATCAAACCCTTTATAGAAGCATGATAGGAAGTTTGCTTTACCTCACTGCAAGTAGACCTGACATTATGTTCAGTGTGTGTCTATGTGCTAGATACCAAGCCAACCCTAAAGTGTCCCATCTTAAAGCATTGAAAAGGATCATTAGGTATGTGAGTGGGACTGTGAACCTAGGTCTTCATTACTCTAAAGAAACAAACACCAATTTGGTTGGGTACACTGATTCTGATTGGGCTGGAAATAGTGATGATAGAAAGAGTACCACTGGTGGATGTTTCTACCTAGGTAATAATCTTGTGTCTTGGTATAGTAGGAAGCAAAATTGTGTATCCTTGTCCACTTTGAAATTTGAATATGTTGCCCTTGGAAGTTGCTGCACACAATTACTTTGGATGAATCAAATGCTAAAAGATTATGGATTGAATAGCAAAATTTTGACTGCTTTTTGTGATAACAAAAGTGCCTTGGACATATCTAAAAATCCTGTTCAACATTCTAGAACAAAGCACATTGATATTAGACATCATTTCATTAGAGATCTTGTAGAGCAAAAAAGCGTATTATGCGGAATTTGTTGGGGCCGAAAATCAATTGGGCGATATATTTACAAAGGCATTAGATTTGGAGAGATTTTCCTCCTTGAGGAAGTCTCTTGGCTTGTGTGATATCTAAGGTTGTGAGACCGAGATGTGTCTCACATCCTCTAACACATACGTAGTGTAGTTTAAGCGAAAAAAAAAAAAAAAAAAAATCATAAAAAAAAAAAAAAAAAAAAAAAAAAAAAAAATCCAAAAATATCATGCATTAGCACGAAATTTCTCAGTGTGGTCACTTGTGAGTCTTCATCTTTGACATTATTTTTGATCACTTAATTGTGAGTATTTCCTGTCCATGTAATCTTTTGATTACTTGGTATAACCTTCCTAGGTATCTCACAGTGGGTGCTAAAAGAAAAAAAATAATATAGATATGTGTGAGAAACAGCTGCTTCACCCTTAGTATGAAGCCATACCATTGTGATCAAGTGATTTTCATAAGAGAACTTGAAGTCAAACTTGATAAGATCATTGGGAAAAAGGGCTATCTTTGGGATCAAGTAAAGTGAAAAGCTACTCACATTGCAAAAATCCACAACAAAAAAAATTGGTGGATGCATCCTAGAGGCTGTGCAGATTGGATTATTGCTCATTGACTTTTTGTGATCTAAATGTGTCCCAATATGTGACTCACATCCTATGCCACATCCATAAGCTGAGAATATTTCCCTCACTTGTGTGTTTGCATCATGCTAGGCATATTGCATTTTAGGACATATAGGAGCTTTGTAAATATGTTAGTTAATTAATTTTCTCTCTTAATTTACTCTTTGATTATATAGGTTTTTGATCTCCAATATCTTTCATGAAAAGAAAAGATGTGTATCAATCCTTGTTTGAAAAGGTTGAAAAATTCTTTTGGGATTCTATTTTAAATAAATATATGCCGAAACATTTTTGTTTTCATAAAAATCTTACAAAATCTTGATCTATTTTAATCCCTTATTTTCTTGGAAGGTGCTTGTGTGTGGTAACCTCAAAGGTTTTCTAGCCGTTGGAGGACTCTTAAGGATTTTGAGGTGTGATTACCTGTTTGGAAAAGGATTCCTAATTCTATTTGGAAAGGGGGAGCTGTGAGTATTTATTTTACCTCACATCCGTCTCCTCCCTCATAATCCTTGTTAAAACCCTTTGTTCTTCCTTCCCGTTTGCACACAAATTCACACACTTTGCATTAATTTCTTATTATACTGTTCAACCAACCCCAAATCTCTCTGTTAAATGGCCGAGCATTCGAATATAAGAGAAGAAGACGTTCTTGACATTGTGCCGATTTCAATAGCAAGAAGAGAGGACTCCATTCTCCTAAATCCTGTAATCTCAAAATTTCTTGCTGATTTCTCTTCTCCATCACCCTCGTCTGAACCAACAATGGAAGCTTCTTCTCCCAAATCCCCTTCATTGGAAGCCATGAATGTTTCAAGCCGAGGTAAACCTAAGGCTCCATCCTCTCAGGTGATTCCACCATCGGATGTCGCCATTCTTTGTAGAACCATCGTCAACTAAGAAAGAGAAAGTTGTCTCAAGCTAAAGCCCCCAAAGTCTGTTGCACCGCCGGTGCCTCGTCGCAATCTTCGTCGATGCGGTAGGGTTCGCAGGCTGTCGAGTGCGACAAAGCTAAGAATCTAACGAAACTGGCGGGAAACCTTCAGCTACCGTTGTTCTTGAAGAAATAGAAAGAAGAAGAAGAGGTAATAGCTCCTCTTATTAGGACTAGGTCTAAATCGTCAATTCCTGTTATTGATCCTGTCCCTGTTGTTGCTCCTTCTGAGGTTGCACCCCCTGTTGATTCTGTTGATGCTTCCCATGTTGAACCTCTAATCCTGTTGATCTGTTCACCATGCAAAATCTGTTGAACCAATTGCTCCTACTTCTCCCATAATTTCATCCGATCTCATTATCCCCAATCTTGCTTCACCCCTAGGGATAATGTTACTAGTCCTGTTCTTTGAGCCCTCTCTGTTCCCTTGGTCTCTAGTCCCTGTTGAGGACCTTATTTCCTTCAGTGATGATGAACCCTTAGCTAAGATTTTAATAGATTTAAAGGGAAAGAAAAAGGTGGTGAGGTGACCTAGAACCCTTTGAAGATGAATCGACTCAAGTTAGAGTGATGACCTTTGCCTCGGATGAGAACTTCAAGCTTGGAAGAGAAGAGCTTGATCGGGAGAAAGAAGACAAGGAATTGGATTCCTCTCGATGCGATAATACTAAGATTGAACCAATAAATGTTCCATTCCCTGTGAAGGATGTGGCTAAGGATGTGCCCACATCCAGACCTTTATCTACTCGAAAGAAAAGCTGAATTGGGTATGTCATCTTCTCTCTCTCTTGTCTCTAACCCCAAACCCTTTTCCAAAAAGTTTACGTCCAAAGGCTTACGATAGGTTTGAGTTAATTTCCTCTAAAACCTTTGTTGTTGAGATGAAAAGGGATAGGGAAACTTTTGTTAAACTTGGAATGGACAAGTTTTTTGAGGAAAGAGGATTATTCTTATTGTGGACCATCCCCTTCCCTTCTATCCAAAATTGGTTTATGAGTTTTATGCCAATCTGCCTAAGAATTTTGATAGAACTTACTCTCATTCACTGGTGTTTATGTTAGAGGAGTATTTGTTCACTTTACACCTTCGAGTTATCAATGATTTTCTTGGATTGAGTGATAATCTTGATGATATAGTTTCTATTGAGGAGGATGAAGCGGTTTACTGCTCTCACACATGGAAAGGTCACTTCCTGGCTTTGTAAAGCCTAAGGATTTAGGTAGTGGTTCATTATCCTCCCTTTATTGTTTTCTCCACTCCATCCTTGCTTTGACAATTTGTGTCCCTCCAATAACAAAACCTCTGTTACTAGAATGCAAGCCTTGCTTACGTATAGATTAGGACTTAAGAGGCACATTAATTTTGGGAATTTATCTTTAGGGAAAATTTGTGATTATGGAGAGTCTCCCTCAAAGAAATGGTCTTTGCCTTACCCTTCTTTAATCTCCCAAATCATCATTGCTAATGGAGTGAAAGGCGAAAGAGGAGAAGAAAGAGTTGATAACTTTGCTCTGTTTAAGGAGACCAAAACTCTTTTAGATCCTAAGCAAAGATTTGTTGATCTCCTGTGGGTACCTCTCTGAAATTGCTATGCCGGATGTGGATACATCTGAACCCATTGTAGCTCCATTTGATGTTCGGATGAAGGATTTAGATCTTTGAGATTGCCGATCTTTGAAGCTCAAGCTCAAGCCTCCTTGCCCATGCCAACAACCTTAAAGCTCTTAAGGCTAATCTTCTCGAATGGCATGCTTCGCTTTCTGCTCAAAAAGGGGAGATGGTCTTTGGTGCGTCTTTCTTCTTTGCTTTTGGAGGAGATAAAGTGCGGAACAACTGTGTCTGCTACTAGTTGGAGGGTGGGAACTTTAACTTAGGGAGAAAAGTTTTTTGAATTGATGGTTTTAAAGACAATTTTAATTTTCTGTTTTAGTTTGTTAGTTTTTAAAACAATGGTTTGTAATAGCTTTAAGTAGGACATTGCTGAATGGTTTTTGTTTTTGCTTAATGAACTGCTGGTGTTCTGCTCTAATTTTGTTTTGCAGTTTTTATGTGTGGATGTGTATACACATCTGGACACACATCCATTCAGGGGGAGTTATGTTCTTTCTATATTCTGTGGTCATAATATTATGTTTGTTATAAATCTTTGGTTTTGACCAGAAAGTCCAAAATAGGGGGAGATTGAAAACGTGAGTTGTTGTGGGAACATATTTATGTTTCCTTATTTAATTTGTCTTCTATTATGGTAAGAAGATTTTGAGACTTTCATGGAGATTTATAAGTATCTTATTTTTATTAAGAGATTGTAATTATGTAAATATCTTTTATTTATGTACATAGTTTTATATTAGGACTAACCTACTAATATTTGATTTCCTTGTGAGTGTGTTATATGTTTTCATATAGAAAAAGGAATCTCACAAAGGAAGAGGTCGATTGCATGAAGATCTTCTCCAAGGTGCTCTATAAATACAAGGCATTCAGCACAAAGAGAAGTTACACAATTTACGAGAGAAAATCACATTCTTCATAGTCATTCGACATTGTTGATTTTAGGTTGTGAGCTTACATCCGTAACTCACATCTAGGTTTTCATAAAGTTCTCTTGTTTTACTTCTGATTGAATAAGTCCTACTTGGGAAAGGGGAGTTGTTCATATCATAGAAGGTGATTAGAACTTGTTTAGTATTTTCATATTTTAGTTTTTCACTTATTTGTTTTTGTAAGAAACATAAGTTTTTATAGTGAAAGGTTTTTGGGCGTAAGCCTAGTTTGCGATCACACGGATCGATGGCGTATATAACTCTTGAGTTATTGCATTTTATTTACATTTAATTGTTTTATTCCGCTGCATTATCTGTGGATGTGTGGACAGTTGTGAGACACATCTGTACTCACATCCTTTGCCTATTGCGTGATCCAAGTTTCCTAGCTACACGAAACTTTCAAAATGGGTTTTTGGTTTCACTAAACAAATGATCTCATATAATAATATATATATAATATTTTATCAATACGAAGAGTACGAGACAAATCTTTATCCACGGTTGTACTTATTATAAAAATAAAAATAAACTTTTTTCTGTTATAACAAATTATATGTCGCATTGTCATGGGTAACAAATTTGAATGGATTAAGTATTTTGTTGGGAAATGGTGAAATCGTAAGTGATTGTCATATACACATTAATAATATTGTATTTAAAGAAAATAACTTTGATTTTTTTTGAACAATCTTATTATTTATTATGTTATTTTCTCTTTAATATGTTCTTTTTTATGTAAACAATATTTTTAGGAAAAAGGGGGTTATGCGTATTAGTA